>JAWZYT010002101.1:207500-211379 GCA_034508575.1 Petrolisthes manimaculis | reverse complement strand
TACGAAGGGTTTATGAATCTTAGAGGCATAATAATAATATAAAAAAAAAAAAAAAAAAAAAAAAGCCATGTAAAAAAAAAAAAAGTGAAATAAAAAGTTTAAAAATCCACCCTGGCAGACGGAAAGTATATTATTACCAAACATTTTCGGTGGATCAGTACTGACTGTCAGAACAAAGCTGGGGAATGTTAACCCACAAAGCCGTGTATAAAACGAACGAGGATGGAACTCGATACCATAGTTCCACAGACACTAGATAGAAAGATGGATTTTATTCACCAAAGGTAGCAAGTCGTGTGTGCACATTCTTCTGTAAGTCATAACACATAAAGAGAAATTATTATACATACACATGCCTGTAAACATAAATAAACATACAGCACTTACAAACAATATAATAATAATAATAATAATAATAATAATAATAATAATAATAATAATATAATAATAATAATAATAATAATAATAATAATAATAATAATAATAATAATAATAATAATAATAATAATAATAATAATAATAATAATAATAATAATAATAATAATAATAATAATAATAATAATAATAATAATAATAATAATAATAATAATAATAATAATAATAATAATAATAATAATAATAATAATAATAATAATAATAATAATAATAATAATAATAATAATAATAATAATAATAATAATAATAATAATAATAAAAAGTATACATAGAAAACAAAAAAATACATCGAAAATATATAATAATAATAATAATAAATATACATAGAAAACAAAAATATACATAGAAAATATTTAATAATAATCATAAAAAGTATACATAAAAATAAAAAAAATACATAGAAAATATATAATAATAATCATAAAAAGTATACATAGAAAACAAAAAAATACATAGAACATCTGTCCAGTGATCCCCGTCGTCTGTCCCATTATTCATTGCATATGGCCCATGGAAGAAAAATATTATTAAGGACTCTGTGATGTAGTCAGAAAAGTGGAGGTAAATGAGTCCTTCAAATATTGCCACGAAACACCTCCTATATGGACGGAGCTTGTTTCGTGGCATGGTGAGGAGGAATCAGAAGCCTCTAATTTTCATACACGATCACAGGGTCCTTAAACAACATTGCTTCACAACAGTAGCGGCGTAAGAGCCATCTCGTCTGGTTGGTCGATACGCTACCATTATTATTATTATTATTATTTTTATTATTATTATTATTATTATCAGTATCATTATTATCATTATCATTATTATCATTATTATCATTATTATTATTATTATCATTATTTCTATTACTATTATTTTTATTATTATTACTATTATTATTATTATTATTATTATTATTATTATTATTATTATTATTATTATTATTATTATTATTATTATTATTATTATTATTATTATTATTATTATTATTATTATTATTATTATTATTATTATTATTATTATTATTATTATTATTATTATTATTATTATTATTATTATTATTATTATTATTATTATTATTATTATTATTATTATTATTATTATTATTATTATTATTTGGATATCTCGACACAATCACCACGGAACCTCCTTTGTGTTCCTGTCCCAACTATGAATATTTTCGAGAGCAGGCTTTTATTCACACATATATTGGAATTAATTATGGGATATATTTTCAGTGTGGAGGGGGAGGGGGAGGGGGAGGGTGTGTATGTAAATTCCTGCTGCTAACGAGTTGTTTAATGGTATGATGAACGGCCTTATTAATTGCCAGGAATATATGCAAGTTAATTAGAACCCGAACAAGTATTTATCCATGATGCAGTTTGGAGTGGAGTGACGCTGGATGGACGTGTAAGGCAAAGGGTTACAAAATTAATGTCTACTCATCATTCTTATTTTATTCTGACTCGGTATCAGTGAAGGAGGAAATGCTATAAGAAGGAAAACAAACGCACGAACACATACAAACACATGCACACACAAGGTCACCCAACTCTGACCAGAAAAAGGAATGGAGGTTAAGAAAAAAATGAAGGAAAAGTTGGTGTGGGGGAAAGCCATAAAAATCCTGTAATTCAGCCTAACCTCCTTGTGAATGGGGAGGCAGGCCTTTCTTGTGTTCATGCCTCTTTCTCCTCGTCTGCCTCGTTCTCCCCGTCTCTCTGTCCAGCCATGCCCTCCCTGTCCTTTAGTTCCACCCCGTCCCTTTGATTCTGTCCCACCCACCACTACTGTCTGTCTGTCTCAAGTCCATTTTGCATCTATGTCCGGTCTGTCCCACTGCCTGGCCTCACCCTGTCCCTGCTCTAACTACGTCTCTGTCTCGTAATAACCTAACCTAAACCCAACCCAACCCAACCCAACCCAACCCAACCCAACCCAACCCAACCCAACCCAACCCAACCTAACCTAGCCTAGCCTAGCCTAGCCTAACCTAACCTAACCAAATCTAACCTAACCTAATCTAATCTAATCTAACCCAACCTAACTTAACCTAACCTAACATCTCTGCCCTGTCCCGTCTCGTTCCGTCCCTTTTTTCTAAGCATCCTCAACTCCATCCGCTGCTTGTTGTTGTTGTTGTTGTCCTAGTCGTTGTATTTACAGAGTGTACAGCATAGCAGAACAAACTTCATCTCCGCTTAGTGTACTTTTAGATTACTCGGGCTGCTTACTAGTCCCCCGAGGTCAAAGTTTGTGTGGCTCCCATCCGTCTCTCCCTCCATCAACCCCGTTTCTTCCTCCACTCTGTTTTCCCTGGTATCCTTCCTCTCTTCATTACATCCCTACTTCCATCCCTACTTCCATCGTTTCACCAATCCTTAGCTTCCCCTTTCCTTCACTTTTTCTTTCCCTCAATTTTCCTGGTATTCATTTTCTTTTCATTCCTTTGCTTAGCCAATCTAAATCTTCCCTTTTCCTTCACTCTATCTCAGCCATTGTTTTCCTTGGTATATTTCCTCCTCTCTCCAATTCCTCCTTTGTTCCACGAATCCTTACCATCTTCGTACATTCAATTCTTCCTCTCCCAGTTCATTCCTCCTTCTACCCAAGTCTTCCTTCTTTCTGTTTCTCACTCCTACGTGTACAATATTTACTCATTCTTTCTCCGTGACCTTATTTCCTCTCTCTGCCAAAGTCTTCCTTCTTTCTGTTACTCACTTCTACAACACGTGTATTTTCCCATCCTTTCTCTAAGCCTATTCCACCAACGCCAACTTCAACTAATGTTCTCTCGTCATCTTCATAACTCACCACAAATAGCCAGTGGGAACCCAATGGTATATAGTTCATCATCTTTTGTAGCCTATTCCTATATATTTATATCCCCTCTCTCTCTCTCTTTCTCTCTACCCTCTCTCTCTCTCTCTACCCCCCCCCCTCTCTCTCTCTACCCCCCCTCTCTCTCTGATATCTTTCATTCACCGTGTTCAATCTCACACAATAATGCCAACCCATATAATTATAGTTACAACACAGTTTAATTGAACATTTGCAGTCGTGGTGTAAGCTATTCCAATTATTAGTTTTATACATGGAATTTTGTGGATGTCGTAAATTTGGTGATAAATTGTGGGCTGCCTCCCATTCCCACTTGTGTATCATATAACAACCATTTCATATGTTGTCTCTTGATTACTATATTTTTTGTGGTGAAAATCAATGACGGAAAAATTGGAAGTAAAGTCTTGATAAAACTGACATATACAAACAGCTTTGTGTCTCTGGTCTATTTTTAATAATAATAATGATAATAATAATAATAATAATAATAATAATAATAATAATAATAATAATAATAACACTATGTTGTGATCCACGTCCCTGCAATATACCATTAGATCATCCCAGATCCAACCCAGTGTCCGACTAAAGAGAAATTCACATCCC
>JAWZYT010002101.1:197500-205000 GCA_034508575.1 Petrolisthes manimaculis | reverse complement strand
ACTCTATCCTTTCCAAGCCTGACCTGAATTAAGCAACCTGGTTGAATTTAATCTATCCAGATCTGCCACGACATAGCAAGTGATGTTACAGTATATCTCCTTAAAACACAAACTCCCTCTAGAGAGGCTTTGGTATACCACAGCTCGCCCACCACATCCCTCTCTGGACTTGTACCAAGTTTTGCCTCTTAAATTTGCCATCAGTGTAACTTTGGGCCAGACGTCTCTCAGTCACTCGCCTCAGTGCACCTCAAAACCCGCCTTTGTCGCCGCTGATGTTTCACACACACCACGCATGACGCCCTGACGCCACTGCCACAAATGCTGTCAGTCCCATACACAGCAGGCAACATTCATAACATGCACATCATTTAGTTGCATAATACTAAATATTTTAACATTTTCGCTATAATCAATTTATTTCCGGTGCAGATATCGTTCTCATCTTCTGTAGTATATTCAACATCCATATCATCAGGTTACATTACGCTTTTACCAAAATAACGTACTTCAATCTTACGTTATTAGATCAAACTTCAAGTAATATTACATTTAACGTAACATCTAACTCTTCCTCTTTGATTACGCATATGGACAAATCCTTTTATTCTTTGCTACTTAGAGTGCTCTTCAGGGGATATATAAACGTGTGTCAATATATCCATTATCTCACCAATAGTAACACACACACACACACACACACACACACACACACACACACACACACACGCACACACACACACACACACACACACACACACACACACCACACCACACACACACACACCAATCAGTTAGCCCCTTTACTTCCTCGTCACCCACTTACTGCCAATCTCACCCTCTCGTGGAGTTTGAATATTGAGTGGCTTGACCATTGGATTCGAGACAATATAACAACATCTCAATATACACAGTCATAATCTAATAATTCTTCGGTAATATACTTTGAATTGAAGCTTTATGGTTCAGGGAAAATGCTAAGTAATAAGACTGGAGTGGAAGCAACTTGAGTTATATATAGCCTTTGCATATTATACACGGATGTAATCAAAATAGCAGGCACAGTAATGTGATTTGCATGCCAGATATATACCAAAATATTATTATATTCTGAGACGCATGGGATACACACACACACACACACATATTCACTCACACACACACGCACATATATTCACTCACTCACACACACACATATACACACACAGACACACACACAAGCACACATATACACACACAGACACACACACAAGCACACATATACACTCACACACACAAACATACACACTGATACACATGCATACAAAACACACACACACACACACACACACACACACACACACACAAGCACACATATATACACACACACACACACACATACAAACATACTGATACACATGCATACAAAATCTAGTAAACAACACCATCCACCTGTTTTCTTCCTAGCTTGTCTTTCCGGTTCTCTGTGTCAATACCAAGGAGTCGTGATGTTGTCTGGGAGTTGGGGCTCTCTAGGGGTGTAGTTCTCTCTGCTTGTCTGTCTATCTGTTTGTCTGTGTCTGTCTGTGTGTGTGTGTGTGTCTTTTCATGTCTGTCAGTCTGTCTTTTTGTGTCTGTCAGTGTGTGTCTTTCTATCCGTCTGTCTGTGTCTTTCTGTCTGTCTGTCTATCTCTGTGTATTTCCATTTCTCTTACCCTCATCTTTTATCATGCTTTCTCACTTCCATAATCCTTCTTACTGTCTCACTCATTCTCTCTCTCTCTCTCTCTTTCTCTCTTATTCTCACTTTCAATTTGCTACTTACTCACTCTTAACTCTCATTCTTAACTCTTCTACTCTATTTCTCTCACTTTCCCATTCCTGCTCACTTTCACGTCTCTCACTATCTCACTTTCTTTCACTTTCACTATCACATCTCTCACCACTTTCACTTTCACATCTCTCACTTTCTTTCTTTTTCACGTCTCTCACTTTCTTTCACTTTCACGTCTCACTATCTCACTTTCTTTCACTTCCCACCACCCCCAGAGCCAGGTCTTCCGGGTTGCCACTGTTACCTTTCGATTTGAGCTCATTCATGTCCACTTCTATCACTTCCCTCCATCAACCTCACGCCTCAGTTCACACACACCCCTTCCATCACTTCCTCTCTCTCTCTCCTACTCCTCCTCTTTTGCAATCTCTCTCTCTCTCTCTCCTCCTCCTCCTCCTCCTCTTTTGCTATATCTCTCTCTCTCTCCTCCTCCTTTTCTTTTGTTATCTCTCTCTCTCTCTCTCTCTCTCTCCTCTTTTGCTATCTCTCTCCCTCTCCTCCTCCTCCTCCTCCTCCTTTGCTATCTCTCTCTCTCCTCTATCTTCGCTCTTTCTCTTTATTTGTTTCTCTGTCTTTTTAATCTTTTTGCTTCCTCTGTCTATCTATTTATCTCTCTCAATCTATCTATCTATCTATCTCTCTGTATATTTATCTATCTATTTATCTATATATTTATCTATCTATCTATCTATGCCTTCTTAACCTACAACTTTGTCTCTCTTTTTCTTATTTCTATGTATATCACACAACGTTACACAAACCACTTATGTATCATTCTATTCCTATTATTCCCTCTCATTCCCTCTATTATTCTCCCTCCCACACACACACGCACACACTCTCATTACTTCCTCTCTCCTCCCTATAGCTCATAATATCTCAGCCTCCCGCCCTCCTTCCCTCCTATTTCATTTATTTGTTCCAGCTGACACTCTTCCCTTCTTACAAGAGCCTCACACTCCCCCCGACCCCCTGTTCCTCCCCTTGTATCTCAGTAACATTGTTCCTTTGATAATCTATATATATATATTTAATTTTCCCCAGTACATATCTTCCTTCACCAACCACTCTCCACTTTCCTATCTATTTCCCACATTTATTCTTTTTCCTTTATCCCATCTCATACCCCTTCACTCTTTATATTCCAATCTTTTCTTTCTCCACCACACGATTTTCATTTCAAGTCTCTCATTCCACTCCAGCCCAAGTTTCATTTCATTTTCCCATCATTGCGTCTCCTTGCCTCGTTCATTCCCTTTTTATATCTTTTCCTCGTTTATTTCTTCCTCCATCCTCACCTCTCATTTCTGCCACTTCTTCCTCCATGCTCACCTCTCATTTCTGCCATTTCTTCCTCCATCCTCACCTCTCATTTCTGCCATTTCTTCCTCCATCCTCACCTCTCATTCCTGCCATTTCTTCCTCCATGCTCACCTCTCATTTCTGCCATTTCTTCCTCCATGCTCACCTCTCATTTCTGCCATTTCTTCCTCCATCCTCACCTCTCATTCCTGCCATTTCTTCCTCCATCCTCACCTCTCATTTCTGCCATCTTTTACCTCCCTCCAATCTCTCCATCCATTCCCCTACCCCCCCCCCCCCCCGTCTCTCTTTCTCTCTCACTCCTCACCACTCACACTAGTCAATAAGGATCAGTTTCCCTCCACTTCTCTCCCAGAAAGCAACTGTCAGGGTGAGTTATTCCCCCTGACCCTTACTCTCCCTCACTTTGTAGGTGTTCTCTCTACCCTCTTTCCTTGCTATCTCCCTCCAATCATCCACCTGCACTTTCTATCTCATTCCAATCATACACCTGTCCTCTATCTCTCTCCATTCATCCATTTATCCTTTCTATCTCTCTCCTGTCATTCACCTGTCCTCTATCTCTCTCCATTCATCCATTTATCCTTTCTAGCTCTCTCCAGTCATCCACCTGCCCTTTCTATCTCCCTATATTCATCCACCTATCCTCTACCTCCCTCCCATCATCCATCTATCCTCTCTACTTTCCTCCAATCATCCACCTAGCCTCTCTTACCTCTCTCAGATCACCCACCTACTTATTTTCAAGCTTCTTAAGTCTGCAGTCCAGTTGGTGAGAGAAAGAAAGAGAGAGAGAAAGAAAGAGAGAGAGAGAGAAAGAGAGAAAGAGAGAGAGAGAGAAAGGGAAAGAGAGAGTGAGAGAAATTAGTAATAGGAAAGTGAGTGAGTGAGTGAGCCAGTCAAACAGTCCATTACTAACTTAATGACTGAGCTGGCCACTGGTCCGCTACACTGCCTCCCTCCCTTGCCTGTACAGTACTCCAACCTACTATAGTCTCTTACACACACACACACACATTCACACACACACACACACACACACACACACACACACACATACATACACACATTATCTCCCTCTCCCTCTCCCTCTCCCTCTCGCCCCCTCCCCCTGTCCCTGTCCCTGTCCCTCTCTCTCTCTCTCTCTCTCTCTCTCTCTCTCTCTCTCTCTCTCTCTCTCTCTCTCACACACACACACACACACACACACACACACACAAGGAATAAACAGAGATCTAAGGAGTAATATAAGAGTATTTAGCTTTTCATTACGTATACATTCACACATAGAGTGGAGATTCCTGTTGTATATAAACCATAAAATAAACAGCTCCAATTAAAACAATCCAGAAGAAAATAAACTATCAAAGGCCCTACCAAACCTATATATTATACAGTAAAGGGTCCTAAGTCTATTTTTACACCTGCACTATACACCTTTCCTATATATACTTCAATAAACCTACAATAACATTTCCTTCCTGTGTTTCAATAATAATTACTCCCTCTCTATATATTATATACAAATCTATCTTTCAAAGCTTTCCATCTTTCACGACTTTCTTTGGTTTATTTCATTCCATCTTTCCCGACTTTGGTGTATTTCATTTCCATTTTCCCCAATTTATGTTTATTTAATTTTCATCTTTCCCGACTTTGGTTATTTCATTTTCATCTTTCCCGACTTTGGTTTATTTCATTTCCATCTTTCTCGACTTTCTTTGGTTTATTTCATTTCCATCTTTCCCGATTTCTGTTTATTTCATTTTCACTTTCTTTCATCTTTGTTATTTCGCGGAATCAAATCTATCTCCCACATGTCGTCTCTCCTCTGCTTCAATAAATAGTCTTTACTCACTGCACAAATATATCTCCTCTCTTTTCCATCCTTCCTGACCTCTTTATATATATATACAATTAAATTTTTTTCACGTTTTTTCATCTTGTTATTTCGCGGAATCTGTCTCCCTCAATCTCTCCTATATATACTTCAATCATTCTTTTCCTTTTTTTATTTTTATTTACTAACCACTCATCTTTTTCTTTCCATTTTTCATCCATCCTGATCTCTGTGTATTTGATTTTCGCTTTCAATCCTCTATCATTGTTATTTCCTTGAATTTATCTCCTTCAATCTCTCCTGGGCTTCCACAATCATATTCCTCTTTGATAATATAACAATTCGTTCACTCTCTCTTTCCTTTAAAAATATAACAATCTCTCTCTCTCTCTCTCTCTCTCTCTCTCTCTCTCTCTCTCTCTCTCTCTCTCTCTCTCTCTCTCTCTCTCTCTCTCTCTCTCTCCTCTCTCTTTCCCATCATCATCATCTTTCCTGACTGACCTCGGTGTAATCCATTATCACTTTCTTTTTTTCCCCTCCATCTTTGCTATTTCTGGGAATGAATGAATGTATGTATCTGCCGCAATCTATCTATCTCTCCCTACTTCCTCACTTTGCTCCTCCCCTACTGCCTTTCCCTTTCCTCCGTCTGTTCCTGTTATCGTGATTTTCCTTCATACCATCTCCTATTTTCCCTCCACCCCTTTCTCTCTCTCAGTGACTTTCATCTCTTTCTCTCTATATATATTTTAATCAAACTTTAAATGTATGTATGTATGAATGTTTGTAAGTATGTATGTATGTATGTATGTATGTATAAATGAATGTATGTATGTACTAGACCATAAGCCCGTGCAACGCACGGAATGTAAACAAACAGAGTGGGTTGCCAGGCGTATGATAAAAGTGAAGTATGTGTAATTAATAATTAGTGGGGTGTTTTTTGTTACGAAAATATCCTCTGTCCCCCCTCACTGTCACACACTTTCCCTGTGTGAATTCCTGGCGCTGTAGGTGGTCACATGACAATTTGTACAGCATGACAGACAAACAGAGTCTCTTCATTTAGATGTATGTATGTATGTATGTAGGCGCAAATGTACTGTATACTTAAATATTTACGGGCGTCTGCACTTTTGTATGTATGTATGTATATTCATGTATTCACGAGCTTGTGTGCTTTTTTGCAAGCCTACACGTTTTCATATAATAATAATAATGATAAAATGCATGTGTTTATATAAATATGTTTGTGCTTGGCCTCAAAATTAATATAAACTCTCGTATACGCTTAATAGAAAATATCTATCTATCTTCTCTTGCTCAGATCAACGCCCTTACATTTTATATATTCATTTCATATTCTCACTCTCTTACTCACTAACCCTCTATTCTCTCTCTCTCTCTCTCTCTCTCTCTCTCTCTCTCTCTCTCTCTCTCTCTCTCTGTTCGTCACATTCGCTGTCTCTATTATTTCCCATTCCTTTCAAGTTCCTTTCAAGAATTCCCTTTCACATTTCGTCTTTCTCACAATCATCCTTTCCTCCTTCATACTCTCTCTCTCTCTCTCTCTCTCTCTCTGTTACACCCCTTCTGTATCACACACACACACACCCTCTGCACAAACTTTCCTTCTCTCTCTCTCTCTCTCTCTCTCACACACACACACACACACACTCTGCACAAACTTTCCTTCTCTCTCTCTCTCTCTCTCTCTCTCTCTCTCTCACACACACACACACACACACCCTCTGCACAAACTTTCCTTCTCTCTCTCTCTCTCTCTCTCTCTCTCTCTCTCACACACACACACACACACACACACACACACACACACACTCTCTCTTTCCGTCTCACTCACACCCTCTCCCTTGCACACACAAACTTTCCCTCATTCGTTCTTTCTCTTATCCAATCCCTCTCTCTCCCTTGATGCACACACACTTTCCATTATCTTTCTCTCTCTCTCTCTCTCTCTCTCTCTCTCTCTCTCTCTCTCTCTCTCTCTCTCTCTCTCGCCGATGCACACATTACCTCTCTCATGCTTTCTCTCTCGCATTTTCTCTCTCTCTCTTCCTCACTCAAACACGTAGATACATAATTATATATCACGAGTCATTTCTCTCATTCATCCCCTTCTCTTATTTCTCTTATTTCTCTTATTATACAGAAATTAAATATCTTTCCCTCTCCCCCACTCTCTTTCTCTCCATGTCACACACACACACACTCTTCCTCTTCCACCCACACACACCCCTTAACTCTCACGCACACTTTCTCCTTCTCTCATTCGCCTCGTTCTTCTCACAAGTAGCTTTTGGCCACTCGAGATATCCTCCTTCCCTCGCACGCATCCTCTTCCTTTCTCACACATCTTCTCTCAAAATCACACACCCACACACGCACACACACACACATTTCTCTCCCACTCTCTCCATCAAACACACACACATACACATACACGCACGGTACTTTTAATTTATCTTATACACTCTCTTCCTCACACACACACACACACACACAC
>JAWZYT010002101.1:185000-192500 GCA_034508575.1 Petrolisthes manimaculis | reverse complement strand
GACAGTAAGTGTGTATGTATGACAGTTCTTCACAACACAGTTTATTGCACTATTATTCCACTCATACAAGCTCGAAAGGAATTTATGCTGGCGACTGAACCATCACTGGCTTCTGTTTACTCAGCATTTAACTCCGTGTTGGGGAATGTTTGGCGTAGCGACATTTGGCGTTAACACCACCATGATTTAGCTTTCAGTGCCTCGTGGATGCCATTGTGTTGATGGTTGTGTTTGTGGGGGAGAGGGAAAGGTTAGGTTAGACTAGATAAGGATGGGCTTAGAGTATCGTATGGGAGGATTGGGTAATTGTAAGGTTAGGTTAGGTTAGGTCAGGTTAGGTCAGGTCAGATTAGGTTAGTCTAGCTGAGGGTGGGCTTAGAGTATCTTATGTGAGGTTTGGGTAACTATAAGATTAGGTCAGGTCATATTAGGTGAGATTAGGTGAGGTTGGGTAACATATTTTGAGAGGGTCCGGGAATTCTCAGCTTAGGTTGGGTGAGGTTAGATCAGGTTAGGTTAGGGTTGGTGAGGCTGGGCTTAGATTATCTTATGGGAGGATTGGGTAATTATCAGGACAAGACAGGACTGGTTAGATGAGGATGGGCAAAGATTATTTTATGGGAGGGGAGGGTCGGGTGAAGTTGAGTTTAGGTGGGGAAATAATTAGGTTAGTGCCTTATGCAGTAACTATAAAGACAAATAATACAGTAATAATTATTGATAAGACATATGGTTATTAAATGCTTCTCTATATGTCCTTTTTTCTCCTCTTCCATGGGAGGTAGTTGTAGATAATAAGTTTGTATATCCCGCGCACTCTCACGTACACAACCTACAAGAACGAGTGCCAGCCATATATCACCTATAAACATTATTCTACACTCCCATTCATATATATTCTATTCTATGCATTATTTACATGTATATCCTTACTAATATGTATGTGTGTATCTCTAATAAAGCATCCTGCCTCGATACACACATATTACATATCCTTCCGCCAGCCAGCCGGAAGTGACGTAGTCAGACAGACTCGAGGCGGCTTGGCTGGAACACACGCGTTGTACTCTCTCCCCTCTGTGGCCTATAATAAACGCGTTAGAACCTACCTCAGGAATCTTCTTCCCACTTACCTCTACTACAGGTCCTACACGTAGTCAGCAGGGTAAGAACATACATGGCGCAGTGATCAGTGACGTGTTTTAAAAGTGAAAAAAGGCCAGTACACAGGGGGAGGCGACAGCCAGCCAGCCCTCTACACCGACCAACCCTGGATGCCCGCCTTAGGCATCCCTTCGGTGTTTACCAGTGTTGTGAAGTGCTATAGTGTCTAGTGCAGTGTTTTTACAGTGAATAGTGTTGTGCTATTACTTTATTTAATGTGTGCATATGTTTGGGGAGGCAGGAATCCTCTCATACATCATATGGTCAGGAGCGGAGAGCAGTACATCCTCCTCTCACGACTGCCCATAGTGCACTGAGTGAGTGAGGCAGGCCCGGAGGCGCGCGCCATTACAGTCACCAACCCTGCCTTGCCCCAGGCCACCCTCACCCCTCACCAGTGTTGCCAGTAACGCGCACATTAACACTGCACTACAGCACTCTCACACCTGTTCGGTCTTACATCCTCTGAGTTATTGTGGCCTGCCGTGTTCCTGTCACCACACTCAACCATGGAGGAAGACAGGAGATTCTACGTGGCACCTGCAGGAGAGGAAGTGACTGGTGGTGACTTCGACATCGATAGTGAGGAGGCAGCTGGAGACACTACCCCCACCTTTGTTGGTAGCCAGTTCAGCCATCTCGGCGTCACTCCTCCCATACCACCACCTCACCAGCCACCACCCAGGTTCCAACTTCCTCCACACCCACAGCCTGCCACAACCACAGACCTCCTCCACTTTTTCCGGTACATGGACCACCAGAGAACACAAGAGGAATACAGAAGACAACAGGAAGAACACTACAGGAGACAGCAAGAGGAAGAACGAAGACAGCAAGAGGAGCACAGGAGACAGCGTGAAGATGCTAAGTTGGCAGCCATTCTGCAGGCCCTAGCTCAACTCCAGCCTCTTCTTTATTCTTTACATGTATATCCTTACTAATATGTATGTGTGTATCTCTAATAAAGCATCCTGCCTCGATACACACATATTACATATCCTTCCGCCAGCCAGCCGGAAGTGACGTAGTCAGACAGACTCGAGGCGGCTTGGCTGGAACACACGCGTTGTACTCTCTCCCCTCTGTGGCCTATAATAAACGCGTTAGAACCTACCTCAGGAATCTTCTTCCCACTTACCTCTACTACAGGTCCTACACGTAGTCAGCAGGGTAAGAACATACAGTAGTCACAATAAAATAAATTCCTGCGTCAGATGAATGAAAGCCAACCATTTGAATAACTCCTATGATTAATATTTCCAAGAGCAGCTGCTATAGTTTAGTAATATATTTTTAGGCCTTTGCATTCGAAGGTGTTGTAGTAATATTGGGAGTGAGATCATTTTAATCAACACTATTGTGTAAAATAACAAAGCATGTATATAAATGGAATCCCTGGTACTGTGTAATACTGTAACATTTCCACACAAAGGTTCCATCTTCCTGTGATTCATCTTCATACGTGCCAGTGTTGTATTATTGACATAATTGTATACTTTCTGCCACACAAAGTCATCACCAACATTTTCTTAACGCTAAGGGAGGTACATTTAAGTATGATGAGTACCTAAGGTTTATCACTATTAAAAGAACGTAAGTTTATAATTATATAGTCTTAAATGTAAGGGGATCACATTGTACTTGCCTAGATGCTCGTGCTATATATATGACATTAGGCTTTGATTCGCAATGTAGCAAAGCGTACATACATATATTAATTCTAAGGCGAATTAACACACAAAGGCTGCAGACGTCTTTCAGTGGTTGAAGGCAATTAAATACCATGCATATCAGAGCAAGAGTTATCAACACGTGTACACCAAACTCGACCCCTTCTGCCCTGAGTATAAAAACAGGTTCATTCTGCAGTCTAAACAAGAGATGATATTATGAACCCTTCTCATTGTCCTTCCTTCGTACCCTTGTTGTCATCAGTCTGCAGTCCTCCCTCCTGTGTCTATTTATGTGTTTCTATCTCACTCTCTCTCTCTCTCTCCCTTGTTTATGTCAGTCTCTCTGCTTGCCTGCCTTTCTGCTTTCGTGTCTCTACCTTCCCCCCTTGACTATCATCTCTATTATTTCCTGCCCCTCAGTTTATTCCTCTTCGTCCTCCTCTTCCTTCACTTCCTGCTTCTCCTCTTCTTCTATCTCTTACTCCTCCCCTTCTATCTCCTCCTCGATCCTGTTCTTTGCTTTTTCTTAACCCTGATTTATCACTTCCAATGCAGTCTTTCTCCTTTTGCCTCTAAATCTGTCTGTCTGACATCCTCCCCAAATGCGTCAGTCACTCACAGTAAACTCTTTCTCTTCGTAGGTCTTCTCCCTCCCTCCTTCTCTCCCTCTCCCTCCCTCTCTCCCTCCCTCCCTGCTTCCTTCTCCCTCTCCCTCCCTCTCTCCCTCCCTCCCTGCTTCCTTCTCCCTCCCTCCTTCTCTCTCTCCCCACTCTCCCTCTCCCTCTCCCACCTTTTCCCCCCCTTTACCCCTCTCTCTCCTTCCCTTCCTCCCACCTCCTCTTTCTTTCAGAGTAAACCTGTCTGTCTGTCTATCTACCAATCTCCATTTCTCTCTCAATGAACCTTTATCTTCTTCTATTTCTCGCTGTGTATCAACGTTTTCTCTTACCTTCCCTCCTCCCGTCTCTCTATGTAGCTGTCTATTCATATCTACCTCTCACTCTCCGGCACTCCCTCCTCCTTGATAAATAATTCCATCCCAGCTTCAATCATCCTCTCTTATCCTCCCTCCCAACTTTCATTTCTTCTTTCCCTTCTTCATTTCTGTTTTTTTTTCCTTCCTTACATACTTGTTTTTATTCTTCTTTCCTCCCTTCCTGTTTTTTCATCCTTCTTTTCTTTCTTTCTTCCATCTTTTCTTCTACTTTCAATTTTTTCCCTCTCTATTTTCATTCTTAATTCTTTCCTTTTTCCTACCCTTCCTTCCTTTCTTTCTTCCATCTTTCCTTCTTTTTTTCATTTTCCCTCTATTTTCATTCATCATTCTTTCCTTTTTCCTACCCTTCCTTTCTTTCTTTCTTCCATCTTTCTCTTTTCTGTTTTTCAATTTTTTCCTCCCTATTTTCATTCTTCATTCCTTCCTTCATTTCTTCCTACCCGTCATTCCTTCCTTTCTTTCTCCCATCTTTTTTCCTCCCTATTTTCATTCTTCATTCTTTCATTTTTTCTACCCTTTCTTCCATCTTTCTCTTTTCTATTTTCTATGTTTTTCCTTCCTATTTTCATTCTTCATCCCTTCCTTCCTTTCTTGCTACCATCTTTTTTCATTTTTTCCTCCCTATTTTCATTCTTCATTCCTTCCTTCCTTCCTTTTCTTGCTACCATCTTTTTTCATTTTTTCCTCCTTATTTTCATTCATCCCTTCCTTCCTTTCTTACTACCATCTTTTTTTCATTTTTTCCTCCCCATTTTTATTCTTCATTCCTTCCTTCCTTTTCTTGCTACCCTTCTTGCTTCCTTGTCACTCTCCCTTCGTTCCCATTGGCTTGATCATTTCCCCTTCCCATATCAATGTATTCTAAATCCATTATTATTATTCATGTATTCCCCGTGTCTTTGATTTCTTCCCATCCCTCTTTCTACTGATGCATTTCATTCATTTATTCAGGTCATTCACACACTAAGTCTTAAGATTCTTACACCCGTAGTTTAAAAAAAATTTGAGGGCCCTTACTGGAGCTCAATGAAGCCTCCAAATAATCCAGGCCACAAAAAGCTTCAGTGTTTCGAATAGGGAATCTGTTGTTGCCTGGAGTAGTTTGGAGAATTTATAGAGCTCCAGTAAGGGCCCTCATTTTTTTTTTTAAACTACGGGTGTTAAATTTCCACCTTTTCCTCCTTCCCTCATTCATCATTTACTTGCTTTATCATCCTTCCCATTCTCTCATATTCCCTCTAGCCTCTCCACCGTCTCTTCTCTTTATCTCCTCCTGCTCCTCTTCTCTTTGTCTCCTCCTTGTCTCCTCCTCCTCTTCTCTTTGTCTCCTCCTCCTCTTCTCTTTGTCTCGTCCTCCTCTTCTCTATGTCTCCTCCTCCTCCTCCTCTTCTCTTCTCTTCTCTTTCTCCCACTCCTGTCTTTCCTGGCGTTCGCTTTGGTCTCATTCTCTTTCAATTTGCATACTATCTCCCCATTCGTTCCCTTTTTTTAAACTCGCTTCCCCTTTCTTCCCTTTGTTTTATCTCCCCTTCCTCTCAAACTCTCTCGCTCTCTGTCTGTCTGTCTGTCTTTCTGTCTGCATACATTTGTCTGTGTGTGTGTGCGTGTGTGTTTGTGTGTTCTTTCCTATTATCATTAATCATTTACATTGTTCTTTGTCATATCATCCTTTATACTGCATTCATTCATTCATTCATTCACTCATTCATTCACTGACACTTTTTCCTTTCTTTATACTCTCACGCCTTCCACTCTCCTTGAAGCCTCCTCTGTCCATGACCCGTCCCTCACCCTCACCCTCCTTACCCTCACCCTCACCCTCACCCTCACCCTCCTCACCCTCCTCACCCTCCTCACCCTCACCACCCCCACCCTCACCCTCCTCACCCTCACCGCTCCATCAGAGAAAACCCACACCTTCCACAGGGGTTGGGGGGTTGGGGGTGGGGGTGGGGGTGGCGGTCCTCTTGTTATTTTAAAATTCAAGAAAGGAGGAGGTGGAGGTAGAGAATGAGAAGGTGGAGAAGGAGAAGGAGAAGGAGGAGATGGAGTGGAAGGAGGTGGAGTGGAAAGAGGTGGAGAAGGAGGAGGAGGTGAAGGAGGAGATGGAGAAGGAGGAGGAGATGGAGTGGAAGGAGGTGGAGTGGAAAGAGGTGGAGAAGGAGGAGGAGGTGGAAGAAGGTGGAGAAGGAGATGGAGGAAGAAGAGTAGAAGGAGAAAAGGAGGAGGAGTGGAAGGAGGAGGAGTAGTAGAAAGAGTGGAGGTAGAGGAGGTATAGAGTTGAAGGAGGCCAGGGTGGAAGTGGTAACCAGAGGAAGTGGAAACATTGAGGAAGACGAGACTGGAGAAGGTGGAGAACGGAGGAGAAGGTGGAGAACGTGGAAAAAGGTGGAGAATGTGGAAGAAGGTGGAGAACGTGGAAGAAGGTGGAGGATGTGGAAGATGATAGAGGGTGTGTGGGAAGGAGGTAGAGGAGCATGAAGGAAGTGTAGGAACATCATGAAGGAGCTATATGAGAATGAAGGAAGTGTAGGAGCATGAAAAATATACAGGAGCATAAAGGAGGTATAGGAGCATGAAGGAGGTGTAGGAACATGAAAGAAGAGATATAGGAGTATGAAGGAGGATATAGAGGAGCATGAAAGAAGAGATATAGGAGCATCAAGGAGATATATAGAAGCATGAAGGAGGTAGAGAGGAACTTAAGAGGAGAGTCTAAGGAAGGACCTGGTGCTTGGAGGAAGGCTTCGAGGAGTAGAGGAGAAGCACAAGTTGAGAAATACGAGTGAAGTGGAAGTTGAGGAGGAGGAGGAGGAGGAGGAGGAAGTTGATGACATAAATGAGAAGAGGAGGTTAGGGAAAGGGAGAGAGAGAAGGAAGAGGGAGAGGTTAGGGAGAGAGAGAGAGAAGAGGGAGAGAGAGAAAGAAGAGGGAGAGAGAGGGAAAAGGAAGAGGGAGAGGTAAGGAAGAAGGAGAAGAAAGAGAGAGAGGTTAGGGAGAGAGAGAAGGAAGAGGGAGATGTTAGGAAAAAGGGGAGAGAAAATGTAAGGAGGAAAAAGAGAGAAAGATGTAAGGAGGTGAAAGAGAAAAATGTGAGAAGGAGGGACAGAAAGCTATATATAAAAAACATGAACTCAGTGAAGCAAAATCTCTGATATATATTGTGAGACTGATTTATTATTACAGTATCTATCATGGCGACAAAATAGTTGATGCCCTTTTTTGTCAGATTATAAAAAGAGAGAAAGTATATTTACAACCGACGACGACGAGAAAAAATATAAAAATGAAAAAAATATTATGAAATGTTGGACTGAAAAGATACGTCGAGATAAAATTAACATAGAAAAATATTAAATGATAATCACCGGCCTTTTTTCCTCCCAGGTGGTTATAATAAGAGGAGATACAATGAGGAAGGAGAAAGTGTGCAAGTAAAACAGGAGACACAAAGAACCCCAGAGAAAAACGGACGAGGAGGAAAGATGGCAAGGAAAGGAGAGACAATTAGGTGCATGGTGTGTGGGAAAGAGGAGAAGGCGAGAAGAGGAAGAAGCGTGGAGGGAGGGAAGAAGAGAATATGAGAGGAGCGAAAGAAGGGTTGAAAAAGGATCGAGGGAAAAAAAAAAAAGGCAATATGAGGAAAAGGCAGAGAAATTGGAGTGT
>JAWZYT010002101.1:105000-180000 GCA_034508575.1 Petrolisthes manimaculis | reverse complement strand
GTGTGTGTGGGTGTGTGTGTGTGTGTGTGTGTGTGTGTGTGTGAAGTGTGAAGCAGAGGGTATTGCCTCATGACTCTCAAGTGATTACATCCACCTATGCCATTTAATCCTCGGCTTTCCAATCTCCATCACTCCTGTGTGCTTCAGAAAAATGAGTCAATACTCCACATCCCTTCACGTCTCATGGAGAGCAACCATTGATAAAGACTAGCTGCAAAATACTGGAAATTGACGTACACTGAATAGAAGGCTTAGTGTTTTATGAGCAAAGTCAGTATCTTAACAGCGAAAAACAAATTAATTATGATAATAATAATAATAATAATAAAGATAATGATAATTGTAATTAATACATAAATAAAATACATTAATAAATATATAATTAAATAATAAAACAAACAACATCAAATATTCTTACTAACGTTACACATTTTTCAGTGAATCATTATCACAATTCAAATAACAAATAAGTCTTTATAAATAATTGCACAAGCAAACACCAGATGATCTTGCAATCCAAAGATGACATCACAATCAAAATTATAAAAAGCGGAGTTTTGCTGCAGAGTTCATGTTTACAAATAAGTACGTGCAAAACTCTTAGAATAAAATCAATTTTTTTTCAGAATTGTGTATCAAAATATAATTCATCCCTTCAAAGACCTCATGGAAAAAAGCAATCTGCCGGTGTTAAGTCAAGAGGAAGGAATACAAAGGTTATTGTTGTTGCAATGAGAGGACAGTCATGTGGAAATTTGCTGCCAGCCAACAGGTAGTGGAAATAACCCGGATTTTTCGGACCACGAATTTGTTTCCTCCCTCTCCCATGCAGTCAGAAATGAAAGAATGGTGAGGGGTTAGAAGGGCTGTGGTTGCATATGGAGTAGGAGGAGGAGGAGGAGGAGGGATGCTGATGGAGAGGAGGAGGGGTATAGTGATGGAGAGGGAGGAGGAGGGATGCTGAGAGAGGAGGAGGAGGGGTATAGTGATGGAGAGGGAGGAGGAGGAGGAGGAAGAGGGATGCTGAGAGAGGAGGAGGAGGGGTATAGTGATGGAGAGGGGGGAGGAGGAGGAGGAGGAGGGATTCTGAGAGGAGTAAAAGGGATGGTGATGGTTGGGTTAGGAGGGATGGTGATAGAGGGATGATGAGAGAGGAGATTGTGATGGTGGTTAGGGTGGTTTAGGTGGATATAGTGAGGGCTGTGTCAGAGAGATGGTGGTGAAGGTTATGGTAGAGATAGTGGTGGTGATTGTGGAGGATAGCTCATGTGGTGGTAGTAGTGGTAGTGGTGGTAGTGGTGGTGGTAGTGGTGGTGGTGGTGGTGGTAGTGGTGGTGGTGGTGGTGGTAGTGGTGGTGGTGGTAGTGGTAGTAGTGGTGGTGGTGGTAGTAGTAGTAGTGGTAGTGGTAGTAGTGGTAGTGGTAGTAGTAGTGGTGGTAGTAGTAGTGGTGGTTGTGGCTCCCAATATTCTACCAGGCTCGGTCGGATATTCTCTCACACATTTCTTCCACTTTATCACACACAGATGTTGCCTTGCCCTCTCCTCCCTGTCGGATAGAATGTTGTAACCTATATATACATTTCCTTGGGGAGGGACAGAGGAGGGAGGGATTCATAATATTATTGCTCACTATAGTCGACTTCCAAACAACACTATTGATGTAATTAAATACATTCTATATGTCTACTGCAGTTGAGTATATAATATGATATAATATCCTAAACTATTACAAACAATAATTATAAAAAATAGAAATAGTATAATAATTTAATTGGTAACATAAATATTACTCATAGCAGGAAGAACATTATGAATCGTTTAAACTAGTATTTAAACATCCATCAACATTGAATTATAATTATGCCATCACCTACAGTTCTGGCTTCTCCACAAATATAATCAACGTCTACAACAACAACAACAACTAAAAAATCCCCCTCTGTACCAGTGCTATAAACTAGATGAGCACGGCAGCTTGAAGACCAGCAAACGACCTCAAGCACCTTCCCTGTACCCTTCCCATGTCTGGTGTAGGAGACAACCGATCACATCTTTATCTCTGTTACCTCGCCTCCTGCCACGAAACATTGAGCAACTGGCGTGTGCTTGTGTGTGTGTATTAGTGTACGTTTGAGTGAGTGTGTAAATGTGCACACGCGTATGTTGGTGCTTGGGAAAGGCCATGTGTGTATGTGTTGGAAAGTATATTCACGTATGATGGTGCATGTGAGACAGCTATATGTGTGTTGGAGTGTGTGTTGGAGTGTGTGTTGGAGTGTGTGTTGGAGTGTGTGTTGCTGTGTGTGTTGGAGTGTGTGTTGGTGTGTGTGTTGCTGTGTGTGTTGGAGTGTGTGTTGGTGTGTGTGTTGGTGTGTGTGTTGGAGTGTGTGTTGGAGTGTGTGTTGAAGTGTGTGTTCACGTCTGCATATGTCCACATCATTTCATTGGATGTGTGTACAATCGCCACCACAATCTCTAGCCTACCTGGGGTTTCTGCACGACATCCCACGCAAAGCCTCCACCGGTTCAAAATATGTGTGATCTCATAATGGTTTGGGTGGGCTGTCGTCTATAAACCACCTGCTTTAGATCTCTTGCTTCGATTCAGATGGGCTGGAGCAAGGTCTGGAAATTTTAGTGCACGACTGTAACATCACGAGCCATAATAAGTATCCAAGTATTTGAACAGAGATATATCAAGTTCTAAATTGAGATAACAATAAATATAACCACAATAGGTGATTATATATTACGCATTAAATCGTAAAGCATAAATTTAATGACAAAACAAAAACAAAAAAAACGTGAAAATGGTAGCCAGCCAGAATCACAAAATGTATATAGATTTCCAATATAAACCAAACAAAGGTAATTGCTTCATCTTGGAGTGTATGTCTGCAATTAATTTAAAGCAGAGACGAAAAGTTTCTTCATTTGGATTATCTCGTCTTTCATTTACTCTATCATTCGCTTTCCTATTTTCCTTTCTCCAACCTCGTCTTCTTCATTATTCTCCTCTTACCATTACTCTATATACCTTTCCTTCTTTCTCTTCCTCTTATTATTATTATTCAGCCTCCGTCTATTTCTCCTCCTCTTCTTCTTACTCATTTCCGCTTTCCTTTTCCTCTTTCTATTCTCATTCTTCGCTCTCCTCCTCCCCAATTCTTCCACCAACAATGACATTATTCCCTTTCTAAATATACCCTAAAACTCCCTCGCCTGCCACCAGTTTGACCGATTTTGCCCAAAAGTTAATGATTTTGTTTTATGATGAATATCTATCAATAGAAAAAAAAGGAACATCATACGGCTAAACCTGTGGACGCTAGACCTAAAACAGACACTTGACCTTTGCTATCTTTATTTTTTTGTGACCTTGACCTTCGACCGATTTTGCCCAAAAGTTAATCATTTTGTTTTATAATGAATATCTATCAATAGAAAAAAAATGAACATCATACGGCTAAAAATGTGGACGCTAGACTTTTAACAGACACACGAACAGATAAATAAATAAATAAATAAATAAATATCCCGCACCGAAAACAATATACCTCCCCCTTCGGGTCGGTATAATAAATTCTAACTACTGTACAAAAAAACCGTGATATCTGATGGTGTTCCCATATCAATTACAACTTCCTATACAAAGAAACGAAAGAACCTGATCGCCTTTCAGACAAAACAAACCGGTAAGACCATTATGGTAGCGATGTCAGGACCGTCAGTAATCCATTAGTTGGGTGGGAGGAAGGGAAAAAGTGATGTCAATTAGCAGCAACCATAGGTCATCCCACCCTCACTCACTCCCTTTCTTCCTTTCCACTCCCTCACTCACTCTTTTTTTTCCTATTCACTCCCTCACTCCTCCTTTTCTTCCTTTCCACTCCCTCACTCCTCCTTTTCTTCCTTTCCACTCCCTCACTCCTCATTTTCTTCCTTTCCACTCCCTCACTCCTCCCTTTTCTTCCTTTACACTCCCTCACTCCTCCCTTTTCTTCCTTTCCACTCCCTCCTTTGGCATTTATCTTATTTCGTCGTATTTATATTTATACTTTTTTCTCTCTAGAATGTAAATAATGACATTTTTCTCTTCACTCACTGATGCATATATTTATTCAACATCTCTCGTTCTCTCTAAAAAAAAATAATAACCATGTTTCGTTGGTTAAGGTGTTAAGGGGGAAGTACAGTGTTGGCAAATCTGGAGCAACTGATTCCTCCAAACTATTCCAAGCAACAAGACTCCTTTATTTTTGTCCATCTGGTTCTGTTTCCTGGCATATTTTGGAGGAATTAAGGCACTTCAATGTAACAAAAGTATACTCTCCCCTTAAATATTAAAATGTATCACTCTTCTAATACTTTCTCTGATTCTATTTTCTTTGATTCTACTTTCTCTGATTCTACTTTTAAACGCCAATCTCATTCTTGAATCCATTATAATAATTATGAACACCCTTCTCTCTCTTTCTCTCTTTCTCTCTTTCTCTCTCTCTCTCTCTCTCTCTCTCTCTCTCTCTCTCTCTCTCTCTTTCTCTCTCTTTCTCTCTCTCTCTCTCTCCCTCTCTTGTTTTCTTATGCATAACCTTCCCTTAGTTTCTTGAAGAAGTTGCTGATAGGAGAATCGTCCCTCGCCTTCATTTGTCTTCCCTCTACACATAAATATCCATACCGGTCCCTATACAGTCCCTATACAGTCTCTAACAGTCCCAAACAGTCCCCACCATTCCCTAACAGTCCCCACCATTCCCTAAACAATCCCCACCATTCCCTAACAGTTCCCAACAATCTCTAACAGTCCCCAACAATCCCTAACAGTCCCTAACAGTCCCCACCATTCCCTAACAGTCCCCAACAATCCTTAAACAGTTCCCACCAAGTCCCCACCATTCCCTAAACAATCCCCACCAACCCACCAGTCCCGAACAGTTCCCACCAACCCACCAGTCCCGAACAGTCCCCACCAACTCCCCACTAAGTCAAATCCGATCTCGACCCGTTCCAATGTTTACCTTCATCCTCACCATTTCATCTCAGGCCATGTCAATCTCTATCTGTCACTTCCACTTCCCAGCATCTCTCACCAGTCTCCTCCATTTCCTACCAATCTCCACCAAGTCTCCTCCATTTCCTACCAATCTCCACCAAGTCTCCTCCATTTCCTACCAATCTCTACCAAGTTTCCTCCATTTCCTACCAATCTCCAGCAATCCCCTCTCTATTTCCTACCTATCTCCACCAGTCCCTCTCCATTTCTTACCAATATCCACCAATCCCCTCTCCATTTCTTACCAATCTCCACCAATCCCCTCTCTATTTCCTACCTATCTCCACCAATCCCCTCTCTATTTCTTACCAATCTCCACCAATCCCCTCTCTATTTCTTACCAATCTCCACCAAGTCCCTCTCCATTTCTTACCAATCTCCACCAATCCCCTCTCCATTTCCTACCCTTCCCCCCTCAACCCCCACCACCCACACCCACCAACACCACCACCACCACCTCCTCCACCCCAGTTCCCACCAACAGTGAACTTCCCAGGAAAAATTAGCCGAGCTCATTAATCTAAGAGGTCGAGGTGGGGGTGAGATGGCAGAAGTGGGGTAAGTGGTGTTGTCAGAGAGAGAGAGAGAGTGTATGTATCTGGGAACATGTAGGTGCTTGTGAGCATTTTGTAACTGTTCGTAAAGCTGTGTGTGTATGTGTGTGTGTGTGTGTGTGCGTGTGTGCGTGTGTGTGTGTGTGTGTGTGTCAGGGAATAAACAGCAGGTAATGAGTGGTGTCCATTAATTAGTTAGGGAAAGTTATTTGGGAGTATGTGGGGAATAGTTAATGTTTTTTATATACTGAATGTCATGTGGTGTGTGTTCGGGTTCTACGTTCAACTATTCAACTATTTTTATGTATCCATTCATTAAACTTTTTGTCTATGAACTCTATATGTTATCTATTCCTAACCCTCCATCTATTCATCAAACATATCTATCCACTTATCAATCCAATCAATCCATCCATCCCAAATCCCCAAAATTATTATATGTCTATCCACTCTTCCTTGTGATAATCTAACCAGCCTTCCATTTAACTAATCATTCAGATCCATCCCAATGATTCACCCAACCTCTCAATCCTTCATCCATCACGTTAATAGTTCATCCATTTATCTGTCTTTTCATCCAACCTCTCTTCATCCAACCTCTCTTCCTCTTTTCATTTATCACGTTAATAATTCATCCATTTATCTGTCTCATTCCCCAACCTCTCAGTCCTTCATTCATCACGTTAATAATTCATCCATTTATCTGTCTCCTCATCCAACCTCTCATCCTTTCATCCATTATCCAATTATACCAATATAGTTCATCCGATAATATATACACCCTCTGTACCACGTTAAAGGTTAAATCAAATATTCCATAATATATTGTCTGGCATGAATAATTCTCTTTCCCAGAAACTCCCCTCAAGCCGACTGTAATGTATAAAATGTATGTATCTTCATCATTGCATATATTTCCATTTCGCTGTTTATCTACATGTCCATCTATCTATCTATCAGTCAGTGTATAATAAGAGTATGATGTATATTGTTGTGTGTATTGTTGTTGTGTGTGATCTACAATACTTTTACTAATCACAGGAAGGGTGAGGGTCGTTTTGACTCCAGAACATTGTTTAAAATTTGTTTATTATGCATTTATTGTGGAAAATAAACATCTGTTGCATTTTTCCTGGGAGTCTGTTAACCTTACTCATTATACACACACACACACACACATACACACACGCCTTGCTCACTCAACAGCGCGTACGTCACGAAATTTTGAACCGAGCTATACTTGTCCAGGATTCCTGTTGTTCCTCGAAAATAATGTATCTCACGTTTCCTGTGATGAAGTTTGTGGCGGCCTCAAGGGGGAAGGTTCAGCTGCTGTGTCTCGCATCTGGAGGTACTCATAGGAGGAGAGTGCAAACCTCTCGTGTGTGTGTGTTTGTGTTTGTGTGTGTGTGTGTGTGTGTGTGTGTGTGGACGGAGAAGCCTTGGGGGGAAAGGTGGCAGTATGAGGTTTTAGTGTGGTGCTATTTTGATGCTTCTGGTGCAAGTATGGTACATATTGTATAGTACTTACTTCTGGTGTTAGTGGAGGAAGTTTATAGTCCGGAATTAATTAAACAAGGTGTAATTTTGTTTTAAGGCATTGAAGGAAAAAGTAACGTTTACTCGCTCCTCGTCGGTCACAAGTGTAACACAGTGGTGTCGGCCTCAATGTGTCACCGGTGTCACACAGAAAGAGCGGTGCCCGTAGTGTCACACAAGGGGTGTCAACGCTACACCAGGACACCAGCAGCCAGGCGACACTATCAAACATCACAGTTTTTCTCTTCACGATTTTTTCACTTGTTTGCTGAAAGCCGTCCGACCGAGCCAGACAGGGGAGTGTGAATATATATATATATATATATATATATATATATATATATATATATATATATATATATATATATATATATATATATATATATATATATATATATACGCGAAGTTCCTGGTGTATATTATCAAATTTAGCCAACGAAACAGAGAAATAAATCTGTTACACAATTACTTGACCTAAAGATTAGGAATGCGTCCCTAGAGAAGACATATAATAACAAGTCCAGTTTAAAACGGAAGGTATGAATTGATCATCACAGAAAAGAGAACAAACAAAGGTTGATTTATAATTCTTACAAACATAAAAATAAATAAACTGACTTGAAATAACAGGTCATGTCACGCCTGGAACTGATTAAAGATGGATAACTACATGGAACTCCAAAGACGGTAAGGACAGACAGACAGACAGACAGACAGACAGACAGACAGACAGACAGACAAACAGACAGACAGACAGACACACATAAATCTAAGGACACTAGGTACTACCACGTCAGCAGGAGGTGACTGACAATAAACACACAATAATTCAACTTAGTATTGCTAAAACAAGTATCAGGACTTACATTAGAATATTTTCATGTGTGTTTTACTTTGCTTACATATAATGCAAGCAAGTACACTATCTATCTATCTACCTCTCTTTCTTTCTCTCTCTTTCTTTCTCTCTCTCTCTCTCTTCCCCTCAGTTTTTAGCCTCTAGGGAGAGAGAACACACCGGCATCATCATCATCATCATCATCAACTTCCATAAAAGGTACCAGAAAAAGAAAACAGTAATTACATCAACACTTTTATCGTCCGTCCATCATCTAACGCATCTCATTATCGCTTCTGGTGCTCGCCTCGTGTTTATTTATTTCCTCAAGTGTACGTCATCTCAGGTTAGTAATGATCAAAGAGTAGCCCCAACATACAACACTCTAGGCACGACGGGTCTTTTGGTCGTTTTGTTAATTAGGCAGGATATTAATTACATACTTAGGTGCCTGATAGTTTGTTTGGTTGATTTGTTGGAGGATTGGTTGGTTGGTTGGTTGGTTGGTTGGTTGGTTGGTTGGTTAGTTGATTTGTTGGATTGGTTGGTTTATTTGTTGGTTGGTTGGTTGGCTGGTTGGAGGGTTGGTTGGTTGGTTGGTTGGTTGGTTGGTTGGTTGGTTAGTTGATTTGTTGGATTGGTTGGTTTATTTGTTGGTTGGTTGGTTGGCTGGTTGGAGGGTTGGTTGGTTGGTTGGTTGGTTGGTTGGTTGGTTGGTTGGTTGGTTGGTTGGTTGGTTGGATGGTTGGTTGGTTGGTTGGTTGGTTGGGTGTAAGTTTATATATGTTCAGTTGTCTAATTTACCAGCCAGATAAATAAAATACCTTGGTGTGCATCTTGGGTGAACAATACTGTATGTGTGTGTAGGCAAGACAAGCACAACAACAGATAAACATATTGTCAGGAAACGTCAATATATAGTCTGTTCACCCATGAAATTTTAGACAGTTCTGATAAAAGATTAAAAAAAAAAAATCTTACCCCTGGAAATATATGATATCAGTCTATACCACATTTTCCGTCACTTGTCTGCTTCTATTTCATCATTATTTGGCCCCTTCCCTTTCCGTTTTGATCTAAATTGAAATTCCTTCCCACTAAACCCATTTGGGCTTGTTCTATCTAGGTGACCCACTTTCAAGGCCTTACCAATATCCCCCCGTATTTCGCCCTTTCATCCAATTTATATACTTCAATAAGATATATCAATAAGATCTCACCGACGAGAAGGTCTCACTGAATGCATGATTATCTACTTTACTTATTCTTTTTTTTTTCATATGGAATGTTTTAAAGGATGGAAAGTATCTTATTCATCCTTATTTGTGAGTACGAGAATGAATAACTAACTACATAATACTCGCTGTGTGTACGTAATATTAATTTGGTATAGTAATACTGTATGATGAAAGTTTTGACATGCATAACAACAATATATCCAATTATGAGTTATGTTTGACTGACTACAGCCTCACAACGCAACACTGACAGTTTTTGTATACTTTTTTTTTTTGTTATATTTTTATTTCAATATGCCGAATGCACTGTGTATGCATAAATAATCCTTCTCGCTCATTATACTCTCAATTAAGCTGAATACGAGCTGCACAATCCATGGTAATAATTATTTTGGGACAAGAATCTACGAATGAGGGAAGAAACAAACAAAGAAATAAGCCTGGTACAATTGGAGCATCTTGGGTTGTACACATCTGTTCCATTATTAATAAAGAGAGAGGCAGGGGAAACACAACGCCCTTTACATCCAACATTTACACAAGAAAATCTCCACAATGGTCTCATCCAATCACGGTCACTAGCAAGAATGAGATTGTTTCATTAATATCATATGAGGCCTTTCGAATACATGGGACATATTAACCAACCCAATAAAAAAGACAAGTGTTCTCGCCTTACTCCTTTGATCAAATATGGTCACCTGTAGCATACGTAATGAAAGGATACGGATTCTTACAAACTGTGATACAACCATATATCATTGCTTTGACATTATTCCTCTATAGCGCTAAGCCAGAATCTCGAGAAATGATATTCTATTAATAGAGAACGTATATCACTTCCCTACACGAGAGATGTTGCCTAAAATTGACAAATCGTAATTCTCACGTGGTTCATACATGAAGGAAAGAAATGAGCTGGTGGCAACGAGGAGGTAGAGACAGCCATACATAACTAGGCCAGAAATGCTGTAAAAGGCTCAAGAAATACTGGATTCAACATCACATATAGTGAAGCTGGGATGTCAGCCGCCCCGTGTTATTACGTTTCATGCAATACACCTTGAAATAAACAATTCATTTTTCTGGGAGTGGGAGTTTATGACGACAATAACTCGTGCCTGCCGCAAGTTACCCTGGCCGCGGTAAATATCAAGTTTCCTTCCCGGAGTATAATTGTACAGCAGCCAACAGAAATACGAGTCATGCAAACCTGCATTACCTACGCCTTGGTGTTTGATTGCTAAACATTGTGTTCTGAACCAGTCTCTATACAAATAACACCAACAACTGTTTATGTAAAGGAGTAATTGCCTCTCAACTTTTACCAGAACCTTGTTTCAGTCTCGCTGGATTCATAATATTCATGTTGACTTGAGGCCACTTTATGTTGATGGCTGTAACGGGTCTGAGTCTGATATACTGGGTTAGTGTGCCTCAGTGGCAGGGCAGGGAAGTAGGTTGTGGTAGAGGGGCTGCTAGCTGGCTTGGTGGAAGTGGTTCGTCTGGCCTGGCGTGGCGTGGCGTGGCCTGGTTCAGGAACAATGTGAGATGTATTGGAATTGGGTCTAGATGGGGGAGAGACAGAGAGAAAAGGAACAATTTGTATACAGCTTTCGAGATGGGGACAACTGAATAGAGAAGGGTGATGGTGCGTGAGAAGAAAACACGAATTCGGAATAGTTTACCTGGAGAAGTATATGAGGTGATACTCTATCTGTCCCTCCTTCTCCATTTCCTTTTTCTCTCGTCGCTGGCCACTCTTTCCCCTTCCTCCCCTCACCTTTCCATCCCCACTTTGCCCTCGCTCCGCCTCCCCCTCACATTCTTGGCAAATTATCTCTAGCGCCGGGAAGGGAGGGGGGAGGCGAGATACATTTGGCGATACAGACCCTTTCTCTTGGATTAATGCTCAGCTCGGCCACAAATTTCACAAGGGTAGTGGGTCGGTCGGTCGGTCGGTTTGAGGTCCGTGCATAGAGTACAGTCACGCCCAATAGTCCTGTAACACCTGCGATTAAGGGGGTGTGGGAGTAGGGGACAGACTTTGTGGTGGACTGGGGGGGTGCGGGAATAGGGAGACAGGCTTGGGGTGGGTAGAAAGCATGTCCCCCTATTCCCGCACCCCCTAACACCCCTCAAGCCTGTCCCCCTACCCCTGCATCCCCCCAAAAAAACCCAAGCCTCTCCCCCTATTCCCACACCCCCTTAAAATGACCACGGGAAAGGTTGTCAATACTATTACAGCTGTTGGTGTGTAATATTAGATGTTTGTAATAACTGGTTCGTCAAATTCACTCAAATGGTTCACTTTAATTCATTTTTCCAGTGCAATACTTTTGATCGTGACTGTAGTACTGTTCACTCTTGATGCTTGTGTTTATTTTACCATACACCCGCTACTCTAATCCAACCTGCCCTAACATAAAAGAAATAATTTAATCACAACAAATTTAATATACTGTAGAATCTCCTAACACAGAATGCAGCCTCAACTCAACGTGACCTGCAACTAAACGCAGAAACAAAAAACCACGTCCCAGTTTTATGTTTTATGGGATGACGACTCCATGAAACCTACTGTCCATATTTTGTCATGTCAGTGGGTGTCTGGGGGCTGGGTGGGTGGGCGAGTGGATGAGTGTTGGGGGGCTGGGTGATTGGGGTGGGTGGGTGGGTGTCATGGGGCTAGGGGGTGGAGGGGTGATGCAGCAGATGTTTTCCCACCCACTGTACAATATGTTTATTATTGTTACTTCATATTATTATTGTTTTATCTCATTATTATTATATCATTGTTCTCCTCCATGATATTTCTGCAATTCTTTACATACTGTATAATTATAATTACTCATATCAATATCCCACCATGTATCAAATAACTTCATGGCCTTTAGCGGCAACGTAAACATAGAACTTAAAAAAAAATAAAACATATTCTGTGACACTGGGCCAGCACGGGGGGCCTCTTACAGCCCAGGCACCATTTTCCAATTACTCAGCATCCACACATTTGTCCCTCTCCAGTCTCCCCCCCTCTTCCCCCTCCTCCCCCCCATTGACCCCACTACCGACCCACACATGCAACTCTATCTTAACTTTGACCCCGACTTTCTCCGCTATTGATCCCCACCCAATTGCCCGGCCCCGCCCCACCCAACTCAACCAACCTCACCCATCCCGTTATATCACACCCAGCCAACCCACTCTTGCCCCTGCTAGCTACAGGCCCTATCTACCCTCACCTTCTCAGCTGTCTCGTCCCTCTCTACTCTACCCTCTCTCTCTCTCTCTCTCTTTCTCTCTCTCTTACACACACACACACACACAAACACAAAGACACACACTGCTGTCCCGGCCCACTCTACCCTATTCTCATCTTCTCTCTCTCTCTCTCTCTCTCTCTCTCTCTCTCTCTCTCTCTCTCTCTCTCTCTCTCACACACACACACACACACACACACACACACACACACACACACAAACAAACACCAAGCCATAACAACTTAGACTCCTGTGCCCTTCCTTCCTCACTTTGGCAAAGGGGAGTGGGTCGGGTTGGACTGTAAGGTTAGGTTGGGTTGTTTTGGTGTGAGTTTGAGGCTGGTCCATGCACACAAAAAAAAACCAGCCCCACCCCACAAGACCAAGACCAAGACGATGAAGACGATGAAGACTAAGACAATGAAAAAGACGATGAAGACAATGAAGAAGAAGACAATAAAAAAATATGAAGACGATAAAGAAGACAAAAAAGATGATGAAGAAGATGATGATGACGATGCAGACGATAAAGAAGGTGATGATGAAAAAGACGATGAAAAAAACGATGAAAAAGACGAAGACAATTAAGATGCAAACAACAACAACAACAACAAAAAACAGAACACAGCTGAATGAAAATATTGTTACAGGAAAAAAAAGAAACTTGAGGAAAATAAAAAAGAAAGGAGAGAAGGAACGAAGGAGTGAAGGAATAAAAGAAGGAAGGAAAGAAGAAAGGAAGAAATAAAAGAAGGAACGAAGAAAAGAAGGAATAAAATAAAGAAGGAAGGAAGGAATAAAAGAAGGAGGGAGGGAAGAAATAAAAGAAAGAAAGAATAAAAGAAGGAAGGAAGGAATAAAAGAAGAAAGGAATAAAAGAAAGAAAGAAGGAAGGAATAAAAGAAAGAAGGAATGAAGGAATGAAGGAGAGAAGGAATAAAATGAGATAATGAGGATAATTGTCGTTTAAGGGTTTTTACTGTAGGGTATATTGGTGGCTCAGAAGGGCAAGGGGAGAGATAATTGAAGGCAAGAGAGATAATAGAAGAAAAGGAGAGATAAAAGAGTTGATAATGAAAAAAAATTTAGAGAATAGTGGAAGGCGATATAAGAATGGAGAGATAATGGAAGAAAATGAGAGATAATAGAGCTGATCATGGAAGAAAAGGAAAGATAAGACGAGATAAAGATACAGGGAAGGAGAGATAACATGAGATAAAGATACAGAGGAGAGATAACACGAAATAATACTAAAAACGGAAAGAGATATAACATGATATAAAGATACAGGGTACAGGGAAGGGGAGATAACACGAGATAAAGATACAGAGAAGGAGAGATAACAGGATATAAAGATACAGTAAAGGAGAGATAAACACGAGATAATAATAATAGGAAAGGGGAGGAGTGATAAGTAGAGATTAGTATTAGGGAAGCAATAACAATTAGAGGGAGATAAAGGAAGGAAGGAAGAAAGGAAGGAAGGAGAGATAACACGAGAGGATAATACAGGGAAAGGGAGATTAGGGGAGGAGAGGGACAGACTGATGAGATAACAGGAAGCTAAAAATTATGGTTATGTAAAGGAAGAGGAAGATTGTTTGGAAATGAGAGAGAGAGAAAGAGAGGAAGATTGTTTGGAAAAGAAAGAGAGAGAGAGAGAGGAAGATGTTGGAAAAGAGAGAGGAAGATAATGAGAAGATATAGTAAGATAGAAGAGGGGAAGATGTGGAAAAGAGAGAGGAAGATAGTTGAAAAGAAAGAGAGTAGAAGATTGTTGGAAAAGAGAGAGAGAGGAAGATGTTGGAAAAGAGAGAGCAAGAAAGAAAGGGAGAGACAGGTTGACACTGAGAGGATTGACGTGGTATTATTGAGGGATATGGGGGAACACAAATAAAAGGAGATTTATTTATAAGGGGAAGGAAAACACAACAGAAAATAATTGCATAGAGAGAAATAACAGAGCAATATATACATGGATCGAGGAGACACATAAGGGGGTAATTCTTTTTTGGTACATTGGAGTGCCTTGATTCCTCTAAAGTATGCTAGGAAACAAGACCCCATTGATAAATATAATGGTGTTCTGTTGCTTGGATAAATTGAAGGATTCAGTTGCTCCAGAATTACCAATACAAAATTTCCCCCATAAGGACTCTTGGTGGCTTCTGATTCCTCCTGACTATGCCACGAAACAAGCTCCTTCAATATAGGTGGTCGTGTTTCGTGGCAGTAATTGAAGGACTAACTATTCTCCAATTTTCTGACTACATCACGGAGCCTCTTAAGTAACGATATACACTAGAAATTACACTATATAAAAATTAATATATTCCCATAACCTTCTCTCTGCCACCCATATAGGTTAATAAAGTCAATCATATCTAACGTTGATGATAAAATGGATGGAAAAATAATTGGATGGAGGAGACCCTTTACGTTACACACTATTTATTATTTTATTATATTGTTCTATAGTAATACTTTCCAATTACCATCTCTCTGCCACACACGTAGGTCAATAAATCACCCACGTTTTAACATTAACAGGTAAATACTATTATATGCTATCTCTCTGCCACACACGTAGGTCAATAAATCACCCACGTTTTAACATTTACAGGTAAACACTATTATATGCTATCCGCTAGATCATCACCTAAAGACTACCATTACACTTTAATAACACAAAGTTAGTTAAGTTCTCCCGTTCCCATCCACCTTCCACAATCCCTTTTTCTCCGTGTAATGAGTTCTGCTGGGGTGTCTGCTGTCTGTCGCTAAATTCCAAAGTGTCTTACAGTCCAGGGAAATGCCCCCTCTCTCTCTATTCATCTTCATAATGACAGGGAGACTCGTTCAATTTAATTTGCTGTAATGTGACGCAATCAAGCCTCGCCCAACTCTGTCCAAAATGGCTTGAATTAACCAGAGCTAATCAATTGTTGTACTGTATCTAAGGTAAAATTATAATTATATATATACAGTATTTCCTGCAGGACCTCCAATAATAGCATACGTTCCCTGTACCTTGGGAAATTTCGGATTGATGCAAGTTTGGAGGGTGTTGTCAGGGGATCGTCTCGAAACCTCTCAGGTGAATTGCCAAGACAACAATCAGAAACCCGAGCGTTGGAAAGCTAAAAAAAAAAAGGAAATGAAAAGTAAGGGGAGTAAGGAGAAGATTAAAATTGAAAAGAGAATGAAGGCGGGGGGAAGGGGGAGAGGAAGGGTAAATGATGGGGAGAAAGGGGAGGGAATAAAGGGGTAAAAGAGATACAAATAAAGATTAGGAGTAAGAAATGGAACGTGGAATAGACGGAGTAAAAGATGAAGAAAGAAAAGAGTAAAGGAAGAATATAGGGAAAGAGGAAATGAAAAAGAGAGGATAGAGAGGAGGGAAAAAGCAACGGAAAAAAGGAGAAAGGATGAGAGGAAAGAGTGAGATGTGAAAGGACGTTTGTAGCAAATCAAAAGTATAGGTACATAGAATATGTGTGTAGGTGTGTGTGTGTGTGTGTGTGTGTGTGTGTGGTTTGTGTGTGTGTGTGTGTGTGTGTGTGTGTGTGTGTAGGTGTGTGTGTGTGTGTAGGTGTGTGTGTGTGTGTAGGTGTGTGTAGGTATGTATGTGTGTGAGTAGGGTCGGAAGTGTGCTAGAAAAAAAAGAAAAAAAAGAAAAAAAAGGCACGTATGAATATTCAACAACACACACACATGAAGTAATTAAGATCCACTCCCTCCCAGCAATAACTAAGGCTTATGTTTTATCAAGTTAATCTGCCACTCCTTTATGAGCAAGATGGAGCTGTGCTTTGTGCTGGTGTATCTAACTATCTCCTTTAGTATGTACGGTACAGAAGGGAGAGGCAAGTACTGTATGTATATTGTAAATCACTCGTAGCTAAACAGGACCTTCTGTATAATATATAACAAGTAATACAAGACAATGAAGGGAACGTCTATAGGGAATGAGAACTCTGAGGTATAAAGGGAGAAGGAGGCATGATTGTCTAGGAACCAAGTCGGTGTTTATTTGTTTATTTTTTATGTACAGTTGCCCAATAAGAGACTGCAACCAAATTTGCTGCTGGTGTGTGGCAATATCTGGCAGCTGCTCCAAAGTAAACACTCGTATTTTATCAATAGATCACTCAGAACATACAACATTTGCATATATGGATGTTATTGGCTTTAGTTAATTGCACTCATCCTTACAACGGTTATAGGTTCTGAGTGATCCATTGATAAAATACGAGTGTTTACTTTGGAGCAGCTGCCAGATATTGCCACACACCACCAGCAAATTTGGTTGCAGTCTTTTCTTGGGCAACTGTACGTATGTACTTTTCGTAAACTGGAGTGTCCCTATTCCTCCAAAGTATGTCAAGAAACAGGGCTAGATTAAGGGTGTGTGAGAATAAGAGAACAGGCTTGTTTTTTTTTTTTGGGGGGGGGGGGTTGGGGGGTTAGGGAGGTGCGGGAATAGGGGAACAGGCTTTCTACCCACCCCAAGCCTGTTCCCCTATTCCCGCAACCCCCCAGTCACCACCAAGCCTGTCCCCCTATTCCCACACCCCCTTAACAAACACGATGGTGGCCTGACTGTCTGTGTGTGTGTGCCTGGAATAGTTTGAAGGAATAATATGTTCCAGATTTATCAACAGTGTACCGGACTACCCCTTTAAACACACGAAAACACTTTAAGGGGAGAGTATACATTTGATACATTGGAGTGCCTTGATTCCTCCAAAATATGCCAGGAAACAGGATCAAATGAATAAAAATAATGGTATCCTGTTGCCTGGAATAGTTTGGAGGAATCATAATCTCCGAAAATGTCAAAACAATACCCTCCCTTTAATTAAATGGGGTCTCTTATCCACGTCTCATCCTACTCTGTGCTCGATGTGGACCCTGTTTTAAATGTGTGTGTTTCATATGTCTGTAACTGTACCTTTCCTTTATTTCTCTTTCTTCTTCTCTCTCGTGTATGTTCTTTCTTCGTTCATTATCCTTATTATGTCGTTAACTAAGTCACACAAGGCTGGAAACTATAGGCCTGTGAGGAAAATATTGAAGGAAGTGCTATCGGTGGTGTTGGAGGGAAGAATGTTAAGGTGAAATGACTCTTCCTTCTCTTTCCTCGCTTTCGTCTTCAACCTAGTCTTTGCTTTCATCTTCGCCTTCGTCATGGGAGTCTCTGCGTGTGTGTGTGTGTGTGTGTGTGTCTGTCTGTGTGTGTGTGTGTGTCTGTCTGTCTGTGTGTGTGTGTATGTGTGTGTCTGTGTGTCTGTGTCTGTGTCTGTGTGTGTGTGTGTGTGTGTGTGTGTGTGTCTGTGTGTGTGTGTGTGTGTGTCTGTGTGTGTGTGTGTGTGTGTGTGTACAATGGCCGTGGTGGCGCTAGAGAAGTATGCAAATTATCCGGTCTGGCAGGCAGAAGGAAGGGCTGTCAGCGAGGCCTCATTATAAACTTGACTTGTGACACTCGAGGGAAAAGTTTGGAGGAGCCTAGATGTGTAAGAATCCCGAATTTACGAGCAAACTTCGGGCCTGGATTAAGATTCCTTTCAGCTCCTCAGCCCGTTTAGCGGCCATTTTTCTCCCGAGGGGTGGCCTGGCGCTGGCAAAATATGCAACAATTAAAAAAAAATACCTACTAATTGATGAACTTAATGGCTTTTCTCCTTATTGGAAAATTTGCAAGACCTTGATAATACGACGGTTCGTTTTCCTTTCCATTTTCTGGCCGAGAGCTGCATTCTGGTGCATTTTTTTTCTCGTGTATTTTGGGGGGAAGAATTTTCCAAGTTCCGTTTTTCTGGTTAGTGGAGTAGTGGGTGCTCTTCTTTTCCTTGTTTCATTTCAGGGTTGATACACCCTTATAGAAGAGGAATATACTCGTAACAACATTAGTTTAGATGAAAACCTAAATTATATCACCGCATTAATTCCAGTAAAGAAAGACGTAGGCTATATATATATATACCAATCTAATTGAATTTCAACATTATACTTTCTTTGAAAAGAGTGTGAACTGAGGAAGGGAGAAGTAAGGAGAAGCCGATCAATGGCCTCCTCACCACCCAACCTCTCCGACATCTGGGAGATCTCACGCCACGAGATTGTGCAGCGCCGGAGTAAATGTCGCGAGAGCCATAGTGGGTAAATCAGGCGAACTCGAGTACCGTGCACCAGATACCAGGGGGAGTGATGGTAGTGGGGCTTTGTGTGTGTGTGTGTGTGTGTGTGTGTGTGTGTGTGTAAGTGTGCTTGTGTGTGTGTGGGTGGGTGGGAGGGGAAGAGGGTGTCGATGTGTGCGTGTGTGTGTCGATGTGGGCGTGTGTGTGTATGAGTATGTCTGTGTGTGTGTCTGCGTGTGTGTGTGTATGTAAGTATGCGTGTGTCTGCGTGTGTGTGTTTAAGTGCAGTGTGTGCAATAAGTGTGCGTGTGTGTTTGTGTGTGTGTGTTTGTGTAAGTATGTGTATGTGTGTGTCTGCGAGTGTGTATGTGTCTGTGTGTTTGCATGTGTGTGTGTGTGTGTTACGTAAATGCGTGATCAATGTTTTTCTGTTGATTATAATTATATTTCTGACTGTCGGAATATGTGCTAAACACTATACTCAACTGATGAAACCTGCCTTCATTATCAATTAAATTCATTTTGATAGTTGTGGTCCTGCGGGAGGCAGATCCATTGTACAGTGAAAGGAAGCATTAATGCCCTTTTAGCACTAATGTAACATAAAGACATTAAGGCTTTTATTAATCGATAGGAAATATGTTAATGCAGACTAATTCTATGCACAGAAAAAGGTACACATACATTTATTGTTCTTAGATGTACACAATTCATCGATAGCTTTAGTGTTTATGGCTGTAAATCTCTCAATATCGTAATTCCCAACATAATTCTCTATGTAAGATGTAAAGAGAATGCCACTCACTGTCGCCTGAAACTGACTCGTGTACCCTTTGCCTCCCACCACCACATCCCACACTGACCCTGAAAACTTTCCTGCCTCCCCATCAAAGGAATACCAGCCCAGTTTTATTATACCGACGGCCATAGCAAGGTTGTTGAAGCGAAAAAGAAGGAAAGGGAGAACGCTGATGAGAGGTTTTGGGGAAGGCCGGGAATATTAGGTCATATTTACTGGAATATGTCAGTAAATAATATCAAATATAAATATGGAGTGTTTGTAATCTAACCAAAACTCAGCTAACCTAAGCAAACCTAACCAAACCGAAAGTAACCTAAGCCAACCTAACCTAACCGAACACAATATAAGTAAAACTAACAAAACTGAATATTACCTAACAAAGCGAACCAAATCTAATCTAATCTAACCTAACTACAGGTGAGGTTGGACCTTTTGACAATGTTAATTAATGCTATCGGCTTCGAGTTAGAATAGAGATATTATATATATACAGCTTCAAACTTTCGAATATTTCTAACAAAGAATAATTTACAAGAATAACACATCTATACATTTTTCATCACTGTCACACGGGCTAGAGAAATACAAAGAGAGATATGCGTAAACAAACAATACAACAGAAACGAGGACACACACCACTTCTGAAATACCTCCTGTCACCAAATACCATCACCAAGCCGAGGTCTTCGTGGTTGTCTGCCCTAATGACCTTCCTGCAGTCGATGGCCAAAAACCCATTTTAGCTAACTAATTTCTCGGCTGACCGGCCACTGAGCCAATTCTTCCACACTAACGAGCAGAAATGTTTCAGCGGTAAAGGGAGGGACTTGCGCTCCGATCTCGACCCCAACAATCCATGCCAGTGTATTTTTTCTCCCCACTATAAGATTGCCACTTAAGGGGATAGATAGGTAGTATACTTTGGGTATGTTGGAGCGCCTTGATTCCTCCAAAGTATGTCAGGAAACAGGACCAGATTAATAACTATAATGGTGGTCCTGTTGCTTGGAATTATTTTGAAGAAAGAATGTACAGTATCATGTCATTTATATTATTAACAAGTAGTCTGACGAGAGGTAATGTACAATAGCCTTCCATTACTTAGCACTATATTCATGATGTGCATAGTAGATAACCCTGACTCGAGTTAAGGGGGTGTGGGAATAGGGGGACAGGCTTGGGGTGGGGGGTGGGGGGTGCAGGAGTAGGGGGACAGGCTTGGGGGGAGGTTGGGGGGTTAGGGGTGTGTGGGAATAGAGGGACAGGCTTTCTACCCACCCCAAACCTGTCCCCCTATTCCCGCAACCCCCCCCAGTCCCCACCCAAGCCTGTCCCCTACTCCCACACCCCCTTAAAGTGTTCCAATATTGCTTAGTATAAAAGAGTGAGTTCAGCTTTAACATGCTCGAGTAGAAGGCACATTAACGCTGAACACAAAGTGGGAGGAAGGTTAAGAGGATATCCAACAAGAAGAAATATTAATGCATTGTAAATCTAAATTCTTGCCTAACAATTGAACAAAAATGGCTTTTAATATACCCGAGTAGAATCTGCTTTTAGGAGGGCTGAAAAAAAAATGCGAGTAGAAACTGCATGCTTTTAGGGTTGAAAAAAAAAAAATGCGATAGTTCAGGAGTTATCCCCCCCAAGAGAATTATAATTGCATGATGAATCTAAATGTACCCTTGCCCTCAGAAGCTTGTCATGTGAGTTTCCGGACCTCACATATCACCAACAGGAGTCTAATGGAGGAGAGGGTGGAGGACTGGTGCTAGGGGAGTTTGGGAAGCCTCAGAGGAATGTGGAGAAGACTTGTGTGTGTGTGTGTGTGTGTGTGTGTGTGTGTGTGTTGGTGTGTTGGTGTGTGTGTGGGTTGGTGTGTGTGTGTGTGTGTGTGTGTGTGTGTGTGTGTGTGTGTGTGTGTATGTGTATGTGTGTGTGTAGATAAACTTAATTAGAACCTGAACTACGAAAGAGTAAAGCAGGTTTGTAATGAGGAGCTTAGAATAAGGTATTATGTGTGGGGGAGTGTAAGCAGGAAGCAACTGTGTAGTGAGTGTGTGAGTGTGTGTGTGTGTGTGTGTGTGTGGAGAGAGTAGTGACGTAGAGGGATATAAGTAGTGACGTAGAGGGATATAAGTAGTGATAAGAGGGATATATAAGTACTGATAAGAGGGATAATATGGGAAAACTCAAACTAAAGGAACATGTTTACAGAAGCAGAAGCAGAGGACATAATTTTGTAAGGCTAGATCAGACAGAGTGCCAGGATCATGAAAGAAGAAAGAGGAAGAATATTGCATGGCACTCCCTCATAACAACACACAAACGAAAAGAAAAAAATAGTGAGACAATAGAGACATTATCTACACTTCCTTGGCTGCAGAGATAAAATAAATAGGTTATAGTAAGTTATCGGTGACAACTTTCCCATATTAAAAGGAGACGGCCAAGACACCTCTTATCAAATCCCGCCACACGAACACTAGACAACCCAGAACGACCCACCACCAGTATGTGTCAATGTGTTAAGGTGATTACAAGGGTGGAGGCACTTGTACATTAGTCCCCACACCTCCCTCATCGCTGCCACTCACTTATTTCCACTTATAACTCTTCACACACACCCGGAATGACAGGACCCGAGACTAATGAATGGCTTTAGAAATACGTGTGAGTTAAAAAAGCAGAGTGTGTGTGGACGCGTGAGTGAGTAAAATAAAGCAGAGTTTGAGTGGACGCGTGAGTGAGTGAGTAAAAAAAATGCGAGTGTGAGTGGACGCGTGAGTGAGTGCGTAAAAAATGCAGAGTGTAAGTGGACGCGTGAGTGAGTGAGTAAAAAATGCAGAGTGTAAGTGAATGCATGAGTGAATGAGTGAGTGAGTGAGTGAGCCGCATGTGATATTATTTCTACTGATAACTCTCCACAGCCTGCCAAAATGATAGGACCCGAGACTAACGCCTTTAGAAATACATCTGAGGAAAGAAGGAGAGTGTGAGTGAGGCGAGTGTGATGAGAGGGTTCGATGTGAGGCGAGTGTGATGAGAGGGTTCGATGTGAGGCGAGTGTGATGAGAGGGTTCAATGTGAGGCGAGTGTGATGAGAGGGTTCAATGTGAGGCGAGTGTGATGAGAGGGTTCGATGTCCAGGAATGATTACACGGGAGGGTCGATTTGATGGTGTACTTCCCTTCAATAAACGCATCATAACATAACACACGTGACAGATAGGTGCCGGTATTTCTCTTTCCAGAACCCATTATTAACAAAGTACCCAGTCAGTGACCCGAAGAAAATTATTGGGGAGGGTATTGTTAAGGGGGAAGTTCTGTGTTGGTAATTCTGGAGCAACTGAATCCTCCAAACTATTCCAAGCAACAGGACACCATTATATTTACCCATCTGGTCCTGTTTCCTGGCATACTTAGGAGGAATCAAGGCACTCCAATTTACCAAGAGTATACTACCCCCTTAAGGGTTGTACCAGAATATACTCACTGGACATAGGAGAGAATAAGTACTATAATAGAAGTAACACAACTGAACTCAATCATAAGAGCATAACTTAAAAGCAGTTCTAAAAATGCCTTATAATAAACCTTTTGAATATGCCTTCGAATCTCCCTTTACAACTCACTATCAATTAGTTTGCCGACATAGTAAAATAGTCAGAACAACTCGGATATTATAGCTATGTTTATAATATAATCATAAACATTAACATAACCATAATAAACAACTAGCCATTATGGGGAGTCACAGCTAATAAAAAAAAAAAAAAAAAAAAAAAAAAGTATACACACCCACGCACAAACATTTATGGAGGCACAAGCCATACAAAAACAATACAGTTGCCATACACTGAACCCCAAATATCCACTTCTACTACAAACCCATACGTTCACACTTACTGACTCATCACGGCTCCACAACCATTAACCGGGCCATAAATAAAGGCCACAACACCACACAGCCACAACCATTGACAGAATCGGGCAGAACAATCCCCAACAGTGAACCAGGAAGTGGCAATTTCCAGTTTAAAAAGCCTTTTGTGGTACCTGGCGAAAAAATGTTGGGCAGAGAGTTGAGGGTAAAAAGAGAAAGTGATAAAAAAAATATATGGAAAGGAAAAGAGATGAAGATAATGATAGAGAGTTTATAAACAACGGCAGATAATTATAAAGACAGAAATTTATAAAGATAGAGTAAGGCATGGCCACAGAAGGATTGAAAATTTAGTGAGGATGGAATTGGAAATAGAGACAGGACATATTATTACCCTCGAGAAAATACCAGTAATAAAAAAATGAAAGTAAGTGTGTGCGTGAGAGAGCAAAAAAAAAAAAAAAAAAAGGAGAGAGAATGTTATAAAGGATACAGAAAACAGTATAATATCACAAACAAGCCAAAGGAAATGAAAGCATTACCCTCTCACCCACAAAAGCACGATATCACAAAGATTTCCCATTACCACAAAGCATTTTCACCAGACAAAGAGAGAGGGTGGAGAAGGGGGGGGGGGGGTCTTTTGAGGGGTTGGGTGGGGAGGAGAAGGGAGGGTCTTTTGAGGGGTTAAGGTTGGGGGGAGGGGGGGAGGGGGGGAGCATTATTTCGTAGTCTTAGGTGAAGTTTAGAAGTGAAGCTCAGAGAAGTTTATTTTCTAAGGGATCTTATTATTTTGGTTAAGGGGGCAATTTTGTGTTTGTAAATCTGGAGCAACTGAATCCCCCGAACAATTCCAAGCAACAGAACTTTAATTTTGCTGTTCTGGTTCTATTTCCTAGCATACTTTGGAGGAATCAAGGCACTCCAATGTAACAAAAGTGAATTATCCCTTTAATTAACGTAACATATAGATACATACGTAATTATGGATAGGATTGCTACTGTAGGTTACCTTAGCTTGAGATACAATAGAATCAGATATTTGAAAGCAGAGAGAGTAACAGTCTATTACGTTACGGGGAAGCCCATTCCATAAGTTGACGACTCGGTTAAAAAAAACATTCTTGGATTTGTGTCAATTAAAGATTTACCTATGATTTTACAGCCATTACCTCTTGTGTAGTTTGATTGATCGATATTGAAATATTTGTTGCAGTCCATATTATCTATGCCTTTGATTATTTTGAATACCTGGATTAAGTCGCCTCTCAATCTACGTTGTGCTAATGTGAATAGAATTAAATAACTTAGCCGCTCCTCATACGTTTTGTTTCTTAGACTTGGTATCATTTTAGTAACTCTACGTTGGACTCGTTCCAATTTTGCTATAACTTTCTGGTAGTACGGGCACTAGGCTTGGACACAATATTCCATAAGGGGATGGACCAAGGAATTATACAAAGTGAAGATTGTGTCTTTAGACTTATACTCGAATGCTCTGCCAATAAAGCCGATAGTTTTGTTTGCTTTCTTAATTACTTCCGTACACTGCTGACTGGGTTTTAGATTAATTGATATTTTTACCCCTAAGTCTGTCTCTTGGTCCACGCTTTTAAGTTGACTACCATTTAACGAGTAGTTTGTTGTTACGTTATACGATGTCCGATGTGGAGCACTTTACATTTATCTGCATTGAAGGACATTTGCCAAGTTTTCGCCCAATTCGATAGTTTATCGAGATTATCTTGCATGAGAGAGAGAGAGAGAAAGAGAGAATAATTAACGTCACATAACAGAGAGAGAAAAAAAATCACAACCACTGATTCATAATTACCACAACAGTCTACTATGCCCACTAAAACTAAACCAATAAAATAGCTTAGTTGAAATCAGGACATAATTTATGGTAAAAGTTATTGCAGTTACCTCAGAGTTAATATCACTGTACTATTCTCCTTAAGGGGGGGGGGGGGAATAGGGGGGAAAATAGCACGCTGTTTTGGGTGGTAAATCTCTAGAGCAAATCATTTTTCCAATCTATTCCAATCGACAGGATACTATTTAATATAATATTAATGTATTCATTCATTGGTGATATAAAATACAAGGTCTATGAGTCATAAGCACACACTTACACACACACACCAAGACATAATTATAACCTACATACACAGACAGAGTGAGGCTTATAATCATCTAGGCCTTCTAGGGAGTGTCACGCCATAAAATAATCACGACAAGGTTATTATTCGTCACGACAGGTTCCCGACACAAGTTCACGACATCGGACTGACTACCATCGAATGAAATTAATTATCTCTTTTCGTCCTACTCTTTTTTATTCTTTTTTAACTATGAGTTTATTTTATCACACTATATATAATGTTGTAATTAGGTCGTTAAGTACAATATTATCATTGGGACAGTAACATACAACCCATCGAAGAAAATTAATTATCTCTTTTCGTCCTACTCACTTTTTTATTGTTTTTACTATCAGTTTATTTTATCACACTATATATAATGTTGTAATTAGGTCGTTAAGTACAATATTATCATTGGGACAGTAACATACAACCCATCGAAAGGAAATATATTAACTTTTTTTGTTTCTTCTTCTACCTGGGTTTATTATGAGTATATCTTAACACGCTATATTGTAATTAGGTCGTTACGTATATTATCATTGAGACAGTACAATATATATCATGCAATCCATCTCTGGCTATTTCTTACATTCAGTGTTACATAATTATACGGGAATATTATGTGAGTGTACTTGTTATTTATTGTGGGTGGGTGGGTGGGTGGATGTGGGCGTATGGGCGTAATAATAATAATAATAAACGGTGTGTGTGTGTGTGTGTGTGTGTGTGTGTGTGTGTGTGTGTGTGTGGTGAGGCAGTGCTGTGAGTAATGTGTGGTAGTGGTTAATTGGCCAGAGTCCGAGGGTCACCACTCCAAGCCCACCAATTAAATTCTAAAGCCTCCATCTGCTCCACCTTACCTCCCCTCCCTCACTCACTCACTCACTCATACTCCTTCCTCTTTTCTCCTCACACTCTTCTTCTTTTTCCTCCTCCTTCTCCTCCTCCTCCTCCTCCTCCTCCTCCTCCTCCTCCTCCTCCTCATACTTCTTCCTCTTTTCTCCTCCTCCTCCTCCTCTATCTTACTCTCATTCCCTTCCTCATATTCCTTTCTCTTTTCTCCTCACACTCCTGCTCCACCTTCCTTCTGCTCCACCTTACCCTCCCTCCCTCATTCCCTTCCTTCCTCACACTCCTGCTCCACCTTCCCTCTGCTCCACCATACCCTCCCTTCTCTTTACCACACGTTCCCACACCTCAGTAGACTCAGGGTTCATAGTTAGCAAAGCGTAATCAAAGAGCCTCGTAGGGACCAAATGAATTGTTGTTTGAATTAAATATTTATTCTTGTGTATAACTAATGCACATGTTACTTACTTCCTTGGTCCTCTCCTTCCTTACGGTTTATCCTTCCCCCCTCCTGCCTCCCTCCCGCTTACTCCCTCCTCACGCTGGCTCAGCCTTACTCACGCTTCTCCTTTTTCCCGCTCAGTAATCCTGCTTCCTCCTGCTACCAGTTTCCTCCTCCTCCTCCTCTTCCTCCACTTCCTCCTCTTCCTCTTCCTCCTCCTTCCACCTGCCATCCTGCCCCTCACTCACATAACCCTTACCACTCCTCACCCTCGCTACTCTCACCTCACCTCACCTCTACCACTGCCTCTGCTCTTTATTAAGCATTAATACGAATAGATTAAGTGCTTAATTAGCCGCGACCAAGACCTTAATAACCTCTGGTGCTGAAGTGAAGCAAATTAGATATCTTAAATATGAATATATTAAATAAATATATTGTTCAGTACAATACAAATAATTGTAATATATATTTAATGATAGGATAGGAATACCTAGGTTAAACAGAAGACAGTTAAGCAATACCCAGACATATACTCATGTAATGGCACAAATTGCAAATTCTGGCATTCTTTCCTTAATTTGATGAAGCTATGATAATCCAGTCTATGTTCCCTACATCTCTTCGTGGGTTAATATTTAATTTGAGTGGAGTATGAATAACATTAATGCAGAAGAAAATCCATTTAGATAAGAAGACCGTGCAGGACCCAGTACTACACACTACACCAGCCTCTAGACAAGACATCTCCGTTCCTGGCAGACTCGCTGCACCAAAATTTATAGAGTAGCTGCAGCTATGAATTTGCTGGTGGTGGTCCCGGTAGTCTCCTCCACTCAGGGTTATCGCTCCAGGAAATAACTCTATGAGGAGGATCAACTTCAGGGGGCCATGTTTCTCCTCTCGTAAGAACGCCAGAATTGCTCTTATGAAGCATTGTCTGCCTTCGATACTCGATCATTGTGGATACGACCCATTTTCCATTACTACAAGCCCCACAGCAATGGAATGTGAGGTTCCCAGAAATTCCATCTTCAACTAATGTTCTCTGTTCTCGTGAGTCTGCAAGAACACCAGATGTGACAATCTTTCCTAACTCCCACACGCTTTTCCTACTTCTTCTCCTCTTCCTCCTCCTCTTCCTGCTCCTCTTCTCCCTCTTCCTCCTCCTCTTCTCCCTCTTCCTCCTCCTCTTCCTCCTCCTCCTCCTCCTCTACCTCTTTCTCCTCATATCGTCGGCAGGGGACCTCTTCGAACCCACCTCAAGAGACAGTCCCTGAAGCTATCCGTGAGTGTAGTGCACCTCCAGAATTAAGATAATAATGATGGCACTTACATTCTTAAGCCTCTGTGTTGTCAATCCTGGCCACCAATACCAATGAAATACAATCCCAAATACAATCCCAAATACAATCCCAAATACAATCCCAAATATAATCCCAATACAATCCCAAATACAATCCCAATACAATCCCAAATACAATCCCAAATACAATCCCAAATACAATCCCAAATATAATCCCAAATATAATCCCAATACAATCCCAAATATAATCCCAATACAATCCCAAATACAATCCCAATACAATCCCAAATACAATCCTAAATACAATCCCAAGCTACTTTTTCAACAACACCTTCTACCACCTGGGAAGTAGAAAGAAGGGATTGAAATTGGCTCGGGTCCTAAGGGGTGCCAAAACCCTTAAGTCATATTGCCCATATATTTACAAGCAATGCCCTTTTACGGGAAGAGAAATACAGGTAATAATGATAATATTCAGAGAGAGATAGAGAGAGAAAGAGAGAGAGAGAGAGAGGGAGAGAGAAAGAGAGAGAGAGAGGCAGAGAGAGAGGCAGAGAGAGAGGCAGAGAGAGAGGCAGAGAGAGAGGCAGAGAGAGAGGCAGAGAGAAAGAGAGAGAGAGAGGCAGAGAGAGAGGCAGAGAGAGAGGCAGAGAGAGAGAGGCAGAGAGGCAAAGAGAAAGAGAAAGAAAGAGAAAGAAAGAGAAAGAAAGAGAAAGAGAAAGAGAAAGAGAGAGAGAAAGAGAGAAAGAGTCCAATTATATTAATGTTATATTCCCTCAACACAACAGACCACCAACCCAGGCTTCTACTCCATTTATCATTATTTCTGGACTGTATGTATTCACCAGAGACTCGCGAGTGTTTTGGTGTCCCTCGCGTCCCTTCATTAGCCATTGTCTTGATTAACGCCCTCCTGTTATGCTGGTTTGTGTTTTCCTTTACCTTTCCTATTCATTAGGCGCTGGTACAGTACTCATAAGTCTGGCTGAACCCCATCTGATGCCTTTGTTTTCCTTCCCTTTCTCTGTGTGTTATTCACGAAGCGACACCACACGAAAATACATATATATATAAACATAGTACTGATAGATAGAGGCTGCACATGTTGTCTTATTTATTCTTTGCAAGGGTTAATTATAATGTAGTTTGCGTACCCAAAACCACACGTGTTATATTTCATTGCTATTAAGTTGCTGTAAACCATGGCATAGAAAGGACAGAGTAATTACCTTCATTTGAGTGGGCAGAAAATATGACTCGTGATTTTACCTCCCGACTTTGACACTCTGCAAACACAAAGCATTCTGAGAAAAACCCATTTTTTTTTTATATTTGCAATGAGCAAATACGCTTTCCTTACATTAATATGCAATTTAAACAACTTGTAATCGTTTAAATCTTTCGCACATAATATAGCTGAGAGTTATTTGAATAGTAGTTAATGAAGTGTTGACAGTCCTAATTATTATCAAGGTTTTTTTTTTTTTATATGAATTAAAACAGGTTTTGGGTCTACCAATTTGTGAACAGATGAACGAACTTATAATACACATGTAAGACTGAAGTAATTATTGTGTTCAACTGCACATTAATGACGGTGCTAACTATATATTTTTTTTTTTTTTTTTTGCTGACACGGAAATTTAAGAACTACACATTGATAGTGAAACGAATATTCTTTGGGGACACTGAAGATATGCGAGGAAACTGATCCTACCAACTAAGTATTAGGGTATCGTGTTGCTCGATAAAGTTTGGCGGAATCCTAATCGACATAAATGCCAAAATTATATAACATCCCGTTACCTGAGATGCCTAACTCTGGTGTGTTGGTGACGCCAGGGTAGAGAAACCTTGTATCCTTTCAGCGTCAAAATAATGGAAAAGAGTTAATGGAGATTTTTGGTCAGGTTCATTATTGGACGGCCAGTTTTCCGGTATTATGTTTACCCATTAATTAACTCACACTCTCCCCTCTAGTATTAATTCTTTATATTCCGGCTCTGGGTGTGGGATTCGTCGCCGTAAAAGGTCAAGGCTAACACAGTATTCTATATGATTTTGTACTTATGTTCATCACCTGAAATGTTAGATAAAAAAGTACACAGCTTTGACACTATGCCACTTAAAATATTTCAAGTTGTGTATCAAATTAAATTCCATAATCAAGGACATTATTCTGTTGCCTCTGTCTAATGTATTTTAGTGCGACGCAAGAAACATAAGTAATTGTTTTACGTATTCTATTTATATTCTATTTTACTTGCAATACTTCAGACGTTCCACCTTCACCAACCATCCCTTATGTAAGTCCTATTGAATCATTCAGTCATCAACCACATTCCAGGTCCCTTCTTGTCATACAGCACTTGTTCTTATTCCCTACGGATGTTTTTGGCTCCCTGCAGGCCTCACCATTGACAGCCCTCACTCTTTTCTTTGTTTTCAATCATAGCTCTCCAATTCCAAACACCAATCAACCCTATTTTTTAACCACAGTCAATCATCCTTCTTCCAGACCACACCCTTCCATCCTCCCCTCCTCCTCCTTCTCCTCTTGCCATCCATGCAGTCTCCACCAGCCCTAACCTCATCTTTTCTTGTCTCATCTCCCACCGTCCTTTCAACCCACTGCCTCTACCCCACGGAGCCCCCAACACTAATTACCGTTCCACTCAGGCGGCCATGTTGCCTTACTCAGCTTTAATGCACGAGATTATTTATCCCAGTTGTCCGCAAAGGGCAACTGGACGAGTGACAGGCCCAGAGCTGAGGCGGCTGCGGTCACCTTCATATTTTAATTTGTGGAATGGTCCTGATATCGTTTTTGCAGCAACATGTCTGTCTCTGTGGGAGGGGAGGGGATTAATGTGTGAGAAAATATGGCACGGGGTTGCATTCTTAATTTATTTTGTGGAATCGTTCTGGAATGGTTTTTGGAACATCGTGTCTGTCTCTGTGTGTGTGTGGGGGGGGGGGGGGAAGGGGTCAATCTGAGAGAAAAATATGATGCGGGGTTGAATTTATATTTTATTTTGTGGAATCGTTCTGGAATCGTTTTTGTAACATCATGTATCTGTTGGGGGGGGGGAGGGGTTCAATATGAGAGGAAATTTAGTGGGGAATATTTCAGACAGTAGAAAAGAGAAAAGTTGGCCAGTTTATTGTTGGGGTGTTAATTGGGAGGAGGAAGATATTGTTTGGATGACATTGTATTTTGAGAATGAAAGATTTTAAAGTGGTATAAATATTTTGAGAATGAGAGGTTTTAAAGTGGTATAGTTTTTTTGAGACGAAAGTTTTAAAGTGGTATAGATATTTTGAGAAGAGAGATTTTAAGGACCCTGTGATGTAGTTAGAAAATTGGAGGTAAATAAGTCCTTCAAATATTGCTACGAAACACACTTATATGGAAGGAGCTTGTTTCGTGGCATGGTCAGGAGGAATCAGAAGCCCCCAACTTTCAAACACGATCACAGGGTCCTTAAAGTGGTATAGATATTTTGAGACAAGAGTTTTAAAGTGGTATATATATATTTTTTTTTTCTTCAGTTATCTTAGTGGAAAGAGGTATTTTTTGGACACGATTTTCATATGAGGAACCAATAAATATCCTTAGAATATTGCCCACATCTTTGCTGATAATACCTGTACTCCCATTAAATTAAAAAAACATAGATATAGGTATTTGGGTGATGAAGGTATTGGTAGACACAGTAATAAATATTATGAGACACAAATGAGAACCTTAATTATGGGAGTCAATTTATGGCGAAAATTGAAGTTCTACTAATTCCTCCAATCTATGCTACAAAACAGATCGTATACTCTTTAACTGAAGGGATCATAATTATTTTCTGGCACGTATATATTGGAGGAATTATAAGTTTTCCATTTCACTCAAAGCCAATGACCTCCTTTAAGGGGGTGTGGGAATAAGGGGACAGGCTTGGGGGGGGGGGGGGGTGCAAGAGTAGGGGGACAGGCTTGGGGGGGGGTGCAGGAGTAGGGGGACAGGCTTGGGGGGTTAGGGAGGTGCGGGAATAGGGGGACAGGCTTTCTACCCACCCCAAGCCTGTCCCCCTATTCCCGCACCCCCCAGTCCCCCCCCCCTAAGCCTGTCCCCTACTCCCACACCCCCTTAAAGCAATGGGTATTATAGCGAGGCATTCTGCTCTGGAGGAAACACTATATATATTTTTTTTTCTCCCCCTCTGACAACACTACTCATACCATACCAGTTTTCCCGGAACAGACACGAGGATCAGACCAACTCCATGCAAGTTTAATTAATTACTTGACGTGATGCAAAAAGCAGCCAGGCTTTTATTTCCCTTTTAATCACTGCGACCAGATGCCATGCCAGTCTCCCTGCATGGATTTATTTCTCTCTCGTCCACACCACTGATTACACCTCACGTTATACCCTTTTATTTACAACTTTGCCACGTTAAGAATATAGCCTCAAGTTACTTTTCTTTTTACGTTTAAGACGATTTTAATTTCAGACGTTAAGTTTCTTTTTTCGTTATTCATGAGAAAAAGGTCGTATTATTCAAAGAGAATTGTTTGTATTATTATTCATTTATTTAGTTATGCATTTATTTTTTTACTTACTCATTTATATTCTTTTATTATACTTATTTATGTATTTGTCTATTCCATTTTATTTATCCATTTTATTTTTTTAAAGCCTTGTGGCACCAATGTTTATGTTTACATCTATTATTGAAGTTTGTGTTACAGTACGATGAAATAATCTAGCCTACCAAACTAAATAATCATGATTAGATATTTTTACTCCCACATCGGGGGCAATAGGTAATCACAGTCATGCAAATACCATAATCTTTGTTAGTATACCCAAGTTCACTCACATGTCTTATTACGATGGAGTATCCCCTTGGCTTCACCAGAACAAGACGCTGTAACACTATATTCTCCAACTTAATGAAAAAAAAAAAAAAAAAAAAAAAAAAAAAAAAAACCTCAGTCACAACAAAATCGATTACATTTCCGTGTGTCGCTCAGAATTCCAACATTAGAATGGATCCCAATAAATGAGAAAGTGTAATACATCATTCACAGAGCAACGAAAGACTGAAGAACCCAAACCACAAAATATACTAAAGGTTGTATTACGTCGGCCAAGCCAAAGAAAGATAAAGATGACCTCTGATGACAACGAAAGCAGCTTATGCACGTGACTTTCTGTGTGTGTGTGTGTGTGTGTGTGTGTGTATGTGTAAAAATTCATGTGTGTGTGTATAAAATTATGTGTGTGTGTGTGTGTGTGTGTATAAAATTATGTGTGTGTATAAAATTATGTGTGTATAAAATTATGTGTGTATAAAATTATGTGTGTATAAAATTATGTGTGTATATATATATATATATATATATATATATATAATATCGTGTGTGTGTGTGTGTGTGTGTGTGTGTGTGTGTCTATAAAATCATGTGCGTGTGTGTGTATAAAATCATGACTGTGTGTGTGTACTAATGCCAAGACAACATATCATATCGAAAATAATTTGCCAACAGTAAAATTTTATCTAGGCTATGAAAACCACCATCTTCAAGTTCTAATAATAATACAACTCTTATTCAATGTATCACTATCAACAAAATTTTTAAAGTAGGAATATAAGTGCCAGGGTAAAGAATATCTGGAGTCAACAGTTCCTCACACTTCTCCACTCTGAGAATCGCCTTTAATTCCATGCACCGGGGAGTTTTTGCGCAAGTTACACCCAGGCTCAGAACTTTTAGCCAGAGTTTAATTTTCCGTCCAGCTCCCTGATTACCCCGTCCCCCCTCCTCCCTCAATTTATTACGACGCCGTGTTAGAACTCTCCTCTTAGTCTACAGCTGCGTCACTCAGACACTCATTTAGCGTCATTGCGCACGACTGGAGCTCATGTGTGAAATGCTAATGTAGAATATGAATTTTAGTTTCTCTTTTTTTTGGGGGGAGGGAGATAAGAGGTGCGGGAATTAACTGGAAAAGTGCTGATTCTCCCTAAGCAGCTCAGGAAGCAGATCATTTCAATATAGGTGTAGTTCGTGTAGAGGATCTATTTCTCCTATATATACTTTAGAGGAATAAATGCAGCCTTCCAAAGTTCCAATTCCCCTTCATGAAATTTCCCCATTAAAATTATCGTCCTTGAGATTACTAAAATTTTTGATGAACTGTTGCTTCATTCTATGTAAGATTTTCCATTTCTATACATTGAACTAGACTACTGGCCATCCATTTTTCGTGCGAGAGTGGGTTCAACTCCACCCGGGCCATGACTGACGTCTGTAATTCTTGCCTTTTCACTTAAGACGGACATACATCAGGTGGGATGATGGAGGTTGACTGGGTAATCTGGGAGGGAGTGATGGTGAAGAGTGGAGGAGGTGGTGGTGGTGGTGAAGAGGGGATGGGGTTTGTAAAGAGGGGAAGTGGTGGTGGTGGTGGTGGTGGTGGTAGAGGAAAATACTGACTGAACAGCATACAATTGGTACGATACTGTAAGGAAAGAGTAAATAGGAAACAGTTTTGTAAATAATGTGCTTTTCATATTAATGCTTCATCGAAAATACTACTCAGCCCGGGAAGCAAAATTTCCTGCCACGTAGACGAAGACAATCACAGATAAACAAACTATTGTATTTGTTACTTGTTGCTATTTGTACTCTTTCTGTCAAGTGTCTTACTCCACTCTTGCCCAACAAACCCGACATGAGGCCCCGTCGCAGTCTTGGATTCGAGGTGTGACGCTGGAACAAGAATTTTGAATCTCAGTCGAATCAATCATTAAAACTGGTAAGAAAGTGAGGCATGAAGAAGGTGGAGTTTTAGGTGGGGTTTTAGGTGGAGATTTAGGTGAAATTTTAGGTGGAGATTTAGGTGAAGTTTTAGGTGGTGTTTCAGGTGGTGTTCGGGGTGGGGTCTGGGTGGGGTTCGGGATGGGGTCTGTGGTGAGGGTTGGTGGGTAGGAATGAGAGTCGAGTACCTATTTGTTTTGGGGAACGGACCGGAGGGTTGAAAGGAATGTTACGGTAACATACCTGTGATGTTCCTAAGGGATATTATTAAATATTTAAGCCAATATCGCCATACTCCACCATTTACTGACACAGAGACTACATACCAATAAACAATATTATATAATTACATTACGAACTACATTCCTCTTTTCATACTGATGCCAGACGATTCCAGTCAGTATAACTTTCCTTCCAGCAATCATCAGATGGGTCAGAATGGTTTGTGTAAGGTGTAATATTTTTTTCTTTCATGTTTTCGAGTGGACGTGTGTGTTTGTGTTTGTGTGAGTGTGTGTGCACACGGGCGCGTCGTGGTGGCATGAAATACCGCTAAGCTCCACAAATTTGTTTTCCCCGTCTCCCCTCTTGTATCCTTCCTCCTCCTCCTCCTCCTCCTCCTCCTCCTCCTCCTCCTCCTCCTCCTCCATCCCAGGCCGGTAATCCCAAACACCAGACTGCAATAAACCACCACCTCCATTCCTCTCACTACACTATTCACTTGGCTCGTCTCTCTCGCCTTCACCTTTTTACGTCCTCTTCATCATCCTTTTTTCTGCGCCCTTCCTCTCTTCCTTACTCCTTCCCCTCCAAATATCCCTCATCCTTTTCTCTTCAAATCCAATATCCACCACCTTCATTTCCTTCCTTTATTTTCCCCTCACATTCCATCCTTTCCCTTCTCTCCTACTTCTCAAAAAATGGCTCACGATTCTCGCTTACCTCCACACCCAATATATATTAAACTCCTTCTCTCTCTTCTCTCTCTCGCTCTCTCTCTCTCTCTGCAACCCCACTCCAACCCTCTACCCTTCCCACCTCATCTCACCAACTTCCCTTCCTATCCCCCTCTCAGCTTCCCTTCCTATTCCCCTCAGCTTCCCTTCCTATCTGCCTCACTCGTTCCAACCTCACCCACCAATTCACCCTTCCTTTTTTTGTCTTTTCCGTTCTCCCCACCATATCTCCTTCACCTCATATCTCCCTTTCAATATCCCTATATATCCACCTTTCATCTTCGTCCCCCCACAAAACCAGGAAATATCCATCAATGAGTGCCGCTGGAAAGAGAGGAATGTTTGGACTTAAGGAGAGAGAGAGAGAGAGAGAGAGAGAGAGAGAGAGAGAGAGAGAGAGAGAGAGAGAGAGAGAGAGAGAGAGAGAGAGAGAGAGAGAGAGAGAGAGAGAGAGAGAGAGAGAGAGAGAGAGAGAGAGAGAGAGAGAGAGAGAGAGAGAGAGAGAGAGAGAGAGAGAGAGATAGAGGAAGGACTGAGAGGAGGGACAGAGAGGAGGAACAGAGAGGAGGGACAGAGAGGAGAGACAACAAGTATAAAGGAGACAGAGAGGAGGGACAGCAAGCACGAGAGAGACAAAGAGGAGGGACAGAAAGGAGAAACAGATAGAAGGAACAACAAGCACGCGAGAGAAACCGAAGGAAAGGAAGGGACAATTGAAGAAATGAAATGGATCGGGTCTGGTCCGATGGTGCACCCAAACCCTTAAAGTTCTGTATACGACTAAAGTACCCTTCTGTATACGACTAAAGACTTGCTTGGTAAAACTAACACTATGCATGCTTAACCTTGACACCCTGCAAGAAAAAAAGATCATCCCAAAACCGGGCACTGTTGGTTGGGTACTACTCCTCCTCCTCCTCCTCCTCCTCCTCCTCCTCCTCCTCCTCCTCCTCCTCCTCCTCCTATGTCCTCCAGAACACACCACGACTGAAATAAATACTTGTCGTAAATTTGGTGGGTCGGTAATACGTTCTGCGCTCCAGTTCTTGCCATAAAAAATATCAGACCTGTCCTCGAGCCCCTAAATTAAACTCCCCTTCCAATATTTCAACGCAAAATATTCCAACGTGTCAGTTAGATATGTGTGTGTGTGTGTGTCTGTGTGTGTGTGTGTGTGTGTGTGTGTGTGTGTGTGTGTGTGTGTGTGTGTGTGTGTGTGTGTGTGTGTGTGTGTGTGTCTGTGTCTGTGTGTGTGTGTGTGTCTGTGTGTCTGTGTGTGTGCGTGTGTGCGCGTGTGTGCGTGTGCGTGTGCGTGTGCGTGTGTGTGTGTGTGTGTGTGTGTGTGTGTAGTCAACGAAATGACTATCTACTCTCTCTCTCTCTTTCTCTATCTATCTATCTATATATCTATCTGAGTATATATGTATGCATGTGTATGTGTGTGTATGCATGTATGTAAGTATGTGTACATTAAGTGAGTGTATGTATACATTAAGTGTGTGTATGTATACATTATGTGTGTGTATGTCAGCATGTATGTGTGTGTACACCCTTTGGTTATTTAAATATATATCTAGTATGTAAATGAATGTTCCACTCGGCTGCACCACACCGGGTTGTGTTTAATTTTGAGCAGGAGTGCATTAAGCGTATTCACACTACTACACCCTCTACCCCCTTTACCACCCCATCTCACCCCACCCCTCGCCACCCCACCCCACCTCTCTTCACCCCACCCCACCCCACCCCACCTCTCTTCACCCCACCCCACCCCCACCCCACCCCTCCACGATGCATATATTGAAAGTTGGTGCATTGGTGTGTGTACATGAAGGACGTGAGACAGAAAGGGTAAAAGGAAATAAGAAAATGGGGAAACCAAAGTGGAAAGGAAAAAAGTATTGAGTTATGAGCATTATGAGTGATGAGAGAAAAAATGGAAAAGAATGAATGAGAGAAAGAATGTATGGAAAAGAATGAATGAGAGAAAGAATGGAAAAGAATGAGTAAACGAGAATGTTAGAGAAAAAATGGAAAAGAATGGGTAAGAAAGAATGGTAAGAAAATTAATGGGAAAGAATGAGTAAGAAAGAATAGGAAGAGAAAGAATAGAAAAGAATGAGTAAAAATTAATGTTAAAACAAGAACATAAAGGAAAACCCTTCAAAAGCTCCGGCTCTTAATGATTCAAGTGAAATAATAAAATATCCATATGTAAAGGTCTCAAAAATATTAATTATGTTTCATCTGGATTTTCGTATTCATATAGTTATATTGAAATTTTGAAAATGAACTCTTTTAATGAGGGTGAACCCCTCGGTTGAACCTCCTCTCGGTTGAACCCCCTCTCGGTTGAACCTCTTAAATATTGGTTGAACCCCTTTTAAGAAGTGGTCACCCCAAGAAGAAAAAACCTAGAGCTCTCGGCTTGGGCCGGAGCTAAAAAAAATGATAATAATAATAATAAATGATTCAATGTCGGTAAAAGAAAATGGATGGGAGGAAGAGAGTGAGTGAGTGAGTGAGTCAGTGAGTAAGTGAGTTGAACCCCTTTTAAGAAGTGGTCGCCCCAAGAAGAACAAGAACAATAATTCGGATAAAACCTAGAGCTCTCGGCTTAGGCCGGAGCTAAAAAAGAATGGTATGAGAAAGAATGGGAGAACACACAGTTTAAGCAATTGGTGATGATAAACAGTGGTAGAGAGAGAGAGAGAACAATATGGGAGAATGTCAACCCAAAGTGAAAATAACTAATTCTACTTTATATTGTAAGTTGAACTCATGTGTCTCCTTCACTTCTCCCTGACCACTCTTCCTGTCTCTGTCTCTGTCTCTATCTCTGTCTCTCTCTCTCTCTTTCTCTCTCTCTCTTTTCCATCATCACCATCATCTTCATCATCATCCTAAATGCCATCACCAGCTTAGTCTCTCCAGAAATTGCCACTGTTCGCTCCCCCGACCACCATTACAATCATCATCATCATCATCATCATCATCTTCCCCTTCCCAGAACCATCATCATTATCCCTTTCTCCTCTCTCCCTCCCTCTCCCTCTCCCCCTACTCCCTCATCACCATTACCTCATGCACCCTCCTCCATCCCTCTCCCTTTCCCTATCTCTCTCTCCCCTCCATCCCTCTCCCTCTCCCTCTCCCCTTCATCCATCTCCCTCTCCCTATCTCTCTCTCTCTCCCCTCCATCCCTCTCCCTCTCTCTCTCTCTCTCTCTCTCTCCCCTTTCCACAATCCGTCCGGGCGTCACAACCTCTCCATCATCACTCACAAACCCGTCCCCCTCTAGAGTACATTAGGTTTGTCCCCCTTTGCCTGGCTGCCTGTGGTTTACTTCAGAATATACTTTATAATTGGTTCTCCTTCAGGCGAGAGTGTTGAAATGGGAGACATGAAGGTTATCAGGGGTCGTGGTGAGGGTCTCGTAAAGGCCAGCCACTACGAAGATCTTTTAAGAATATACTGGACTCTTGTCTCTATTCTGCCTCTGTTTCTGTCTATCTATATGTCTGACTGGATGGCTATCTATCTGTCTGTCTGTCTGTCTGTCTCTGTCTATCTATAGTCAGTTTCTCCTTCTACCGACGACTATAGTATGATATGTTATTAACACATAAAATATCCTTCCCTGATACGTATAATAATATTCATAATCTTTCCTATAACGTCTTCCCACCTCACCATTTATGTCCTTTCAGTCTGATTCACTTCCCGACGTAGAGTACAATCCTCGCCTCTTGTCCTCTCAACTAATCTTCCTAAGACCTCCTCCAAGCTAAGGATAAAGTCATAATAAAGCGACACTCTCCAGGAACAGTTATTTTTCTCTTACTTGTACAGCATCAAAGAGACTTTTATATCTTATTCATATTTCGTTTTTTATACAGCCTTCCCTCCTTCCTCTCACGTCTCCCAGCACCATAATTGCTGAACCCGAGTCTGCTTTATACTTTATTCCGGATAAATACTCGAACACTGTATCACCGAACTTTTCCATAGGGGATGTGTGTAAAATTTTCTTTGGGATCATAATGCTTTGGGATGGACTCATCAATGCACAAATGAATGTAAAGTACTGCATGTAGTACGTCAATTGAACAACCTCCGCTGGTGGGTGCAAGTGTACTGTACATATACACCAATAAATAACGTAGGAGGTCATCTCTGTACTTCTCCACAACCCATTCTGGACCAAATATCAGGGTTTCCATCTTCCATTGTTGCCCCTCACTCGCCCACGCTGCCCTCATCACCACGAGAATACTTTATCTCAGCTTTCCCTCTGCCAGATTCTATTAAGGGAGGGAGAAAGAGAGAGAGAGAGAAAAAAAAAGAGATTGAGAGAGAGACAGAGAGATAATATACAGGAGAGAGAGAATATACGAGAGAGAGAATATACAGGAGAGAGAGAATATACAGGAGAGAGAGAATATACAGGAGAGAGAGAATATACAGGAGAGAGAGAATATACAGGAGAAAACGAAAGAGTATATTCATGAGAGAGAGTATATTCGGGAGAGATATATATATACAGAGGAGATGAGGACGAAAGACACAGCAGAAGATCTGAATGTGTGTCTGAGATAGAGACACTGACACAGGGACAGAGAGAAACAGAGACATAGCCAGGCTCATACACCAGTACATATTTTTCTTGTCATTTACTCCATACACACCGTTTGAGTGATTGCCGCCCTCCTGCCTGCCTACCAGTGTGTGTGTGTGTGTGTGTGTGTGTGTGTGTGTGTGTGTATGTGTGTGTGTGTGTGTGTGTGTGTGTGTGTTTCTTTCTCTGCTATACTTTTTGCTTACGGCTCGACAAGAACAACAACAATCCCTTTAGAAAATTGTACAAGGCCTGTGTTTTTTGGTGTAAGTGTGGCTGCAGCGACAATAACTGTGGCTGCTCCCTCTGCCTCCCACCATCATTCCCAAGTCTATTATGGTGGAGGGGAAAAATTTAAGCTCTACAATTTCTTTTCACTAGATGTTCAAGTTCAGGCTGTATTTTTTTTTTTTTTTTTTTTTAAGTGTAATTGATTTAAACCTAAGCTAACCTGATAGCAACTAGATTATTATTCTAATATTATGTTATCTGACCAAACCATACCTGCTAAATTTAACTATGTGAAATTGTATCGTGGTCTTGGGAAAAATGAAAAAAATAAAATAAAAAAATAAACAAAGATTGCGTGTACTTGGGAGAGACTTAGGAATGCTGCAGGCCGACCATTACACACACACACACACACACACACACACACACACACACACACACACACACATCACGAGTGCCCGCAGCCTCGTATATACGTGAATAACAAATTAGAAGGGGGAGGAGGGGGGGGCGAGAGGGGGGGGGGCAAGGATGAGAGAGGGGCAGACGCACCACACCTACAGTAGTGGAATGAATACTACACCTTTCCCTCTTTCTCCCTCTCTCCCCCCACCTCTCTCTCTCTCTCTCCATTTCTCCCCATCTCTCTCTTTCCCTCTCCCCCCACCTCTCGCTCTTTCCCTTTCACCCCACCATTCGCTCTTTCCCTTTCTCCCCATATCTCTCTTTCTCTCTCCACCTATCCCTCTTCCTCTACCCCCCTCCCACCCTCTCTCTCTCTCTCTCTCTCCCTCTCTCTCTCTCTCTCTCTCCCCACCTATCCCTCTTCCTCTCCCCCCCTCCCACCCTCTCTCTCTCTCTCTCTCTCTCTCTCTCTCTCTCTCTCTCTCTCTCTCTCTCTCTCTCTCTCTCTCTCTCTCCCTGACGCACCACCAGCCTCCACACACCTACATCAGATAAAGACGAATAATATAATTAACACCTGGCCACTTGGCGAAATAGAGGAAATTTTATCCAGTTAGTTAGTTCTCATTAAAGGGGTGCGGGAATATAGGGACAGGCTTTAGGGACAGGCTTGGGGGGGGGGGTAGAGGGTTTGGGGGGGATGCAGGAGTAGTGGGACAGGCTTGGGGGAAGGGGGAAGGGATTAGGGGGTTGCGGGATTAGGGGACTGGCTTTCTACCCATCCCAAGCCTGTCCCCCTATTCCCGTACCCACCCCCCATCCCCCAAGCCTGTCCCCTTATTCCTGCAACCCCCCTCTCTCGTCCCAAGCCTGTCCCCCTACTCCCGCACCCCCCTTAACACGGTGTTGCTGAAAATGGAGGGGTATTTTTATTAATTAGAGATCATTTTTGCACTTTTTTAGTTCCTGGGAATCGTCAAGCAGTTAACAATTAAGTCACACGGGTATTAGGAAGGCAATAAATAAGAATTACGTTTTTTTTTTTTTTTTGCTATCTATTGCAGGACGTGTAATATTGTAATATGCTAATTACGTTCATAACTCACTCTTGCCTACTACGTTAAGAAAATGACGTAAAATAATTGTATAGTGGTTGACCAGAGAATTTTACGCTACAGTCACCAGCTTTAGTAAGTTAACATATACATTGATTTGTTGAAGTTAATTCTAATCATCTGACCTAATTATTATCTTATCATTAGTGAACCAATTATAATCAACGTCTGTCCTGTCTTATACTTAATTGCTGGAGCTCGTTTTAGGGAAGTCACCTGCTGTCGAACATGTAGGAGATTCTGCTGATTCCTCCAAACTATGCCAGGAAACAGAATCCCTCCCTATGAGACAGGGTTTGGAGGGTTACAGGTGCTCCAATTTATCCTCATCAGGTTACTCTCCTTAATTCAGGGGGAAGTTTTGTGTTGGTAAATCTGGAGCAACTGAATCCTCCAAACTATTCCATAGCAACACAACACTATTATTTTTTGCTCTTCTGGTCCTGTTTTCTAGCATACTTTGGAGGAATCAAGGCACTCCAATAGCATGAGTATTCAATTGATTTTTATTATTATTATTATTATTATTATATATTATTATTATTATTATTATTATTATTACTATTATTATTATTTCGTTAAGACAATATTATACAAACAAGTCAGCATTCAGTGTGATCTAGTACATTAATTTAATCCGTAAAAAGGGCGAGATACAATCAATTATAAAGCCCAATTAATTAAATCTGAATGGAACTCGGTGAAAAGCATGAGTGTTAAACCCAGGCACAATTATACCATGAGGGTTTCCATGTGTAATATAAGACTGTTACTATTCAATTAAAACATGACCTTTGTGAACTAATAAAATTCTGGTAATGGGTAGGTATGCATTTGCAAGGTTAGTTAGAGTTTTGTCCTTTCATATTATTATTATTATTATTATTATTATTATTATTATTATTATTATTATTATTATTCTCCTCAAACACAAAATATCCGTGGTGGTAACTAAGGCTTGATACACTCTATCAAGGTAAAAAGGAAAAGAGGTACCCTCACCCTTACCCCCACACGCAGATCCTATGATGTCAGTGATAATATCAAGAAAACGGAGCTCAGTACACTAGTGGTTCACGTGAGTGTGAGACTTGAGCCAACACCACCGAGATATCTTGGTGGTGTTGACTGAGCTTCACATCAACCCTGAACCTACAGTCTGGATTATCTGTGACGTCATACGCAGAGCAGACAACATTTTCGCTTCACCCCCCTTCGATGTGAAACTACCTTAATTTTCCTTTTACCTTGCACTCTATAGCTCGTAAATTCGCGACCACGTCACCAAATGTTTATGTCATCTGAGCTGGTAACACTGTGTAGGGAAGGTGTCATTTGTAGGTGAAAGATTGTATCATGTCCTTCTACTATGTTCAATCTACTCTGATTCCTCCCCAAATAAATGTTACCAATTCAAAATGGCATAAACATCAAAGTAAGTAAGTACGTGGTCACGAATTTACGAGCTCGGGTGTACAGTCATATATATATATATATATATAACACTCCGTCTGTCTGTGTGTTTAGCCGCTATGCACGGCCGCATCGTTCTACCTAGAGTAAAAAGTTGTACGCCATTTTGATCAGTGAAGCCTGGGAAGCGTCCTCGGCCTACAAAAAGTTTTAAAATGACCAATAGGGGGGTTGAGGGGGGGGTTCGAACCCATGCAGCCCAAGCCGAAGGCTATTATTTGGCCTTAACCGAAAAAAGTTCACATAAAAGCCCCAACATATGAAAAATACAATAAGAGTTTGATAAATAATAGAGGCGTTGTTGGTGGTGGTGGTGGTGTTGATGATGTTGGTGTTGGTGGTGGTGATGGTGTTGATGATGGTGGTGGAAGTGGTGGTGGTGTTGGTGGTGTTGATGGTGTTGGTGGTAGTGGTGGTGGTGTTGAGTCATGAATGCTTTAGAGAACCTCGTGAGAAAGTAAGAAAAGAGCGATAAAAAATTGAATGCGTTCCCTTACCTCACTTAAGGAGAGACCGTCTTCATGAATGCTTGATCTCCCAGAAGGTCTCCCTGGAGAAAAAAAAGAAAAAAAAAGAAGAAAAAGAAACCCACTTATTTATATAGAGATATGAACAGGTTTCAAAATAATAATAATAATAATAATAATAATAATAATAATAATAATAATAATAATAATAATAATAATAATAATAATAATAATAATAATAATAATAATAATAATAATAATAATAATAATAATAATAATAATAATAATAATAATAATAATAATAATAATAATAATAATAATATAATATTTAATTTAAGGCCCCAGTGATCATGTATAAAAATTGGTGGCTTCTGATTCCTTCTGACTATGCCACGAAACAAGCTCCTTTAATGTAAGTGGTGTTTTCTTGGCAATGTTTGAAGGACTCCATAAACTAAAATATTCTAACTACAACACAAGGACTGAGATAGAGAGGGGAGAGAAGGAAACCCACAGTGAGGGCTAGATGAAACAGCAAAGAAAGAGGAGGAGGAGGAGGAAGAGAAGAAATTAATAAACATGAAATAAAACAAATAAAATATAGTATGTACTAACTTAGGGGAAGGTGATAACGAGATAAGATAAATGTATCATTATTATTATGCAAATAAAATGTGACATGACAGATATCAAGATAGAAAATAATAATAATAATGTTATACAATACGAGTAAAATATGGGAAATTGTTGAAGGAAATAGAAGAGAGAAGAGAAGAGAACAGAGGAAGAGAAGAGAATACAGGGTTAGAAAGAGAAAAGAGACAGCGAAGTGATAAAAGGAGGAGGAACACAATAAACGTTGTATATTGAATGAAGGAAAAAAATATATATAACACGAGAGAGAGAGTGAGAGAGAGAGAGAGAGAGAGAGAGAGAGAGAGAGAGAGAGAGAGAGAGAGAGAGAGAGAGAGAGAGAGAGAGAGAGAGAGAGAGAGAGAGAGAGAGAGAGAGAGAGAGAGAGAGAGAAACAGTAACAGAATTGAGAAGATAAGAGAGAGAGAAAGAGAAGTGAGAGAAAGAGAGAGTGAGTGAGAGAGAGAGAAAGAGAGAAAGAGAGAGAAAGAGAGAGAAAGAGAGAGAGAAATTAAGAGAGAAATAGAGAGAGAAAGAGAAGAGAGAGAGAGTGAGAGAGAGAGAGAAGGGAACTTTACGAAAGAATAGGACTGGAAGGAAAGTTAGAAAGGAAAAAAAAAATGAAAGATATGAAAGAGAAAATAGGAAACACATGAAGAGAAGAAGAGGTAAATGAAGAAGAAGAAAATAAAATAGTAGAAAGAATGACAGAGAAAAAAAGAGAAGCAAGAAGAAAAGAAGCGATAACAAGGTAAGAGGAAGGGTGAGTAAAAAGGAATAGAGAAAGAGGGAAAGATGAAAGACGGAGAATAAAAAAAAAATAGGCACAGAGGATAGAAAAAAGAAGAGAGAGAGAGAGAGAGAGAGAGAGAGAGAGAGAGAGAGAGAGAGAGAGAGAGAGAGAGAGAGAGAGAGAGAGAGAGAGAGAGAGAGAGAGAAAATTAAAAGTGTGTGTGGAGGAAAGAGGAGAGAAACAGGTAACGGAGAATATGGTGGAAGGTAGAGAGAGTGATAAATGAGAGGAAAATTAATGTAAGGTAAGAAAATAAACGAATAGCGAACGAGGACAAGAAGTGACTGAAAAAAAAAAAAAAAAAAAAAAAAAAAAAAAAAAAAAAAAATAATAATAATAATAATAATAATAATAATAATAATAATAATAATAATAATAATAATAATAATAATAATAATAATAATAATAATAATAATAATAATAATAATAATAATAATAATAATAATAATAATAATAATAATAATAATAATAATAATAATAATAATAATAATAAATTCTAAGGATAAAATAACACAACATACTGTATATATATCTAGAGAGAGAGAGAGAGAGAGAGAGAGAGAGAGAGAGAGAGAGAAAGAGAGAGACAGACAGAGAGAGATAGGGTGCCCACAGAATGAACAACACAACACCAAGGATATAAATAAAAATGAGTGGCAGGAAGGACAGAAGCAAAAGAGTGAGATAATGTGAATAAATATGGAAAGAGAAGGAGGAGGAGATAGAGGAGGAGGAGAAGGAGGGGGGGGGAGGAGGAGGAGGAGGAGGAGGAAGGAGGAGGAGGAGGAAGGAGGAGGAAGGAGGAGGAAGGAGGAGGAAGGAGGAGGAAGGAGGAGGAGGAAGGAGGAGGAGGAAGGAGGAGGAGGAAGGAGGAGGAGGAAGGAGGAGGAGGAAGAGGAGGAGGAGGAGGATTAAGGACGGACAAAGGCAGAAAGGGAGGGTGAAGAAGAGAAGAACACAAAGACAATGTGAAAAATGAGAATAATATTAGTTACATTAAAAAGAAACTGGATAATGAGAGGAGAGGAAGAAGAAGAAGAAGAAACGGAGATAATGATTGAATGTGCCAAGGGAATAATCAGAGGTCATAGAGGAAGGAAAATATATAAAGGTGAAGAGAATGTTAACAAAAAATAATGGTATAACACGAGAGAGAGAGAGAGAGAGAGACGGAGAGAGAGACAGAGAGAGAGACAGAGAGAGAGACAGAGAGAGAAAGAGAGTTACATAGAATAACAGACCACAACAGACCTTACGGTCCACATGGGTGATCTGATTAGAAGGTTACTGGTGGAGAATGAATTCTCCCCAGTGATAGTCGTAGATAAGGATAGCAAAGTAGAAGGCTCTCTCCCCACCCTCCACTCCCTCCGGAAGATCGAAAGTAGTTGAAATTTTGCTGTTACGTTACGATGTCCGATGTGGAGCACTTTACATTTATCTACATTAAAGGACATTTGCCAAATATTCGCCCAATTCGACAATTTATCGAGATTATCTTGCATTTCTTTAGTTTGTGCATTAGTGAGTACTGTATTTGCAATTTTAGTATCATCGGCAAACTTCGATATTATGCATGAGAGACCTTCATCTATATCGTTTATGTAAACTAAGAATAGGATTGGCCCTAATACTGACCCATGCGGCACCCCGCTCGTAACGCCAGTCCAGTTAGATGATTTCCCATTTATTACCACGCGTTACTTACGGTTTCTTAGCCAGTTCTCTTTCCATCTTACAGTGTCGCCTTGGATTCTGTGAGATTTTAATTTAGTTATTAAACGTTTATGGGGAACTTTGTCAAAGGCTTTTTGGAAATCTAGATAAATTATGTCTACTGCTTTACTCTTTTCATATTCGTTAAAAATTTCGTTTAATAAGTCTAATAGGTTCGTTAGGCAAGAGCGTTTATTGCGAAAACCGTGTTGAGTGTCTCTGAGTAAGTTGTTTTCCTCTAAGTGATTTGAGAGAGAGAGAGAGAGAGAGAGAGAGAGAGAGAGAGAGATTGATTGATATTAGGTGACACAACAGCGAGGTCATGCCGAGAGAGAGAGAGAGAGAGAGAGAGAGTATCATTGAAGGCAATACCTCCCTATATTGTGTGCATATGCCAAATAATCGGAATATGCATGAACAGAGTATATGCAGTGACAGTCCACACGCACACGCACACGCACCAACATCAACATCACACATTGAGCTCTGTAAAAATAACTATCTTTTTTTCTTTTTATAATCATAGGAACGCGGAAACAGCAAAAACTCTCGTTCCTGTTAATTAACCTCTTCAGCAATGTGACACACTATTAAATATGATTTGATAAGAAATGTTAAATGAATAACAACAAATTATTTTTATTTTTTATTATTTTTACTCAATCAATCGTGGGTGTTTACTTTGAAATATTACTCTTGTATCTAGTGCCCTCGAAAAGCAATAATATATTTCCAGGTAACTAACTAATCTCTTCAACCTTACTCTCGTTTGAAGAGAGAAAACATCCATCCGTGGTTGATTATCTGATTAAAATAATAATCAAAGGTTTATGTAGTGAGGCTGGCAAAGCAGTTGATCAGATACTAATTACTTTTGCTGAGAGTCTATTCCCGGGGCTGTGAGAGTTATACCATGATGAAGTTTGGTCTAAGTTTGTATTGATTCTATAATTATTTGTTGAAGATTTAATTGTACTTCTTTAGATAAACTATTCATATCCTCTATATAGCAATAAAATATCATCTATATTGTGAGAGTTATACCATGATGAAGTTTAGTCTAAGTTTATATTGATTCTATAATTTTTTGTTGAAGATTTAATTGCACTTCTTTAAATAAACTATTCATAATTATCATCTATATAGTAATAAAATATCATCTATATAGAAACAAAATATCATCTATATAGTAATAGAATACCATCTGTATAATATTATATAGTAATTATTTCTTTCTCTAAGGGTTGAATAAGATTTACTTGCATCTGTTTTCTTTATAATTGATCAAAGTGAAAGGTAATAATTTACATTAATCTTCGCGAGGATTAACCCGCTATACTGATTTTGTTAAGGGGGAAAGAGTTTAGGGGAATAATTGGAGGGCTAAAAATTAAATCATCCACACTATGAGCCAATTCCACAGTGGTATTTGTTTGTTAGCTTCCCAACTAACCACACTTGTAAGGCTTCATTATTTTTCCAAAATCTGAGTATTCAGATTCACAAAATTTATCAGCCAGTTAGATGATGATGATCACTGTATAGTTTACTCACCAAATTCATTAAATAATTCACCCATAAGTCATTAATTAACACGGCTAACATTCTTTCGTTTGCGTGCATACAAACCAATACCAACCACTGTGGAATCTACCCATAGTATGTCACCAAACAGATCCCCCCCCGCCCCCCCCTATTAATAACACGGAGCTAATTTGTTTGCAAGGATAGTTTGGAGGAATCTGTAATCACCTACGATATGTTACCCCTAATGACCGGTCTGGAAGTAAACAAGGAGAAATATTCGGGCCAGACTTGCTTGCTATTCATTGGCCGCTAAGCCATTCCGGAATAACAACACTCCTTGAGCCTCAGTATCCAGGCTACCAATACCTGGCCAACCCATTCACATTGACCGAGACATGGGCAACGATTTGTTTATGATTGATGTTATGTTTATATCTCCCTAAACTGTGAATGGCAATATCCTGTGTCAATAAGAACATATTATCATTACGGTTTGCTCGTTTACCTAACACTTGAGTATCAAAGTTTTACAATTGGATGGCTGTGAAATTTACCTGTGGCTGTAAACACGATTATTTATTTTTATTCTGATATTGCTAATGATTCACAAATATCTTACCTGTATCTTTCCACGCTGTTGTGTAATGAATATAAATATAAAAGGAAGTGTTAACACACGGAAAATTCTCTTTACCAAAAACCATCGAGAATTTGGATCCCCTGTAAACTGCATACCGTATTCTCAGAGTCTAGGGTAATTTGTATCACTGAAAATTAGGGCTTGAGGTAATTTGGAACCCAGATATATAGAACCTGGGGTAATTTGCATCACCAATAATTAGGGCCGGAGATAATATGGATCCAGATAATTAGGGCATGAGATAATTTGTATCAAGAATAATTAGGGCATGAAGTAATTTGGAACCTGGATAATTTACCTCCCAGGTAATTTGCATCACGAATGATTAGGGTCTGAGGTAATTTGGAACCTGGATAATTTAGGTCCCAGGGAATTTGCATCTAAGGTAATGTGACTGTGTGGTAATCTGGCGTTACATGAGTTGAGGTTCCGTCGTGCCAGGACTTGGACTAACGTGGATGATGGTGACATTTAAACTCGAGTCAGACTAACTTGGTGTGTAACTCGGCCACTGAGCCAACCACCACACAATCTCAATGTTCCGTCCTGAATACGTGAATTTCCAATGAATTCTGAACCCTCTCCAGTATGGATAGCTCTTTAATGATTAAACTGTTTCGAGGGTAAATAGTAACACTTTTTGGAAAATCTACAGCAACTGATTCCTTCAAATTACTCCAAGCAACAGGCTACCATCATTTTTGTTGCTCTGGTTCCCTTGTTTCCTGATATACTATGGATGAATCACGGCATTTTAATGTATCAAAAGTATAGTATACATTTAAGACCGTGTAACGCCTGGCTAATCAGTCTGTTAACCTAAATCAGTGAGTTAGATTGGCAGTCAGACAGAATATACTATATGTCCTTTAGTATTAGTACTAGGGAGTCAAGTGTAGCCCAGGATTAACCGGCATTACCTACCTGCTTGCATCTCACTCACTCACACACACACACACATACTCACACAGCCAGCTTAGAATTGGTCGCCTGCTTCTGCTCTCCAACGGCCCTGCTGACACACGCATCCAGATACACTACACAACACACCACTCAAGCTTACTAACACACACACACACACACACACACACACAACTATAAATAAACAATGTACCATTTCTTCTGTCAGGTGTTGTAGTCTATTCGTTATTATTTTATTACATACTCTCCCCAATACAACCAACCCATCATGTGCCACCGCCGTCACAGTCTGGGAAACGAAGTGTAAAGCTGGAAACAAGACTCATGAATTTTATGTAAGTCAAATCAAACATTTAAGGGGGTGTGGGCATAGGGGGATAGGCTTGGGGAGGGGTTAGGGGGGTTTTAGGGGGGGTGGGAGTAGGGGGAGAGGCTAGAGGGGGGTTAGGGAAGTGCAGGAATAGGGAACAGGCTTTCTACACACACACACCCTCAAGCGTGTCCCCCTATTCCCGCACCCCCTTAAGGTGGAAGTGCAGTGTTGGTAAATCTGGAGCAACCGATTCCTTCAAACTATTCTAAGCAACAGAACACCATTATTTATGTTCGTTTGGTCCTGTTTCCTGGCATACTTTGGAGGATTCATAGAATTTACAGGTGGGCTAATAAAAAAAGCAGGCATATAGGCATTGAAAAGGCCCAGAGAAGTAAAAGTAAACATGCATAAATTATATATATATAAAAATAAAGCATTATGACTGTATCAAAAGAGAAAAAGAACTAATTTTATATGTGGAGAGAGAGTTAATTAAGAAGGCAGCAGAGAAAGTCAAGAGAGGAGGGGAGGAGGAGGAGATACTCAAAGAGGGAGACTGAAAGCAGAAAAATGACAAGGACGGGAAAGATGAGAGGAAAATACGTGTAATGAGAAAGAAGATAGGAATGATGATTGAATAACGTGATAACTCTACACACGGGGTGGGGGTGAGAGAATTACAGAGAACAGCAGAGAAATAAAGCAGAAGGGAAGGAAGATGAGTACCTGGTGTATAATTACATAAGGGAAGGGAATTGGGGGTCATTGATGGCCTGTAATTGCTGTAAACGAGGATGAGAGGACGACAGGAGAAAAAAAAAATCACTGAGTAAGAAAAATATAATCACGGGCTCAAAAACAAAAGCAAAATTACACATAAAAAAAAAGCAAAATTACACATGAAAAAAGAAAGCAAAATATTACACATGAAAAATAAGAGCAAAATTACACATGAACAAAAAAGGGCACACACACACACACACAATCTCTAAACAAAAATAAAAACATGTACAACTTAATTACCCAGCTGATGAAAGGGAGAACAGACCTGGGTACGAAAGGGGAGAGAAAACAAACTTATCAAAGAAACTGGAGAATAACATGAGACCAAGAAAGAATACAAAGAAACATGAGCCCAAAAATACAAAGAAACATGTTTACTAATTACATGCATCGAGTAAAATGTTGTTGTTATATTATTATGGTTTATGTGAAGTTATATTTGTATTCCAACCTCATTGTATATATAATGCAATAAAACAATAAAGTATATCTTATCTTATCTTATCTTATCTTATGTAATTTATTTCTGTCTCATCCTTCGTGGCACAGACTCGGTGGAATGTTTCGTCCTCCTTGTTTTTGTCCTTATAAAGTATAAAATTATATTGCTCCGGTGAATATTGCATTATGGGACCCTGTGATGTAGTTAGAAAAAAAATTGAAGATACATGAGTCCTTCAAATATTGCCACGAAACACTCCCTATATGGAAGGAGCTTGTTTCGTGGCATGGTCAGGAGGAGGAATCATATGTCTCCTCTTTTCATACTCGATCACAGGGCCCATAAGAGAACACTTCTAATATGTATGTATGTACTCTCCCAATACTATGCCACGAAAACAGATCCCTTATATATTCGTATCATTGAGGTCGTGTATTTACTGGCGTAGTTTGGATGAAGTCAGTATTCCTTCACTTTATCAACAAGAGATTCACCCCTTAATCCCTTTCGTTTCCTCTCCTCTTTTTTTCTTCTCTTCTTCCGTGTTTCCCTTGAAGGCTTATACTCTTCTTATCTCCTTCACAGTCTTTCCTTACCTCCTTCACCCAAGCTCGCCTCTGGCAATACTTAAACTCTCTCTCTCACTCTTTCTCTACATTTATATCTCACTCTCGTTCTCTGCCTACTTGTCTGTCTGTATGTTTGTTACTTGGCGAAATTTCACCAAGTATGTTGCTCGGCGATCTTGTGTGTTTGTGTGTTTGTGGCTATGTCTGTAGCTTCGCGGTCTACAGGTCGCAATTCTTGTCCGATTTGCTGAAATTTTCACCACAGGTAGGCATCAACATTTCTAGGTCACCTATTGTTTTTCAAGGTCAAAAGTAAAAAATCAAGGTCAAAATTATAAAATAACTGAAATTGATAAAACCGCAATAATTTCGGTTGTAGAGATCGAATTTTTATCAAACCTTTTCTGTAACATGCTATGTTCATTTCTGCTTCTGGTGGTACTTGAGCGATGACCGTATTCCTAAAACTCGCGATTTGAGCATTAGGTCGAAAATCAAGGGGTCTGAATTTTCAGGTCAATTTCTCCACATGCGTTTTCGTCACTGTAGGACTCACTTCTGGTCCGATTTTGATTAAATTACAATCACAAGTAGGGACCACAGCGCCGATGTCACCAATTGACTTTCAAGGTCAAAAGTAAAAAATCAAGGTCAAAATTGTCAAAAAACTAAATATCTTCAACCTGCTATAACTTCAGTTCTCCAGATTCGATTTTGATCAAACTTTTTCTGTAACATACTATGTTCATTTCTGCTTCTGGTGGTACTTGAGCGATAGCCGTATTCCTAAAACTCGCGATTTGAGCATTAGGTCGGTAATCAAGGGGTCTGAATTTTGCCATACTTTTGACAAGTCCTCGCTCTACGAGCGAATGTTTATTTGTCTGTCTGCCTGTCTGTGTCTTTTTCACTCTCTACCCCTCTTTCTCTCTCGTTCTCTGTCTGTATGTCTGTCTCTTTGTCCCACTTTCCCTTAAAAAATACTACTACTCCTATTCACTCCAACTGTCCACTCCACACACACACACACACACTTCACTTCCCACCGTACCTGTCCTGTCCTCCCTTTCTAACCTATCTCACCCACATCTGTCTTCCTTCCTTCCTTTCTTCCTAACCTCACTTATGATCCTGTCTACCTCCCTTACTCTTTCTAACCTGTCTAAGCCACTTCTACCTTCCTTCCTATCCGTCCTAACCCCACTTATGAACTTGTGTATCCCCCCCCACTCATGCCTACCTTTCTTCCTATCCCATCCTAACCCCACTTATGAACTTGTCTGCCCCCTCCCTTCCCCTCCCCCCCACTCACGCCTCTTACTACGTTCCCTTGATGTATATTTTCTCTCATCCTCAATAATCCTCCCCTCCCCTTCCTCTGCCAGGCTACACTACATTTTTTTCTTGCCCTTTAACATAAACACTCTTCTCTTTCTCTCCTTTACCCTCCTCCTCCTGTTCCTCCTCCTCCTCCTCCTCCTCCTCCTCCTCCTCCTCCGCCTCCTATTCCTCCTCCTTTTTTTCTCATTTCTCCATTTACACCATTTATCACTATCTCTTCCCTCCTTTTCTCCTCCTCCTCCTCCTCCTTTTTTCTCATTTCCCCATTTATCACTATCTTTCAGTTCATTTATCTATCTATTCTCGTTTACTTCAATTCCTATTATTTTATCCACTCTTCGTCCTCCTCACCTTTCCTTCTCCTCCTCCTCCTCCTCCTCCTCCTCCTCTTCCTCCTCCTCTTTCTCCTCCTGTGATAATTTCCCTCATTTTCTACCTTTCCCTCGCTTTACTATATTTTCTTATCCACATCTCCATCTCTCTCCTCAAGTAATTTATTCCTTTCTTTTCCTACTGACTTTATTTTAATCTCATATTATCATTTCCTTATTATTATTACATTTTATTCCTTCATTCCCTCCTTCACCACCACCACTAATTTCCTTCCTCTCACAGTCTGCCTTCCAGTTCTCCACACCTCAGCCTCTCCCTTTCCTCGTATAATCTCTCCCCCCCCTCCCACCTCCCCCCTTCCCCCTCCCACTCTCTCCTCTCCTCTCCTCCCCCTCTCCCCTCCCCCTCCCACTCTCTTCTCTCCTTGCCTTTCCTACTGAAGCAATTTTATTTCCCTCACTTCTTCCTCTTCGCTGCTAATTCCCTCCCGCTCACCACCTTCTATTTCTCCACACCTTAGCTCTGTCTCTGTCTCTGTCTCTCTGTCTCCCTGTCTCCCTGTCTCCCTATCTCTGTCTCTCTCTCTCTCTTTCTTTCTCTCGCTCTCTCTCTCTCTCTCACTTCCCACCTTCCGCTCGTCACAATATTTTTCCTCCCTTTCCATTTATGTCCTTCCTGTTCATCCTTCCTATTTTCCTTCACACCAGACTCTTTCTTTTATTTTCACTTTATTTTGAACTTGGTGTCACATCTAAACACCCTTTCTCTTTTCCTTCCTTCCTCTCTTCCTTCCTTCCTCTCTTCCTTCCTTTCTCTTTTCCTTCCTTCCTCTCTTTCTTCCTTCCTCTCTTCCTTCCTTCTTTCCTTCTCTCACCAAAGGGTCCTCCTCTCCTCTCCCTCTTCTTCTTTTTCTCTTATTCCCCATTCCTCTTTCAGTTTACGATCTACATTCCTTTCTCTGATTCTTTTCTATTCTCCCCCCTTTTCCCATTCTCCCTCCACACCCATTTTTACATTTTTATTTCCTTTTCACATGCGTTCCTCCTTTCTCTTCCTTTCTTCCTCTTCCATAGTTTCTTTCATCTTAAGGTAAAGCAGTTTTCTCTTTTACCAGACACTTTTTAATGATAATAATATATTTATACTGTAGCCCCCTTTGGTCGCTTTTTCTCTGCTCTCTCTCTCTCTCTCTCTCTCTCTCTCTCTCTCTCTCTCTCTCTCTCTCTCTCTCTCTCATACTCTTTCTTTCTTCTCCACTCCTCTTTTCTACTCTCCTCCCTCCTCCTCCTCACTCTTCCTACTCCTCTTACTTCTTCCAACTCTGTCGCCTCCCTCCTCGTATAACCCTCTTTCTCCATTTTGCCCATTCCTTCATTTTCCTCGTCCTCCTCCTATTCTTCCTCTTCATTTTCCTTCTCCTCCTCCTCCTCCTCCTCCTCCTCTTCCTCCTCCTTCTCCACCTCTTTCTACTCCTCCTCCTCCATTTTCTAAGGTATTGCGTGTCACACCCCAAAAAGTCAGACTAAAAACTTAAAAACAAAAGAAAAACACACACACACACACACAGAAGAAAAACTACCACCCCTCCTCCTCCTCCCCCTCCTCCACCTCCTTCTCCACCTCCTTCTCCTCCTCCTCCTCCTCCTCCTCCTCCTCCTCCACCCGTCACAACCCCAGAATATTTTAAGCTTGAGCTCCACAGGCGACTCGTGTTAAAATCCACACACACAGACGTTGGGTTAAAGGCACAACACACACACACACACACACATGCACACACACAAACACATGCACACACAAACACATGCACACACATACATGCACACACATACACACACACACACATGCACACACACACACACAGACACACACATACACACACAAGCATCCCTGGGTTTATGTGTGTGTACAGTATGTGTGTGTGTATATGTGTATATGTGTGTGTGTGTGTGTGTTTAAAGACCTAAGTTTCCAGTCATATTTAAGCATACAAGCTTTTTAATGTGTTTCTTGATGACAAAGCAATTTACATGTAATATACACACAATATATTATAATAGAAAATGGCTGTATTTGAAAGTGGCGTTAATTAAGTGTCAATCAAAGTGTCACAAGTCCATACAGTTCATTAGAGATATTTTGACATACGAATTCCCAAGTAAAATATTTTCCTTATGTAAAGTAAAGGGAATTACCCACCATATAATGTTGTGTAAGTGTGTATGGGATATATATATAGTACATACGAAACGAAGTAAATATATATATATATATATATATATATATATATATATATATATATATATATATATATATATATATATATATATATATATATATATATATATATATATATATATGTATATATATATATATATATATATATATATATATATATATATATATATATATGATTCTATTCCATTTGATTTATAGACGAGCAAATATTAAAATATAAAGTATAGTACGTATGATACAATATTTCTAGTTTAGTTAATATAAACAGATTGCATAACATGTACAGCCGACAGCATAAATTCGCGTCCATCTCATGTACTTAATGGTGTTAATATGACCAGATAGTTGCATTCTGAACCAGTGTTTATTCCAACAACATACGTAATTTACCATATGAGAACTATATCTGTCATATCTGCATTAAAATTGTATTACAACATCACTATAGCTAATAAATACACAGGTAGAAATGAAGCGAACTTATGCTGCCGACTGTACATAGTATATATTATAGTATTAGTATTACACACTCACACATTCACTTACGTCTACATATAGTACATGTATTATGTAGAATGTGTATTTATGTATATATGTGCTACCGTACGTACGTGCTAAGAGCAAGGTCCAAGGAAATCCCTTCTATCCTCTCCATCCTCTTAACTGCCTATCTCTCACTCTCTCTCTCTCTCTCTCTCTCTCTCTCTCTCTCTCTCTCTCTCTCTGCTCGTCATCATCATGCTTCTTCTCTCCTAATGTTCCTCAACCCATTCTCTCCCTGCTGCGGTTTTCCTCTCTTTCACAATTTCTACACCTCTCTCTTTCACACACACACACACACACACACACACACACACACACACACACACACATAACAATCCAAGTGCCAAAACCATCCATCACAATATACAATAATAACTGTACTAATATTCGAGAAAAAAAAATACTTCTGCAGTTTTGTATTTACCGTAGTTTGTTGCCAGAAATTGTACAATATCCACAAAGGTTATGACTGAGTATAGAAACGAATTACAAGTAGGAAACATGCGACTTTAAGATTTGATTTAAATACCCATGAATGCAAGGACTTAACAATTTATACCTGTAAATATCTCATACTAACTAACTTATACTTGTAAACAACTCATACTAACCAAAATATACCTGTAAACACTTCATACTAACCAACATATACCTTTATACACCTCATACTAACTTACTTATACCTTTATACACCTCATACTAACTTACTTATACCTTTAAACACCTCATACTAACCAAAATATACCTGTAAACACCTCGTACTAACTAACCCTACATTACCCACGACTTTCCTTCCTGTCATCTCCACAACTCAACAACACAAGACGTAAAAATATTTTCTTAATTTTGTCTTCGATCCTTGTAACTTCTCTTTGACGTTTAAAGGTACTTGTAAGACTGTAGATTCTCTTGTTGGGGAATTGGAACGTCTAGTGACTCCTCCAAACTATGCTAGGAAACAGACAACCTTACTGTTTACCTTAGTGAGGGATCCGTTTCGTAGCTTAGTTTGCAGGAATCAGCAGTCTACCAATTTACCCCCAAAGAATCTTCCGTAACGTGAGCGAGAAACAGGGAAGCTTAAGGGGGTGTGGGAGTAGGGGACAGGCTTGGGGGGGGGACTGGGGGGTGCGGGAATAGGGGGACAGGCTTGAGTTGGGTAGAAAGTCTGTCCCCCTATTCCCGGACCCCCCTAACCCCCACCCCCAGCATGTCCCCTTACTCCTGCAACCCCCAGACCCCCCCCCACAGCCTGTCCCCCTACTCCTGCAACCCCCAGACCCCTCCCCCCCCAAGCCTGATCCCCTATTCCCACACCCCCTTAAATAATCAACTGCTACAAATACAGTAGATAGATTTATAGCATATCAATACTCCACTTATCCAGTTCGTTACTAGGAGTTAGGTCAAGGCTATAGTTAACTAAGGTCACGCAGGCTTGTTAGGACTCTGCTGGCTCTCATTGCCTTCTAATTCACTCCTTACTTCCTTTTTCATCAAGCCTTTATTTATTCATCCACTTCTTCACTCCATCCTTCTCCCCTGTCTTGCCTCCTGCCTCGTTCCTTCCCCTTCTTCCTTCCTTTTTTTATCCTTTCTATCTCATTCCCTTCCTTTCTTTCTTGCCTTGTTCCCTTTCTTCTTTCCTTTCCTACCTCGTTTCCCTCCTTCCTTCTTGCCACTACCTACACTCCTTCCTTCATCCCTTTTCAATTCTTCACTCCCTTCCTTCCTTCCTTCCTTCCTACACCAGTGACCCCATTCCAGTCCCTCTTATTATCCAGCTAGTGGCTTACCTCTCTCTCTCTCTCTCTCTCTCTCTCTCTCTCTCTCTCTCTCTCTCTCTCTCTCTCTCTCTCTCTCTCTCTCTCTCTCTCTCTCTCTATCTATCTATCTATCTATCTATCTATCTATCTCTCTCTCTACCCAGCCTTCCTACACTCTCTGTCTCTGTCTATGTCTGTCTCTGTCTATGTCTATGTCTCTGTCTATGTCTATGTCTATGTCTATCTCTGTCTGTCTCTGTCTATGTCTGTCTCTGTCTATGTCTATGTCTCTGTCTATGACTCTTTTGTGCTTTTTGACTCTTCCTTCCTCTTATTGTTTCTTCTCTTCCTCACCATCCATCTGTCTTCACCCTATAGTTTCCCCTCTTCCCTCCTCTCTCTCTCTCCTCTCCTTTGTCTTCCCTCTATTACTTTCTTATTGTCTCTCCTTTCTCTCCTTTCCTTTCTATTGTCCCCTTTCTCTATTTTTACTCCTCCAATTTCTCGTCCTCTTTCCTTGCTTCCTATATATTTTTTATGCTTTTTCTAACACGTCTTATTTTTATAAACCCATTCCTCTCATCATTAAAAACATTTCTGCCTTTACTTTCTTCTCAATTTCCCATTCCATTTCTGTTTCTAAGACTACCATATTAATTTTCCTCTTCCCCTTCCTTCCTTTTCTTTCTTTTTACCTCAATCTCTAATTTGTATATCTATTTTTCTTCAGTATCCCCGAATTTTCTTTCCAATACCTGACTCTTCTTCTTCTTCTTCTTCTTCCTCTTCCTCCTCCTCCTCCTCCTCCTCCTCCTCCTTTTTCTTCTCTCTTGTCTAGCATTTCATTATTCTCTGTGTTTTCTTTTCCACTTCTTTCTTGTGCTATTGTTTTGGTTAGTTTTGTTCTCCTTTTCTCCCTCCTCCCTCTCCTCTCATACCAGTATTTTTATTATCTTCTTCAATAAATCTTTACGCTTCCGTTTCTCTTTTCTCTCTTTCTCCTCCCTCTCCTCTCATACCATTATTATTTTATCTTCTTCAATTAATTTGTACTCTTCCGTTTCCCCTTTTCTCTCTTTCTACTCCTTCTTCTCCTCTGATCCTCGTATTTTCTCTTTTGTAATCAATCTTTACACTTCTGCTTCCTTCGTCACTTTCTTCTCTCGTCTTTCTGTTTCTCCAATTTCCTCTGAGGTGCCTTTTTATCGTCATCTTCTCTGCTCCCTTTTTCTCGTCTGATTTTTTTTAAGCCTTTGTAGTTTATATTAGGATATTTCCCCCTTTCTCCTATTCTATTCATTCCCTGTTCTCTTTTTCTCTCCTCCTCTGCATTTTCTCACACCTCTAACCTTTTCTACTATTCCCCTTCCTTGTCTTTCTTCCTACTCCTCGTACTTTCACCTGAATCATCTTTCCTCTTTTCTAAGCTAACCTAACCTAACCTAACCTAACCTAACCTAACCAAACCTAACCTAACCTAACCCAACCAAACCAAACCAAACCAAACCAAACCAAACCAAACCAAACCTACTCTACCCTAACCTAACCTAACCTAACCTAACCTAACTTTTCTCACCTGCTCACCTAACCTAATCTAACCTAACCTCACCTAACCTAACCTAACTTTCTCACCTACTCACCTTTCCTTCCTTTTCTGTTGTGAGTGGCTCAGGTTTCGTCTTGTTTGGTGGCTTACCCTTTTTCTCTTTCTCGTTCCTCGGCTTCTTCTTCTCTTTTCTCTGCCTTATCTCTTTTCTCCTGTCTAGTGTTGCACATTACTCTCTCTTATCTTGGTCGCTGTTCTCACCTTTCCTTCCAATATATTTATGCATCTTTTCTCTGACCATTTCTTGGTGTCCTTCCTTTCTCTCTCTCTCTCTATTTATCTTATTTTATTTTTTCTCTCTCTATTTCTCTCCCTATTTCTTAATCTCTCTGTTTATCTCTAAAATAGCTCTGTGTATCTCTCTTGCTTCATCTGTCTCACATACACATACACAGATAAACAAATAAACAAATAAATAAATAAATAAACACATAAACACATTCTAGTCTCTCGTCTAGTCTGGTCTCGTCTGGTCTCTCGTTTGGTCTCATCTCGTCTCGTCTCTCGTGTGGTCTCCTCTGGTCTGGTCTGGTCTCATCTCTTTTCCATCGTCTCCTCTCGTGTGGTCTCGTCTGGTCTCGTCTGGTCTCGTCTCTTTTCCTTCGTCTCGTCTGGTCTCTCATCTCTCCTCTCGTCTCTCCTCTGGTCTCGTTTCCTTCTTTTCGTGACCCCTGGCGTGTGGTTGGTTGGTTCTCCTATTTACTTTGTGGTCTACCAAGAGTCTTACGTCGTCCCCTTCAGACTTCATTATTACCCCACAACCCCCATCCTCTCTCTCACTCACTCACTCACTCACACACTCACACACACGAATACGTTTCATCATTACCCACCCTCTTTCACTCGTATACTCACTCTCTCACTCACTCACTCTCTCTCACACACACACATTTCATCATTACCCACCCTCTCTCTCACTCACTCACACTCACTCTCTCACACACACATATTTCATCATAACCCGCCCTCTCTCTCACTCACTCACTCTTTTACTCTCTCTCACACACACATTTCATCATTACCCATCCTCTCTCTCACTCTCTCATTCACACACACAAACTTCATCATTACCCACCCTCTCTCTCACTCACTCAGTCTCTAACTCACTCTCTCACACACACAGTCACTCACAACACACACAGACTTTTTATTTTCTGTCTCATATAAGTCCAGTGGGCCGCCATGCTAGACTTTCAACCCCACCTAACCCACCTTAATATGCTACCTTACCAACCATTCTCCCTCATCCTTCCTTCCCTTTATTCCACCGACCTAAGCGTCTCATTACAGTGTCTGGGCTGCAGCAACCTACACACCATCATGCTACATAGGCTACACCCGTTACCTACTATATGTATACTGTATAAACCTTATTTCTGGCTCTGTCCTTCCTTCCTTCCTTCCTTCCTTCCTTCCTTCTTCGTCACTCCTCACACCGTCACGTATTATTATTATTATTATTATTATTACTCTTGTTATTATCATTATTACCATTGTTATTATTGTTGTTATTATTATTGTTATTATCATTATTATTATTACTATTATTACTATTATTTCCAGTTTGCATCACCGTCGCCCACTCACTCACTCCCTCCCTCCTTTCTTCCTCTTTACTTCGTTCCCTTATTTTTTTTTTCTTTTTCATCTTCCCCTTCTTGGCTGGCTCATATTTTTCATTCACTCCTTCCTCTTCACTTCGCTCACACATCTATTCTCCCTCCAGTTATTTTGGTATCCATCCTTCTTACGTCACCTCCTTCCTTCCTTCCTTCCTTCCTTATTATTTTCTTTTCGTCACATATTTTCTTTTATTTCTTTCCCCATTTTCATTTTCACCTCTTTCTCTTTTTCCCCTCAGACGAATTCCTTACCAAATCCTTCTTTTCCTCTTTTTTCTCGTCCACTCATTTTTTTTTTTTTTTCAATGGTCCTTTACTTTTCCAAATCCTACTCCCACTTAGTTTTTTTTTTATACGTCTCTCTCTTCATCATTTCTTACTTTCCCTAATTTACTTTCATTTACTTTTCTCTCAGGTGTTGATAATTTGACAAACCATCATATCTCTTCTTTTCTTTCTCCTTCCTTATCTTCTCTCCTCCTCCTCCACACACACACACACACACACACACACACACACACACACACACACACATACATACATAAACACACAAGCAAACACACAAGCAACACACACACACACACACACACACACACACACACACACACACACACACACACACACACACACACACACACACACACACACACACACACACACAAACACACACATACACAAACAAAAGCACACACAAAAATAATAATAAATAAACACACACACACACACACACACAAACACAAACACACACATTCAGTTGGGTTCCATTTTAGTCGTCTCATTCACCTTACCTCTTCTCACTACTCCCTCCCACACCACTATCTCTTCCGAAAACCCCACACCCACACCAAGTCTTGCCTTATAGATCTAGCCTTCACCTCCTCCTCTTCTTCCTCATCTTTCTCCTCTTCTTCCTCCTCTTCTTCCTCCTCCTCCTTCTCCTCCTCTTCCTCCTCCTCCTCCTGCTCCTGCTCCTCCTCCTCCTCCTCCTCCTCCTCCTCCTCTTACTATTTCGTTTTCTTTTCTTCAGACCCTCTTCTCTTTTCTCCTTGGCCCCGACGCTAGGCCTCTGGCACCAGGCTCATACCCTTATTGTGGTCAGAATACACCTTAAAAAAAGCACAAACATTTTGAGGCTCTATAACAGTGAAAAGGAATGGGAGAGGAAACGATGGAGGAAGGATAATAGAAGGATTGTATGTGTGTGTGTGTGTGTAAAAGGGAGAGAGATAGAGATAGAGATAGAGATAGAGATAGAGATAGATAGATAGATAGATAGATAGATAGATAGAGAGAGAGAGAGAGAGAGAGAGAGAGAGAGAGAGAGAGAGAGAGATAGATAGATAGAAAAAGAGAGAGAATGAGAGAAAGAGAGAAAGAGAGAAAGAGAGAAAGAGAGAGAAAGAGAGAAAGAGAGAGAGAGAAAGGATGTGGATGAGGAGGAGGGAAAAAAAAGAGCGAAATGGTCATGAGGGAAAGAATAATATAATATTTTGTCACCCTTAGTCGTAAAATATACTTCACACCAAAATGACTGACTAAAATGAGACCAGAAAAATATACGTCCTCTACAATGGACATCGCAAAGGTTTAGGTTGACAAAAAATCATATGGTTATTATAACGGAGGGGTGCACGTGTTGGAGGGAGAATAAATCAAAAGGGGAAGGTAGAATACTGTATACTAGTCCCTGCAATACCACACAAGGGAAGGAAAGGGGACGGATGGAAGGGCATGTATAATGGAAAGGGGAGAAGTGGAGGGTCAGCTGAAGTCGGTGCAAGAGCCGCCAAGTCTTATATGTATATTGCCCACATCTTTACCGATAAGATTCCATTACGGGATGGAAGAAGAAAATAAGGCTTTTATGATTAAGATTATAATGGGACATATTATTATGACGAGGGAAAAAAATGTGTTAGAAAGAACATAGAGAAAGTTTTAAGGAGAGACGAGGGTGGGAAATACCAGTAGGCTATATTTAAGTATGGCAGTGGGAAATAAATGTAGGTCAGGTGAAAAAGTCGTACAAAGGGACGACGGTGTGTCTAAGGGAGAAAAAACCACCAGAGGGAAATAATATATGTCGGGGCAAAAATAGAGCGTTAACGAGCAACACTATGACAACTCAACAGAAAATGTATCAGATGGAAAGAAGACGAAACAGAGAGAAAAAAAAGTGAATTAGAGAGAAAGAAATGTGTTGGAGAGAGAAAGAAATGTGTTGATGAGAGAAAGAAATGTGTTGGAGAGAGAAAGAAATGTGTTGGAGAGAGAAAGAAATGTGTTGGAGAGAGAAAGAAATGTGTTGGAGAGAGAAAGAAATGTGTTGGAGAGAGAAAGAAATGTGTTGGAGAGAGAAAGAAATGTGTTGGAGAGAGAAAGAAATGTGTTGGAGAGAGAAAGAAATGTGTTGGAGAGAGAAAGAAATGTGTTGGAGAGAGAAAGAAATGTGTTGAAGAGAGAAAGAAATGTGTTGAAGAGAGAAAGATGTATTTACGAGATGGGGACGGGGCTTCTGGGAAAGGAAATTTAATTGGAAGGAAGAAATGTGCACAAGGTAAATAGAAAATATTCCTCTGAAAGAAAACCAGTACATTCTAGGAAAGAGAACACGTCTTAAAGTAGAAAAAAAAATGCCAAAGGGAATAAGCTAGTCACAGAAAAAAAAACATATATGTAAAGGAGGATAAATGGGAAGATATGATGGGGAAAAATAATTGGCTACTGGACACACACACACACAAAAAAAAAACAGAATACAATAATGTCAGGCTCCAGGCAACGTAGCAAGGGGTAACAGGAGTAAACATTAATAATTATACTAAGAAATGAGAGGTGGGTAGACCTGTATAGTTGATGGATGTAAATAAATGGATGGAGGATAGTTAGTTGGTTGAGTGTGAGGTGAGTTCTATAGGTGCAGGGGATTGGTAGGTTAGATAGTGGTAGATAATGAGCATAACCGTACTGTAGGTAGGTAAGTAGGAAAATGCCAGATGAAAAGGTAAATAGGAAAATGCCAGGTAAAAAGGTAAGTAGGAAAATGCCAGGTAAGAAGGTATATAGGAAAATGCCAGGTATGAAGGTAAGTAGGAAAATGCCAGATAAGAAGGTAAGTAGGAAAAGGCCAGATAAGAAGGTAAATAGGAAAATGCCAGACAAGAAGGTATAAGTAGCTATAGCTGTTGTTGGTACAATATATATTATAAGACAGTGTGTTACTTTAATTCCCCTTCACTCTATGAGACCACCACCTTCCCCTTCACCATATATAGGCCCCACCAAGGCTCCAATAACAGATTCCCTTGTCCGGTGAGGGGGGTAATGTGAGCTGTGTGTGTGTGTGTGTGTGTGTGTGTGTGTGTGTGTGTGTGTGTGTGTGTGTGTGTGTGTGTGTGTGTGTGTGTGTGTGTGTGTGTGTGTGTGTGTGTGTGTGTGTGGGTCTGTGACTCTATTGGGGACCATTTCTCTCGACGGGACAGACAGACAGATAGATAGATTATGTTGTTCGTTCTTCCTCCCTGTAATAATCCAATGGGAGTTTCATTACCGAAGATGAATGAAAGTTTCCCTAAAACGGGTTTATGATTTCTTACAGAGGCACATAACTCATAGGAAGGAGGATTGACGATGCTGACTACTGCCTACATCGGACATAAAATAAAATATAAAGAAAGTTGTAAACAGAAAGCAGCTGCTGGATGTCACTTAGCCTTACTCATACACAATGGTAAATAATGGCTGTTTATATAACTTGAAAAAATGTATAATATGTTGTAAGATCCGTCAATATATAATTATACATAACACTATTTCAAACTCTTCCCCAACCACAAAGAGAGGAGAATGTCAGGGTATGTCCAGCTGGAGTAGTGAGGTTGTTATTGTAGAAGTAAGGGTGTTTTTCGAGGTGTGGTAGCGGTTATACGGTTTTCCCTTGTTGCTCGATTTGGAATAATTAATTAATGGTCTATGTCCATTTCTGAGGGGATTTGATCTAATTGTACTTAGGTTATGAGTCCCGGGTATTATTTATATGCTGGTTGACCTCCTCTCTGAATGTGACGTAAACAAAAAACAAGAAAAAAAATGAAAAAAATTAAAAAAAATGAAAAAGAAGAAAAAGAAGAAAAAGAAGAAAAAGAAGAAAAAAGAAGAAAAAGAAGAAAAAGAAGAAAAAAGAAGAAATAGAAGAAAAAAGAAGAAAAGAAGCGAATTTATTACATTATTGTGACACGGAGAGAAAACGTTACACCTGAAGTACAGTACCTCCTAGTTCTTCACCTAATTATATACGGTATGCATCCCTCTCTCTCTCTTCACTCTCCTACGACGAAATGACCAGCATAATTAAGCATTAGTTTGGTAGGGGACTAAAAATGAAAGTTAATCACGTGCCGTAACTCACGTGTTATCAGGACACAGGGACCCTCGGAGGTACACCACTGGCCCCTTTACTCCAAACTCTCTCATGCTCCAGAGATTTTTTATTTTTTTATTCAAGCTTACATAATGTGGAATAAGAAGAATATGTCTGGATGATCAAGTTAGGTAATGTTTGTTTACGTTTGGTTAGTTGACACATTGGATTAGTTAGTCATGTTTGGTTAGTTGACACACGGGATTTGGTTCACGTTCGATTTGATCAATGTAATATATATATTCATAGACCAGTTGTTAGATATTAGTCATATGCTATCATAATGGTAAACGAATACAAAATGATTTTCAAACAATCCTAATTCAACGTAAACTGATCTTACCTAACCTTATTCAAACAAACTTGACTTTACTGACCCATTCAGGGTTACATAACATCCTCTCTCCTCGAAGCAAAAATTTCCCCTGTACTACACGAGACTTGGAGGAGGTGTACTGTGCTGTATGTAGTGTCCCTCGCCCTCACTTATGTATACAGTGTGTGGCGCCTCAGGCTTGTTTACCACCGCCACTGTTATCTGTACCAACCACGTGCTCCAAATAACTTGGCCAGGATCGTGAAATTAAAAACGGGTGGCAAATGTTTGAAGATAGTTGTTTGGGAAACGAAGAAAATAATTATATATATATATATATATATATATATATATATGACAGAGAGAGAGAGAGAAATACTCACACACACATATATATATATCTTCTTATTTTCTCGACTCTCACCACCACCCCTCACACACACACACACACATATCTCTTCGCTCATCTGTATCTCCATTTCATTTTGGTGGGCTGCTTTTCATCGCCAGCTCCGTGCCTCCACTACCTCCTCACTCACGGCCACAATAGCCTCCTCCAGCCTCTCTTTGCAACACCTTCCTCCATTGTGTTGTCGATTCTTTATACACACACACCAAACCCCATTCTCCTCCCTCCTCTTCCCCTGCATCACACACACACACACACACGCCTGTTGAGACTGAGAGAGAGAGAGAGAGAGAGAAAGAGATAGATAGAGAGAGATAGATAGATAGAGAGAGATAGATAGAGAGAGATAGAGAGATAGAGAGCGCAAGAGAGAGAGAAAAAAAAGAGAGAAAAAAAGAGAAAGAGAAAGAAAGAGAGAGAGATCGTTTTCGTTCTCATTAGAGCCAGGTTCTTTTACCGAGTCCACTGATTTAGGTGTGGAGAGGAATCGTGGCTAGGGACGCATGGAAAGGATTGATTTTGATTGGAAAGATGCGAAGAAGTGCCAACGAGGCTCGCTGAAGGTGGTGGTGGAGAAGAGGAGGTGGTGGTGAAGAGAAGAGGAGGTGGGGAAGAGGTGGGTGTAGCTGGGGTGGAGAAGAGGAGGTGGTGGTGGTGGAGGAGGTGATGAAGAGAAGAGAAGAGGAGGTGGTGGTGGTGGTTGAGGAGGTGGGGAAGAGGAGGTGGTGGTGGTTGAGAAGGTGGTGGTGGTGGAGGTAGTGGTGATGGAGAGTGGGTGAAGGTGGTGAATCATAAAAGGAAGTGGTGTAGGTGGAGAGTGGGTGAAAGTGGTGAATGATAAGGTGAATTGGAGATGGTGTAGAATGTAGATGAATAATGGATGAAAATGTACCAAAAATGACGATTGATTTTAAACTAAGATCCCCAACTGAAATATAATCCTCGGTGAGATATATATAAAAAAAAACACTAAAGTTATGTCATCCATCCGGTGTGAATCCAATCCTCTTTAACATAGGACATTAAAACCCTCTCGTTACCTTATCAAAGTCTAAGTTACCACCACCAGGCACCATTGTTGTGGATTCTGAACAACACAGTAACTAATTACCTCTCTGAAAGCAGACTCAAGTTTGGCACAAGAACAATAGCCGCTTGAAAACTTTTGTGCCTAATATCCAGCCAGGCCAGTATACAGCCTCCACCAAAAGTCAGTCAACAGTCATAGCCTCACTTCAACTGAGGAAAATCATACACTCGATTTCTTACAGTTATATATTTTTTTGTTTTCGAGTTTGGTTTTCTAGGTCAGCGGAGATTATTTGGATATATTATGTTTTAAGTGTGTCATCTTTTAAGGTCGAATTAAAAGGTTAGCGTTCACATGTAGGATATTGTACAGAACCTGTGATTTTTCTTTCTCACAAGCCAGAACAAACATCAGTCATTACAAATACATTTCTCTTCAGTTTTCACCCCCATTACAAACACATTCCCCTTCAGTTTCCACCCTGACTACAATAATGATAACGTTCACATCTGGGATATTAAACTGAACCTGTGATTTTTTTTTTCTCAAGCCAGAACAACACACGTCAGTCATTACAAACACATTCCTTTACAGTTTTCACCCCCACTACAATAATGATAACGTTCACATCTGGGATATTTTACTAAAGCTGTTGTCTATTTTTACTGAACCTGTGATGTATTTTATTTTTTCTCAAGCCAGAACAACACACGTCAGTCATTATAAACACATTCCTTTTCAGTTTCCACCCCCACTACATAATAAATTAACAACAACGTTCAGCCAACCGAGTCCACTGCCGTACAATCATAGTTCCCTGAATAAGAAAAATCCCCACCATGCATATTCGGTCACAAATCACTACACAATCCATTCCCGTCCGTGTGGGTGCTTACGAATGAAATGTGAATGGCTGTGAAATCAACCACGAGGCTGAATGGCAAAAAAACACCTTCAAAATGTTGGGTACCAGAAGGTTTGTTTTATTTGCTTGCCATTCTTGAGTGATATCCAATTTTTTGTTTTCCCATTCCGTCCCCATTGTTATGTCAAGGTATTTTTTAACTTATTTTATTTTATTTTATATTTTATTTTTATATTTTATATTTTTATATTTTATTTATATTTTTAACTTATTTTATTTTATTTTTATATTTTATTTATATTTTTAACTTATTTTATTTTATTTTTATATTTTATTTATATTTTGAACTTATTTTATTTTATTTTTATATTTTATTTATATTTTTAACTTATTTTATTTTATTTTTATTTTTTGTTTATATTTTTAACTTATATAGAGTAGGTGATGATGCTTTAAGGTCTATATTATTATCCTTGTTTCTGTCAATTCTATAAGGATATATTTTCCACTGAAACGAAGAAAATATAAGAGAAAATAACAGTAAATAAAGGAAATATAAGACAATAATAATTATAAATAAGGGAATTAGAGGAAAATAATAGTAAATGAAGGAAATACAAAACAATAATAATTTTAAATAAAGGAATTACAAGAAAAAATAATAGTAAATGAAGGAAATACAAAATAATAATAATAATAATAATAATAATAATAATAATAATAATAATAATAATAATAATAATAATAATAATAATAATAATAATAATAATAATAATAATAATAATAATAATAATAATAATAATAATAATAATAATAATAATAATAATAATAATAATAATAATAATAATAATAATAATAATAATAATAATAATAATAATAATAATAATAATAATAATAATAACAATAACAATAACAATAACAATAACAATAATAATAATAATAATAATAATAACAATAACAATAACAATAACAATAATAACAATAATAATAATAATAATAATAATAATAATAATAATAATAAACATGGGAAATATATAAACAAAGTGATAGTACTCAGTCAGTTGTGTCACAGGGAAAGTCTCATTTGTCTTGCACTGAGGCAAATGAAGATCTAACAGGTACACGCTATTATTTTATGGCCGCTCTTAAATATATGTCATGCTGCGGGTCCCTGCCTGCATGTGTTTTGTGTGTGTGTGTGTGTGTGTTGGGTGCGTGTGTGTGTGTGTGTGTGTGTCGTGTGCTGTTTTGCATGTTTGGGTTGCACATGTGAAGCTTTGTAAATAACTAGAAAATAGCTAGTGTGTACAAGACGTGTGCTTTGTAAATAACTAAATTGTTTGTTGCATTTACATATTTCATCGTTTGATATACGAACTATTATTACTGTTTATGGAAGGAGGTGGATAGACCGAATTTAAGAAAGAAGAGAGTTGAATGGATTTATGAATATTTATAGGAAAGGAAGGTTGATGAAAATGAGAGAAAAGTAGAAAATGAGTCTGTCCCCCTATTCTCGCACCCCCCTCCCCCTATTCCCCCCCTCAAGTCTGTCCCCTACTTCCGCACCCCCTTAAAAGAGTAAAAAAGAATGAAAAAAATGGTGGGGAACAAGGGTACGAACACAATACCGAAGGTTGGAAAGAAATGAAAGGAAAATGAATAAAAAAGGAAGGCGACACTTGAAAGAAAACCGCGAAAGAAAAATAAGAGTCTCATGAAATTAAAAGTCAAGGAAAAGAACGAAGGAAACTTGAGTGTAAATTTTCACTTCCTTGTCCCTCCCCCCCACACACACTAACATACATACACACATACAATGTAAATACACACACACATACACACTCGTGCATAGGAAGAAGTAACTTATTAGTAAACACAGGCAAGCAGCATACCGAAACACACACACATACACACCAACACAAGCACACCAACACAAGCACACCAACACAAGCACACCCACACACACACCAACACAAGCACACACACATACACACCAACACAAGCACAAACACATACACACCAACACAAGCACACACACACACACACACACACAAATAGCATCAACAGACAGCTAACCAATCTATCGACCCCCAGCAGTAGCAGCAGCAGCAGCAGTAGTTGTTGTGAGTCGACATCTGTAATTCTTTGCCAGTCCCTCCCGTTAATTATTCACTCCCGTTGCCAGAAATTGCCCGGGTCATTTGTCATGTAATTACGAGGTGTTTCCCCCGCCAGACTGTGATTAAGCTCGCGGTGCAGTATTGACCCTGCCTGCCCTGGGACGTGACCAACAAGAGGGGACCAAATGTCTAAGTTGGCGACAGGCAGAGAACAGGAAGGTGGGGGAAGGGAGGCGGGGAGAGACAGAGGCGAAGGAAGGGATGTGGAGAGAGACAGAGGCGAAGGAAGGGATGTGGAGAGAGACAGAGGCGAAGGAAGGGATGTGGAGAGAGACAGAGGCGAAGGAAGGGATGTGGAGAGAGACAGAGAGCAGAAAGTGGAAGTCAAGGTTGCAATGATGCATGATGTATAGGAAATTATAGGTTGAGAGGCTGGGGATTGAGGGCAAGGTTGCAGGATCGAGAGATGGGATAAAATTAGAATTGTTAGGAGAGCAAGATGAAGGCCATGATTGGTTAAGTGGATGGTGGATAGAGATGAGGGTCACAGAATATAGAGATGAAATGAATGAGGGTTGTAAGGAGAGCAGGATGAAGGGAATGAATGACTGCTGAAGAGGCTGGGATGGTGAGTGGGTAGAGATGAGGGTCGCAGGATTGAGGAATTAATAGATTGAATGAGGGCCGTAAAGCAGCTGCCGGTTGAAGTCAAGATCTTATAAGGAGGGCAGGGGTTATTAAATCATGATCTGGTTCGAGTAAGATTTAAGGGAAAAAAGATGTCTTGGTCAGGTTAAAGTCATGAGCAAACAGTAGGATGGAATGGAGTGGGTAAAGAAATGGGGAGCAATTGATGACGGAAAGGGTCAAAGAAAAGTGGTGGTGGAGTTGGAGTTGGTGGTGGTGGAGTTGGTGGTAGTGGTGGTGGAGGTGGTGGGGGTGGGGGTGGGGGTGGTGCAGGGAGTCATTAAAAGAGGGATGTAAAGAGCCAGGGAACCAAAAGGAAGGGAGGCAGGGGAACAAGAGTAGGCAGCCAGGAAAACAGTCATAGATAGATAGATAGATAGATAGATAGATAGATAGATAGATAGATAGATAGATAGATAGATAGATAGATAGATAGATAGATAGATAGATAGATAGATAGATAGATAGATAGATAGATAGATAGATAGATAGATAGATAGATAGATAGATAGATAGATAGATAGATAGATAGATAAATAGATAGATAAATAGATAGATAGATAGATAGATAGATAGATAGATAGATAGATAGATAGATAAAGAGAGCAAAAGAGAATGGGCGAACATAAATGGTAAAGACACTAAAAACAAACAGGAGCAGAGAAAGGAACAGAAGTAGTGACAGGTGCATGGTGGGGGAGGACAGACGAGGGAGAAAGAGTCCCGAGAAAGCTGCAAACTTCATGACACAACTTTGGTCTCTTTCACGTACACATTACTGGTGGGTTGGCTGGTTTCCCGTGATTAATTAATAACACGCACTTTTTGTTTCATTTCTTTTTTTACTTATTTCCGCCAGTTTTCGACGGCTCACGCGAAACAAAGTTAGTTGTCCATTATTTTTTTATTAGAGGCGTGGGAAATTGGTTAGTTGGTGAGTTTTGCCACGAACTCTCTCTCTCTCTCTCCTTCCCTCACGGCATCACAACTTGGCCTGGAGTTTCTTAGGAAAAAAAATAAGAGGAAATTTTCTAAGCCAGGAAAGACTACACCGTCTCAATAGAATAAAGTAAAAGGTAATTGGAGTTCACATAATTATTGGTTTATTGATATATGATTGATTTAGGTCGGGGGGAGGGGGGGGAATGCATATATACAGGTTAAAGGGAGTGTGGGAATAAGAGGGCAGGCTTGGGGGTGGGGGTTAGGGGGGGGGGGTACGAGGGCAGGCTTGGGGATGGGGGTTAGTGGGGGGGGTGGGAGTAGGGGGGCAGGCTTGGGGAGGTTAGGAGGGTTGTGGGAATAGGGGACAGACTTTCTACCCACCACAAGCCTGTCCCCCAATACCCAAATCCCCCCCAGTCTCCCCCCCCCCTTTAAGCCTGTCCCCTACTCCCACACACACTCTGGAGGAATGGAGAATGTAGAGTGTGAAAAATATTATAGATGGAAGGAATTGGAAGGAAAGATTACACACATACAGGATGGAGTAGAAAGAAGATAGAGTGGCAGGAAGTAAAGGAGAGAGAGAGAAATAATAAAGAGTGGAAGAGAAAATGTAAAGAGTGAAAATATAAAGAGTGGAAGAGAAAATATGCAAAACTATCGAGAGGGGAAAGGCTGTTGGTTAGAAGAGAATATAAAGAAGGAAAGGAAAGGAAAGGAAGGCGAAGAACACAAGGGGGGGAAAATAATATGAGGCAGGAGTTAAGGAATGAAAGAATACATAGGGAGAGAAAGAAGGAAAGAGAGAGAGAGAGATATAGAGAGAGAGATAGAGAGAGAGAGAAAAAAAAAGAGAGAGAAAAGGAGAGAGAGAGAGAGAAAAAGAGAGAGAGAGAGAAAGAGAGAGAGAGAAAGAGAAAAAAAGAGAGAGAAAAGGAGAGAGAGAGAGAGAGAAAAAGAAAGAGAAAGAGATAGAGAGAAAGAGAGAAGGAGAGAGAGAAAGATAAAGAAAAAAGAGAGAGAAAAGGAGAGAGAGAGAGAGAGAGAGAGAGAGAGAGAGAGAGAGAGAGAGAGAGAGAGAGAGAGAGAGAGAGAGAGAGAAGAGAAAGAGAAAGAGATAGAGAGAGAGAGTGATAAAGAAAAAAAGAGAGAGAAAAGGAGAGAGAGAGAAAGAGAGAAAGAGAGAAAGAGAGAGAGCGAGAGAGAGAGAGAGAGAAAGAGTACTCCCGAGAGAGAAATAGGGTATGTCATCGAGGGAGAGGGAAGAAAAGAATATGATGGAGAATGTTGTTAGTTGGTGGCTGTGGTAAGGGAGGGGGGGGGGGGGAGGGATGGAGGAAAAAAAAAGAAAGAGAGAGAAACTGAGAGAGAGAGAGACAGAGAGAGGGAGAGAGAGGGAGAGAGACAGACAGAGACAGAGAGAGACAGAGAGAGACAGAGAGAGACAGACAGAGACAGAGAGAGAGAGACAGAGAGAGAGAGAAACTGAGAGAGAGAGACAGAGAGACAGAGACAGAGATAAAGAGAGAGAAACTGAGAGAGAGAGAGACAGAGACAGAGATAAAGAGAGAGTGAGGTAAAGAAAGAGAGGATTTAGGGAGGTGGGCAATGTAAAGAGACAGAGGTGGGATAAGGCAAGGAAAGACAGAAAATGGTAAGAGAGGAAGGGGTAAAAGTCTGGAGAGGAAAAGTGAAAAGTGTAGAAAGAGAGGAGAGAGGAGAGTGGAAGAGTAGAGAGAAGAAAAAGTGTAGGGAGGAGGGGATAAAAGTGTAGGGAGGAGAGTGGAAGAGAAGATAAGAAAAGGTGGAAGAGAAGAGAAGAAAAGGTGGAAGAACAGAGAAGAAAAGGTGGAAGAGCAGAGAAGAAAAGGTGGAAGAGCAGAGAAGAAAAGGTGGAAGAGAAGAGAAAAAAAGATGTAGGGAGGAGGGGATAAAAGTGTAGGAAAGAGGGTAAGGGGGAAAAACGTGTAGAGAGAAGGAGATAAATGTTTGGAGGGGAAGGGAGAAAAGAGCGGAGGGTAAAGGGGAAAAAAGTGCGAAGGAGAGGGGGAAAATATGAAGGGAAAGGTCAAAAAGTGTAGAAGAATAAAATTTGTGGAGGTATATGAGTGGGAAGGAATGGGGATAAAAGTATGGATGGATAGGGTTAAAAGTATGGCCATCAGGAAAGAAGTAAATGGGGGGGAGAGGAGGAGACAGGGCAAGAGTGGGAGGATGAAAGAGGGAAGAAGCAAAGATGGAACAGCAAAAATAACATAAAGGAGAGGGA
>JAWZYT010002101.1:87500-100000 GCA_034508575.1 Petrolisthes manimaculis | reverse complement strand
TCCCTCCACATAAGACTGTATAGGCGTGTCTTATGAGAGAGTTTGGAGGCCTACATTGACTCCAAATTGACCCACAATAAGTTGCTTCCTTAATTAACTCAGATTCATATACCTGTAAATATCAACCACCCGTGTTGATTATGATGGAGATACACCTATTCAATCTCCTACACTGATCATTACAAAAACTCCACGGTTCTTCCTCAATTTCCTGCCGCAATACATACAAAAAATGGAAATGATGCAAGCAGTTGATACCAGTATAATCTAATAAAGTTTCATACACATCCTCCCTCATCGAAAAAATTCTCTCTCGCCAACACCAAATTATTTATCACCAACAAAATAATATTATCTCTCACCTACACAACAAAAATCTCTCATATATACTGTACAAAAATCTCTCATATATACAAAAATTTCTCATCTTTACTAAATTATCTTTCATCTTTACCAAATTATCTTTCAGCTATACAAAATTTCTCTCACCTATGATCTCTCACACACACATACACACTGGTCCCCATTAACGTGAACACACATACATTTTCCCACACTAACTTTCACTTCCACTCGTCCCCATTAACTTTCACTTCCACTCGTCCCCATTAACTTTCACACATACACTTTCCCACACTAACTTTCACTTAAACTCGTCCTTATGATAAAGGTTCCCATATAAAGGTTCCCATCAAAGACACTATCCATCCGTCGACACACACACACACATAGGACAGTGTAGAGCCTCTAGACAAGTGTAGTGCTCTGTTATATCTTGAGGGAAATGGAGGCATAGGCTGACTTAGATAACGAAATTTAACCTAAATCTAATAATTATTAACTATTATTATAAGTTAATTTTCACGCATATAGTTAGTTAATATCTCTACGATCAACACAATTTTAAATTTTTGAGTGAAAATTGAGATAATTTTTTTTTACATATATACAAAGTGATGTAAATGTTCACAGTAAATTAATTTATAATGCGTCTTAACCCTGAAACATAAAAACTGTTTTCACTAATCAATAAAACGTCAATTATACATTTCCATCTAAATAACAAATGCGTGAAATACGACAACATGGAAATCAACTTTAGTGAGTCCCGATACGACATTCCAAACATCAGATCCAAACTCAAAATTCATACTTCTCACATATCCAATTGTTGGCCAACTTGCTTCAGATGCGAGGCGAATACGAAATAACCAGCGAGTATTGATGGATCCTCGGTGGGCTAGTTACTCGTATCCTACTCTGGGTTTCAGGGTTTGTGCATCATCGGTTTTTTACAATTATCTTCCAAAGTAATTGCTGTATCGGATTGGTTCTTTAGCACAGTACACAACACACCTCAACCTAATATTTAGCAATGTAGTGTAATGACAAATGTTGTTAATTACTGCGTTTACTCCTAGAGTTTAAAGTCAAAATCAAATGAGTCGGTATGACTAATGTACACATTCGAACTTGGTCTAGCGCCCCTCACATCCCTCTCCCCCCCCCCCCCCCCACCTCTTCTCTTCCTCCCTCTCGTTTACTTCCCACCTCCCCTGTGTGTGTGTCTGTGTGTGTCGGCTGCAGCACTTGTTTACCTTTGGTATATGGAAACTGATTGCTCATAACTGTCATGGCCAACATGCTACATTGTCCACATGGATGAAGAAATGCATTCGATTCTATCCATATATATTATTTGCCATTGCTGTCACATACCATGAAGCATAAATTCCTTCAAATAGCCTAATCGAGTATTAAGCGAACTCAAGCAAATATGAAAGAGGATAAGCGTGTAATTGGTTCACTAGTATGTCAAATTATTCGAAACTTCACCAAGACCTGGATAGAAACTTGTGATTACGAGTGTACATGATATATCTATATAATAATACATATACTATCATGAACTCTTTTTCACGCACCACCCTATATTATCATAGCATTAATTGACGGAGGGTTTGTACTGTAACTATATATAATTAAATAATCAATACTTACACAAAATACGTTATGTATATATGGTATATTGGGATAAGCAAGGGAATGAAGGGGAGGCAAAGGAAAAGAGGTGTGGGAGGAGAGAATGAGGGGGAAATGAGAGGGAGGGAGGGAGGGACGGACAGGGTAGGGGATAGGGGAGAGCGAGGGAGGGAGGTAGGGAGCGACTGGGTAGGGGATGGGGGAGAGCGAGGGAGGGTTGTAGGGATGGACGGGATGGGGGAGTAGCCTAGTGGGTGTTGGAATGCCAACGTAGGCAATACTCGGCTATGCCATCACAGTCACGAGTAAACGCAGTAATTAACAACATTTGCCATTGCACTACATTGCTAAATATTAGGTTGTGGTGCGTTATACACTGTGCCAAAGTACCAATCCGATACAGCAATTACTTTGGAAGATAATTGCAAAAAGCGATGATTCACGGGCCCTGAAACCCATAGTTAGTGAGTAGGTGAGTAGGCCTTTACCTTCCTCCCTCACTTCCCTCCTTCGCTCTTCTTCCTCAGTATCTTATTTTTGTATATATGAGTACTGATATTTCTCTCACCTCTCTCTCTCTCTCACTCTCTCTCTATCTCTCTCTCTCTCTCTCTCTCTCTCTCTCTCTCTCTCTCTCTCTCTCTCTCTCTCTCTCTTTCTCTCTCTCTCTCTCTCTTTCTCTCTCTCTCTCTCTCTCTCTCTCTCATACACACATTCCTCCTCCAATACCATGATTCCAGGTCGCGAAAGAAAGCAAAGTCCAGTTATAGCCAATTGACACGTTAACCCCAACGCATGCACGCTCGAGGCTACTATGCTAAGCGAATGGTACAGTAAATTATAAACATTCACTGTCTGGCATTCCAACACTTTTTCTACACCTCTCTCTCCTTCAATAAATGGTTCGATGATAAGTGCTCTCTAACTTCGTCTCTGTATTCTCTGGAGTCAATACTATATATGCCGTGTAGGAGCATGCGATCATACCCATCCATCGGCTTGAATTATTTCCTCGCGTGAAAGTTCAGCCGCAGACAGAAGGTTATCATATGTGTGCCACCCTTTCAGCTTTCATCTCCCAAAACGTACACGATATATTATACAGTACATATATATATTTTTTGTTTTTTTGCATCTGCCCTTCTATTCACTATCTAACTCACTGTCGATCGTTCAGTTCCAATTTATAGCTTTATAATATATTGTCTACTTTTACAGACCCCAACAAAGCAGACTCGTGCCCCCCGGGTATTATACTAAGCTCAATGCCAATGATACAGTGTCCGTGAAGCATCTGGGAGTGTGGGTTGGGGATTGGGAATGAGGGATGGGTGTGTGAGTGTGTGGGTGTGTGTGTGGGTGTGTGTGTGGGTGTGTGTGTGGGTGTGGGTGGGGGGTGAGGGGTTGGAGTATGAGTGCATGGGAGTGGGAGGTAGGGATGGTGGTGGGTGGTAGGGGTGGGGTTGTGAGTTATAGCTAGGGGTAGGGATGGTGGTGGGAGGCAGGGGAGGGAGGTATCAGTGGGGTGAAAGCTGGGGGTAGGGTTAGGTGTAGGGGTAGATGTAGGGGTGGGGGGGGGTAAGAGGGGGAGGTATTAGTGGAAAGGTACAAATTTATTCAGGTAGCATTTCACTTCTCTTCTCCAACATGTATTGCAATAATGATATCCATAGTTTGGTGTGCTTGCTATTGCTACATCAACACCAGGACTAAGGACTAAGAACTTGGAAATAATATGCCAAATGGTGACAGTGTTGAAATGACTTACCTTTTTATCCAGCGTCGAGAAGTGACAACGTAGCCTATAGTTCTGTTTCTGTTTCTCTCTCAGTTGTTGTCATGTTGTGCTTTTCTCTCAGCGCAGCCTCATCTTTCCACTGCATTTATACGTTTTACTCCTCTATACAATTGCTATTTTAGTCGAACTATACGATTATGATAACCAGGACAACCCACATCTTCATCAATCCACTGAATATACACGAAAGGTTGCCCCATATAACAGCCACATCAGTCCAACGATAACAATATGAAGACTTTCACTACACGAGACAGTTTCATCACTTCACCGAATAGACACACAATATTGCCCTGAACAGTACTAGCCATCTCGGTATAAGTTTATAAGCACGCCTCCAAATACATTTCAATGTAAATATGCAAATATAATAGTTACTTATATATACAATACCGTCATGAAGGTTCAAGTTGGTGCTCGTATTTCGTTTCGTCACAATATAAAATTTCATGTTAGGGTTAGGACCGAAAGTTGTTAGGGTTAGGACCGAAGGTTGTTTGGGTTAGGACCGAAGGTTGTTAGGGTTAGGACCGAAGGTTGTTAGGGTTAGGACCGAAGGTTGTTAGGGTTAGGACCGAAGGTTGTTAGGGTTAGGACCGAAGGTTGTTAGGGTTAGGACCGAAAGTTGTTAGGGTTAGGACCGAAGGTTGTTAGGGTTAGGACCGAAGGTTGTTAGGGTTAGGACCGAAGGTTGTTAAGGTTAGGACCGAAGGTTGTCAGGGTTAGGACTGAAGGTTGTTAGGGTTAGGACTGAAGGTTGTTAGGGTTAGGACTGAAGGTTGTTTGGGTTAGGACCGAAGGTTGTTATGGTTAGGACCGAAGGTTGTCAGGGTTAGGACCGAAGGTTGTCAGGGTTAGGACCTAAGGTTGTTAGGGTTAGGTCTAGGTTAGGTTAGGTCAGGTCTGGTTGGTTAGAGTGGCTGTAAAACATTTCACCAAAAAATAAAAAAAATAAAAACTTGGAGGCGCTATTGTAAATTTTTACCACGATAATATTATGAAGATATAAGTACACACGTCAGTCACACACGTCCCTCTCCAAAGACACTCCGAGGGCAACTGAGACTCTGAGTGCATTTAATTTATATCTGGATTCTGAAGCATCCGAAACGTCTGAGTGATACTGTGACTCGTCATTCGATACATCTCTCGAATATTTTATGGCGCCTCTATAGATTTAGCAAACAAACACGTGGGAATGAGTATCTATTCACTGATATCATTATCTTTTAAGAAATGCTAGATAACAATGCATTACAGTACAATGAATTAGAGTACAAATACAATCAAAGTAACTGGGAGGTAATAACTCAGTCCTGATCCGAGACACAAAATGAATCTCTACGAACCTCGCAGCCCACTCCTCCCGAAGCATCGTTGTTCGAGCTTTACCATACAGGTAGGGATTCAAACTGTGCCTCGAGTCAAAGGAAATGAGCAAAGTGTGGTGCAGTCAGTCAGTTCACGAGACAGGGTGTATACAGAGAGTCACACTAGTTTCAACCTTGTAGCAGAAGACAGTAAAGGCCAATACGGCATCAAATTCAACGGTGTGAGTAGTGGGAAGGTGTGGTATGATGGGAAACACAGGATTTTAGACCTTAACTCGTCTTCAGTAAAGTTTAATTTTAAAAGATGCTGAAAATGGTTGCCAGATTCTTTATTTACATGTTTGATGAAACCTCAACTATGCATCCCATACATTACTTGATGGAACTATTACAAAGTTTGAATTATTATGAACATACTTTTCTCGAACTCATGACAGATGGAACCAATAGAATCTCTGTCACCAACATTATTATGTGTGTGTACTGGGTTATGTATAAGTATATAGATACAGACAGAGAAGAGAGATACAGACAATGAAGAGAGATACAGAGCAAATCATAATTTTTGTTAGTTCGTAAGGACTAATAGATATGCTGCTATTTGACTTCCTTTATATTTTCCTGTATTCTTTTATATTCATCTCCTCTCTTACCTTCTCCTTCTCCTCCTTCTCTTTCTCCTGTTTCTCCTATTTCGCCTCTCTCCCATGTCTGGCAGCGAAGTGATAAACTGCTGGTTCATGGCTGGAGTAATTCGGTTATGTCTTTTGTCTGCCTCTCGCTTTAATAGGCAATCTTGTTACACACTTTTCAGGCCATAATATACTGCATTAATCACTCTTCCCTCAGCGTCCCAGTAACCCGAGCGTGTGTGTGTGTGTGCGTGTGTGTGTGTGTGTGTGTATGTGTGTGTGTGTGTGTGTGTGTGTGTGTGTGAATGAGAACGAAAATCGACAATGCAATGATGACAATATCTATGCATTAATTGAGAACTGATATAATGCATGCGAGGAAATGAAATATATATATGCACGTATACCGTACCGGAATGAATGTATGTATATACTGATAAATGGAAAAAGAAAAGAGAGGGAGAAAATAATTTTTGGAGTTAAATGAGATGGAGAAGATAGAAATAAATAAATAAATTGAATAATGATAAAAGTAAGTAGTGGTGGTGGGAAAGGAAGGAAAAGGGAAGGGAAGGGAAGGGAAGGGAAAGGAAAGAAAAGGATATACTGTAGATGATGGTGGTGGGAAGGGAAGGGAAGGGAAGGGAAAGGAAGAGAAAGGAAGGCCATTTAATAGAGGGAAATCGGAGAGTCAATGACAGATGAGACACCGCACCAATGCTTCTCCCTTATCCCAGCTTCGATCTGTGGACAATAATTCTTAACCATTTCCCCCGCCGGGCATTCAAACTGATAGCATGAATCTCAGAACCATCTAATTTATGAGAATTTTCCCCAGTTGTCCTATTTTGGATTTGGCTCGGCTTCAAAAGTGGGGTATAATTGTATTGTCATCAGTTTTACATTCGTCACTTTGGTTCGTCACTTTGGTTCGTCATATTGGTTCGTCATATTGGTTCGTCACTTTGGTTCCTGTGAAGTATAAAGTATATCCTATGTCTCGTTTCGTCAGCTGATTCACAGACGAAATCTTTTGTTTACTTCACCATCTAATAGAGTATACACTGTACAGCCATGGCTGATAGTGCTTGACCAGCTAGGGTCCAAGGAGTGTTGGTGAGCAACTGAACAGAGTTCGAACAAGTGAATTTTCCAAACCATTCTCAACGTTGAGAATTATTTAGAAGACTCACTTTTTCGAACTCTGTTCAGCTACTCTCCAACACTCCTTGGACCCTGGTCAAGCACTATCACCCATGGCTGTACATTAATTGAAGGAAAAAGTTTGTTGTCATCGTATCTTTCTCCCTCCGAGAAAAATAAAGCCTTTTGACAATTCCACCGTGGTACTGACTACTGCCACGATATGAAGAAGAGGCCTGTATAGGTGTACGAAAATAATTAATGCCTGTTTAGGTGTACGAGTAAATCTCAGCACAAAATAATTAATAATAAGTATTTTGACAATTCCACCTGATTAATTAAGGGAATAAATAGTACAGTGTTGGTAAAGCTGGAGCAATTGATTCCTCCAAACTACTCAAAGCAACAGGACATCATCATATTTGTTCATCTGGTCCCGTTTCCTGGCATACATTAGAGGAATGAAGGCACTCCAATCTACCAAAAGGACACTACTTATCCCCTTAATGTTACGATACGAAGGAAATATTTGTAAATGTAACTTTCTCCAAAATATTTTAAAATGTATTATAACATTTTCACGTCAATTAATAAAATGGTTGTGAGTAATGATGTTTCCCCATGACAGACACTTTATGCAAATTATCCTCCTTGATCTCTGACATTCACGGCCAACTGAATTAGGCTCTCGTTATCGTATAATATTATATAATTATACAGTATATATTAATAGGCCTTCACTAATAGCACCTAATTTCAGTGACATGAAGAGATAATTTTATATTGAGTGATGTAATAAATGTAGTAATATTAGACCCCGATATAATCTGACCGTGAATCGTCTCTGAATTGAAGTGTGAAATTGTATGGGTAATGATTAATTATTTTTGTCTGCATCAATTAAAAAAAGACAAAAAAAAAAAACTTCAGGATAATCTCGCCAAATTCGAACTGGCGAATATGATACGAACTTTCTCCTGAAGATGTACGCATGGTTGGTTCACTCTAATCTGTTTAAACTGAAGTGAACTTAGACTTAGATAGAAAGTAAATAGAAGCGGTGGAAAAGGAGAAAATGGAAGATGAAGAATAGGAGGAGGAGGAGGAGGAGGAGGAGGAGGAGGGAGATAAGATGACGGAAATTTAAGGAAGAATAGGATATGAGTGAGGAGGAAAAGATGAAGGAGGAAATGAAGAAGAGGAGGAGGAAGAGGAAATGAAAGAAAAGGAGGAGGAAGAAAATGAGATGAAGGAGGAAATGAAGAGGAGGAGGAGGAAGAGGAAGGAGGAAATGAAAGAACAGAAGGAGGAGGAAGAAGAGATGAACGAGGAAACGAAAAAAAAACAGAAGGAGGAGGAAAAGGAAATGAAAGAAAAAGAGGAAGAAGAAGAGATGAAGGAGGAAATGAAAGAAAAGAAAAAGGAAGAAGAGATGAAGGAGGAAATGAAAGAAAAAGATGAGGAAAATAATGAGATGAAGGAGGAAAAATAAAAAAGAAGGAGGAAGGAAGAAGAGATGAAGGAGGAAATGAAAGAACAGAAGGAGGAGGAGGAGGAGGAAGGAGAAAGAGGAGGTGCTCGTGCGTGTGAAGAGGGAGAGATTAAATTAAATTAATGTTATCCTCGCGACCCCTGAGAAGAGGAGAGAGAGAGTCAGGAGAGTCACCGTCCCAGGGCAGAAGGGAAGGGCTACACCACAATCTCATCTCATTTACATTATTTTCACACTTGTTCTGCTATTGGCGTATTTACCGTCTCGGGTATTTAATTCAACCCTAGCTGCTGTTTTGTTACTTGGAGTGTGTGTGTGTGTGTGTGTGAACGGGGATGTGTGTGTGTGTGTGTGTGTGGGTTTGTGAATGAATGTGTCTCTCCTTATGACACATACATAAGGATACATGTGTAATTTGTGTATGTATATTTTAATTAAAATATTATTATTATTAATATTATTATTATTATCATTATTATTATTAGTAGTAGTAGTAGTAGTACTAGTAGTAGTAGTAGTAGTGGTAGTAGTAGTAGTAGTAGTAGTAGTAGTAGTAGTAGTAGTAGTTGCAGTAGTAGTATCATTATTATTATTATTATTATTTTTATTATTATTATTATCATCATCATCATCATTATTATTATTATTATCTCGTTGGACGGTAGAGTGCTGAGCTATTTTCTTTTATGAAGCCACCTGACACCTCCGTCACGCCTGCCTCAAGAGAAAAATAAAATCGTGTAAATAGACGATAATCCTCTTATGAATTTATGTGTCCCGGTGAGACTTGGGGAGGAAGGGAGGAAGAGGGAGATGAAGAGGGGAGGGAGGAAGGAAGAGGGAGATGAAGAGGGGAATGATAGAGGATGAGCAGGAGGAGGAGGATAGGAAAAAGAAATTGTGATAAAAAGAAGAGAACACTAAGAATTGTTTTGAGGATCGAGAGAGAGAGAGAGAGAGAGAGAGAGAGAGAGAGAGAGAGAGAGAGAGAGAGAGAGAGAGAGAGAGAGAGAGAGAGAGAGAGAGAGAGAGAGAGAGAGAGAGAGAGAGAGAGAGAGAGAGAGAGAGAGAGAGAGAGAGAGAGAGAGAGAGATGAGGAGTGGTATTATATTAATGCAAGATGCTGAAAGAATGTGAAGAAGAGGAAAGAAATAGGATGAATGGAGAAGGATGAGGAGTAAGAAGAAATTATGAAAGAAAATAATATACAAGATGGGAATGGAGAAAGATGGATGAAAAGGCCCATTAATCCCCATTCAACAAACACTATAATTATCATCATAAGAGGAAGGATAAAACTTATGAAAGAAAGTCAGGAAAGATGAGGAAGGCAAAGAGCAAAAATTATTCCATTCAGTTTTATATTTCAGCTTCCTTATTATATTCACTGAAACAGGATCATGACATGGGGAAATAAATATACTTGATGATAAAGCCTGAATGACTTCCCGCACTACGCTATGTATTGCAAATGTTCAAGCAATTAATTTAATCTACTCGCCAGTTATTACGATACAGTTAATAAATAAGACTTTTGAACACACGCTGCACTGCAATACACACAAACACACACACACACAGAGAGACACAGACACACACACACACACACACACACAGACACAGGCACACAAACACACACACACACACACACATACACAGACACAGGCACACAAACACACACACACACACACAGACACATACACACAGACACATACACACACACACACACACTCTCTAAATGGGGCCTTCTAAACTTCTTTCTGGTGCCAAAGAGACTTACTTACCTCCCAAGCCAGTCAAGTGGTGTCCCAGGGAATAAAGAGTGTGAATGATGGCGCTGTGATGAGACACGTGTTGGACTCCTTGGGTAAACACTCAGGTGGGTTCTGTGTTGGTGGTGGGTCGTATAAATGAATGTAAAATCTCTGTTAAATGTATACGAAAGATGTATGTAAAATCTCTGTTAAATGTATGTGAAAGATGTATGTAAAATCTCTGTTAAATGTATACGAAAGATGTATGTAAAATCTCTGTTAAATGTATACGAAAGATGTATGTAAAATCTCTGTTTAAATGTATACAAAAGATGTATGTAAAATCTCTATTAAATGTATATGAAAGATGTATGCCCCTCTTGCTCCGTAGTGCTATACAGGATTTCCTTATTCTGTTTGTTTATACTCAATATAAATCATATGGATCATGTAACACACACGGAGGTTACAAGAGGGCGATACCCCCCCCACCCACCCCCCACCCTCATGTGACTAAGGAATGAAAGAAAAGTGGTTTACAATAAAATATACAATTTAATGAACATTTCAATACAAAATATCAATGGAATATAATTTTTGTATTTACAATAAGTTTTGAGACAGTAAATTTATTATTAATTAAGCACGACCACTTAGAAAGCTGCAGGGGTAGAGGGATGGTAGGCAGCGAGGGGCCCCCAACTCACCCCACTAACCCAAAGGTGATGATGAGGATAACAACTCACCTCACTAATCCAAGGTGATGAGGCTAACCAGGACTCCACGCCACCTACCCATAACTCCAGCAAGTATTAGCAAATATCTATAGAATCTTAAGGGGATGTTTTCATTTTGTTAAACTAGGAGGGCTACTGATTTTATTTTCCTAACTGGGTAAGGAATCTGATCCCTTATTGGTGACATTGAGGGGATTTGATTGGTTTCCTGGTATATATATAATTTGGAGGAATCAATAACCCTTCAATTTAACAAAAAAAAGAAGTTCTCCCCCTAATCAATACAAATACCTTCTCGTCTTATATATGTACACGTAGAATGGCAAAGCTTCACACAACACTGATTACCTATAGAATACAGCCATTAATTAACAGCATTGGCGAGTCGGCCACTGAGGGCTGCATCACTTTCACTGCTGGCTGTCAGACCACATACCTGTTATTCTTACACCTCAAACCTGTTATTCTTACATCCCAGACCTGTTAATTTTACACATTAAACCTGTTATTCTTACATCCCAGACCTGTTATTTTTACACATCAAACCTGTTATTCTTACATCCCAGACCTGTTATTTTTTTTTTATACCTCAAACCTGTTATTCTTACATCCTAGACCTGTTATTCTTACACCTCAAACATGTTATTTTTACACCTCAAATTTGTTAGTGTTACTCCTCTCACCCTTTATTCTTACACCTCTCATTTGTTATTCTTACACATTAAACCTGTTATTCTTACACCTCAAACCTGTTAATGTTACTTCTCTCACCTGTTATTCATACATCTCACTGAGCCCTACTGTTGTTAGTTTTACACCTCATGTTCGTTTCCTGCAATCCAATCCGTTGCTGCCGTTAGATTGCAACACCAACACCAAACATCATTTCTCATGAATTAAAGAAAGGAAAGAAAAAAAAGTCCGGAAACATCCAAGTGGAGATCTGCACTTTGATTTGGGGAGAACAAGTCATAACCTTTGTTTGGTATTCGATCTCAATTCACTCATCAAATTCCAAAACCAAACCAATACCGCTTGAATGTCTTTTGAATGGTCTTTTGAAAGTGTCTCTCCTCTGCCCGTCATCTTATAATATCTGCCAAGGCAACATAACGACATTATTCCAGTTCTTCAATACATAGGGAAACAAACATACACTGTCTCAATTTAGGCTATCCATTCCCAGGACATTCATGCTAAAGATAATTTCAACACGATGTCACTGGAGGAGCTGGTAAAGCCTCAACATTCCTGTTTTTTTTAATCTTCCTTTAACTAAGCAAAATATTTTAGATGATGCCGTCACTCCTGGCTTTTTCTAATCATTCTTTAACTAAGCAACATGATATTTTAGATGATACTGTCACTCTTGAAAAAAACAAACAACAAAATTTCCCTTTAATATGAGAATCTCTGGAATAACGTTGCCGGATACTGATGGTTAAAGTTTTCCTTCACATACTCGTGGTCAGTGTCACGGACTGGCTATACATGAAACAGTAAACTACTTGGGTTAGGTTAAATATGTACACTAAAAACTGTGCTTGAAAAACTCGAGCACGACATTATCTATACATACAGTCATACCTGCCACAAACACCAACCAGTGAGCGTCGTCGTATAGCAGCTG
>JAWZYT010002101.1:72500-82500 GCA_034508575.1 Petrolisthes manimaculis | reverse complement strand
TGTGATATCATCTAACTTTTAAACAACTTATGAAGACTTACGGCCTGTATTATTTTATCCCTCTTTGATGCCATTAACTAAGCGACAGATAATTAGTTTTGTTCAGAATGTTGTATCGACCTCATTCATATTATTCGTGATCGTACTATAAATTTCCTTTTTGAACAACTGGTGAATTTCTTTACACACCAATTTGTGGGAGTGAAGGTTGGCTGGTTTGACCGACAGGAGTTGTATGATAGCAATGCAACATTTACTGAGTGCAAACATCCTCCGTCAATAAAGCAAAAATGTAATGTTACAAACAGATGTCCTTTGGGAAACATACATACCAAACTACAGACAGCACAAGCAAAGGACTGACTACAACGGCTATGACATTCCTTACAACAGTAAGTATGATATTATAATGTAATCAGACAAAAGACATATTTACACTCATACATTTAGTGCTCTCAGTGAGTCTGCTCACATTGTTGCAACATCTTGGAATGAAGTTTTAGCGAACTACAAATTTTTTCTCCAGCATTCACAACTTTTGACGCGAAATTTTGATGAGACTCGGCATCAAGGCGGCCCTGAGAGCGAAGCTGCGACATGCATTATTGAACACATACCAACACGTCTGATGGAACTCGGCACGCGAGGGTATAAACATACCAAATAGCGCCCCCCGTGAGGCAGCGTCAGCCAAGCCAGAAGTCACATAAGGCATCAGGATATTCGTCGTGTTTGTAGTTGTGATAATCGTGTTATTACCAGCTATTTCACTCACAGGTAAACAGCCAAGGTACACGTCCTCTTTATTAAATATGTGTCTGATTCCCGATGTTATCTATATATCGGTTATGACCTGAAGATGTATATAATAAGATAGATTATTATGTTGTCAGTATGTGTGTATATGTTCGAGTAAATATATTTATTGTAGTAACTGTTCCAGATGCTTAAGAACTGACAATGCTTTCAGAATGATTAATACGCAAAATACTTCATAGTTTTTACCGTCATCCTACATATTGTGCAAATCATCATTAACTTCAAGAGTAAAATATAACTAATCCACTTATCGTGTGGAATGTTCAGGACTCAATGTTGTCTTTGCAAGAGCCAGCAAATAATGCATTTGATGTTGCATATTATTACAAGGTAATAGCCATAATAGTTGTTTGTTATGTTTACAATGGAACGTGACATTAATTTATTGTAATATGATTGTATACGTCGAAGACAACTAAAGCATAGCAATGTAAACCAACGAGCCGATCCATAGATTGTTTAGTTCAGCATTACATAGACATTACATCTGTTTTAATTGTATAGATATTAAAAAAATAAAATCCTTGAGTACATTAGCAACTGTAATAGTTATAACACATCAATGACTTACCTGACATTCATAAGGTCCCTCGTCCCGTCGCTGCACAAACTTTATCTGCAGTGTCCAGTCGTCGGAGTCCTCAGATCTCACCACACCAAACCTCTCATCACGACTATAGGTGTGAAGGCCAGACGTCAATAAGTGGTAATCACGCCGCCTCAACCACGACACCTGCTGGAGGACACCCTTAATTGTAGTTACACACCTGTTTATACTTATTACACAGGTATGATGATGATGATGGTGATGGTGATGGTGATGATGATGATGATGGTGATGGTGATGATGGTGATGATGATGGTGATGGTGATGATGATGGTGATGATGATGATGGTGATGATGATGATGATATTAACACATACACATCTGTCACACTGCAGTACCAAACACATCTATTCAGAAGTGTTCAGAACATACACGTTTGTCGAATACTAGACACTTTTATTATATATCTGTTCTATAAACAAGCCTGGCACTGAATAACGCACACACATTTCGATATGGGACTTATCATTATTCATTTTTTCATCCACCAACAAGGCAATGCAAAACTGCTGATCATTCATATATTTCCATACACTCGTACATACATCATGTCTGTCATAACATGGAATTAAACGTCCCATTGAATTATTTGGCCATTATCAACTGTTGTTTGTAACTCCATTCCCAAGATTTAGATTGCATTCCCCCCTTGGATGCAATAGGAGTAAGAACGGAAAATTACCATACCAGACTTAATTGAAGATAGAATTATTATTATATAGTTGATAGAACATGTCAAACACTCTTATAAGTGTTTCAGAAACTAGCATGTGAACACTGTCGTCCACTCTTAATTAATCAACACAGAAAACAATGATTCACAGTTCCCAGGGCCTCTGTCAAACACAACGCTGACTCACATTACATGATATTTCCTAACACCATAAATTTTGAGACAATTCAATTTGACAAGAAACCCGCCAAGACATAAAGACTGATATCAATAAACAGTCATTGATTTAATATGAGACAATTGTGCACGAAAAGGATAAAAAAAACACACACTCACACATTTCTCGTTGCGTTTGCTTGTACTGGAAATACAATGGGAACTAAATAATCTGACTTCTATCTATCAGCCATGACTTCACTGGTTATCATCATTTGTGTTGCGTGTCTACGTGTTCATTAGGGAAGGTCATTTGTTACTGCCTTGCCTTCACATTTATCACGATTGATGACACACCGTTTTTTCCTCTCGCTCATCACTCTTATTTGTTCTGTATCTCGATTATAATTTGTTTATTCTGGACTTCATTTTGTTTGGGTCTAATATAGCGAGTTTTGTTTGTGCTTCAATGCTTTTAAAGGGCGAAACTTTTGGCAGTATTATGAAGGGCAACAAAATCTTAGAAGAAAATTTAACTTATTTCCAAATAGTCACAATAAGGTGAGATTCTTTTGTTAGTGGAGTGAAGGACTGTGATTCCTCCAAACTGTGCCATGAAACAGATCCCCTATTAGTGCATACCTGAGTCTGTGGGCGTCTGTTTTCTTGCATAGATAGGAGGAACAAGCAGCCTTCCAATTCACCAACAAGAGAGTTTCGTAGGAGAGTTTGGAGGAATATACCATAAAGAGGTTGTCCCCTAAATTAAGGGGGTGTGGGAGTAGGGGACAGGCATGGGGGGGACTGAGGGTGTGTGGGAATAGGGGGACAGGTTTAGAGTGGGTAGAAAGTCTATCCCCTATTCCCGCAACCACCTAACCCTCCCCCCGCCAAGCCTGTCCCCCTACTCCTGCAACCCCCAAGCCCCCACCCCCCAAGCCTGTCCCCCTATTCCCACACCCCCTTAATGCCAACTGGGTCCTGACATACCAACTGAAAGCAGACAGCGTGAACTCTCTCCCGAACAGATAATTACCAGTCACTCAGGATTCAGACAACTGAAGCGCTCCCACTTATTGATATTCCTGAAAATTCTACTGTTCATTACAGGTTCAACACACGGGCAGCACAAGAAGGCAGAAACACTTTGAAATTAATAGAATATACTGCATTATTTATCCCTTTACATCCAAGCGCAATAGTCTTCGAAGTGAGGCAAAAACGACAAATTACATATAGGAGATAATTAGTTTTTATGGTAGGATCCAATGAGAAGATAATTCAATACTGGTCCAGAATTAATATTTCTTGATGTGTCCTCATTAAATCTGGCATTGAGAACACTTGACATTAATCTCTAATCATTAACTGGGATTATATGTAATTCCACAAACATCTTACAACTTTTTTTTTTTCGAGACAACTTATCTCGTAAAAATTTCAGCCAGACAGATAACCAGCAAACTCGAGAATTTGAGCTGAAGGAGTTTTGTAAGAGTGTGTCCTCTTTTCGTACTTCAGCCTTCCCCACCATGACTTGCCCCCCTTTTCCCTCCAATTTAACTGTCAGGTCTTGTAAAGCTGACCTGGCCCCGTCCTCACAACACAGCAAGCAAACCAACCCAGCAGGAGTTCAGTAGATTAGAGCAGAAGAATATATAGACGACAGAAAAACATTAGAGCAGAAGAATATATAGACGACAGAAAAACATTAGAGCAGAAGAATATATAGACGACAGAAAAACATTAGAGCAGAAGAATATATAGACGACAGAAAAATATTAGAGCAGAAGAATATATAGACGACAGAAAAATATTAGAGCAGAAGAATATATAGACGACAGAAAAAATTAGAGCAGAAGAATATATAGACGACAGAAAACATTAGAGCAGAAGAATATATAGACGACAGAAAAATATTAGAGCAGAAGAATATATAGACGATATAAATATATCAAAGCAGAAGAGTATATAGATGACAGTTAACTAATCTTTGTAGTAACTCTATTTCTGTGCAGTAGATAAGCAACGCATTCCTGTAACATATCCAATATACTATGAGCCATAAGGGGAGACTGACACAAAATATTGTAATCGCGTTTATGCCCCAGAAAAGCTTGATTATTCACACCCCAAGGCGTCATAATGGTTTAACATATAATCAGGGGGACATACTAACAATTATCAACTGTGTAAGTCGCAGTGAACACAACAGGAATGTCCATCACCTACGTTTATAGCTATTTCCAATTCTCAGTAAATCTGAATAATTGTTTTTACCACATAAATCTGGAAAAAAATCAACACACTGGGCCCGTAAAGCCTCCATCAGAACAGACCACAACACAAACACTTCACCCTCCTCACGTTCACTCCACAGGTAATCTTTCCATAATCCTCAGCATCAGACCAAAAGTACTGTTCGGCAGCTGTGGCTTAAAGTTTTGGGCTTAACATTTGAAGCGACAACACCAATTTCAACCACAACAACAGCCACCACACAATCAACACCATGCCACTACTGTCATGATTACTGAACAACAACATGTGTATTGAGTACAGATAAACTCACAAAGATTCAGAGATTCCAATAGAACACAGAAAAGTCAGAAAAAAGGAAGAAGAATGGAATCACGTACAAACACAAAGGCTGCGAGAAAAAAAATCAAGAGGTGTAGAGGGAGGGTTGTGAGAGAGTGAACAGATATCGCCTTACCTCACACCTTTCTTTGTCTCTGTTAGCCACGTATGGGGTGTGAAAGTGGCACAGTACAATCGAGAATGCAAGATTACTTCAAACTTCTGGTATAATAATCTCACTAGTAGTTTGATAATGTCGGAAATGGAGCAACAGGCTAAGTAGTCCATTTCCAGTTACTAATAATATATGAACAAACTACTGTAGCGATTACCTAGTTCATATTAGGTACTCAGAACTGAAAAGGTTTATGTACTGTTGTCGTCTGTACTGTATATCTTGTCTTGTATGCCTTCGTTAGCGTATCGAGGAGACAGTTCCTGAAAACAAAGTGTAAACAAGCGACACTGACAGGGAATGTATGAACAAGGAACGAGACACCTTCCAGACTGACAAGGACAGGGAATTGTCAGTAATTTCCTGCACAGGGTACATACAACCTTGGAATCCTGACACGGGGAGCCTTTGCAGGAGCTGGTTACTTACTGTGTTACCGTGTTTTATAAGTTGCCAAATTTCACGCAGAATATAAGATGCTAATTTTAACTGATATAAATTGATACACTTAAAGTGGGTACAGTAGTACAATGTTGGAAAATCTGAAGTAATTGATTCCTCCAAGCTATTCCAAGCAACAGGACACCATTATTTCTCTCAATCGGGTCCTGTTTCCTGACATACTTTGGAGTAATCATGTTAGTCCAGTATATCTAAAAGTAAACTATCCCATTAACAGCTTCAATATGATCCATCCCATTCCCTTACATGGACAGGTAGGCATGAAAATCAAATGCAGAGGAAGAGAACATCAAAGAAACACAACACCATTTGAAAGATTGTAGCCACAGAAGGAAATACACGAGTAAAACTGAAATGTTAGCAAGGCCACCAGTCACAGGCAGTGTTCCTGAATCATCCACAGAGGGGGATTGATAAGTGATGAGACGCCAGTTCAGTCTGTATATCAATAGCATACACATATATCCTCAGTTTTTTTTAGGATATTGAAGCAGAAGAGACGAAGAAGGATAAATGAAAGGAAGGGATTAAGGAAGGTGGCATACAGTAAGTAGAGAAGATAAGAAAAGGAAATGTGAAATATAAAAAAAGGACGAAAACTTATGTGAAAAAATAAATACGTGAAAAGACTACACACACAAAAAAAAAAAAAGATAGAAGCTAGACGGAAAAAGTAAGAGGATAAGAAAGAAAAGAGATTATAAAAAAGAGTAAAAGAAGTGTGGTAGGGGGAACCAAAGAAAGGGTAAAAGAAAAGTTGGGACAAAGAATACTATCGAAGAAAGAAGAGAAGAAATAATATATATATCTTATTTTATAGAGAGAAAGTAAACAAGAGAAGAAATTTGGAAGGAAGGGAGAGGGTGTAGGTGTAAGGAATTAGGGGAGATAAGAACCGAAAAAAGAAAGAAGAGGGTAGTAGAAGGAGGAGAGAGAGAGAGAGAGAGAGAGAGAGAGAGAGAGAGAGAGAGAGAGAGAGAGAGAGAGAATGAGAGAGAGAGAGAAGCAAGGCGAGTGAAGAACAAAGGGAAGAGAGAAAGGGCAGGGGAGGAAAGGGACACGAACGTAAACAAAGATAACACAAATGACTAAATACTATCACCTTCGTTTACCCTGTGGTTCCGGGTCACATGAGAGAGAGAGAGAGAGAAGGAGAGGGAGAGCAGGGTTCACACACACACACACACACACACACACACACACACACACACACACACACACACACACACACACACACACACACACACACACACACACACACACACACACACACACACACACACACACACACACACACACACACACACACACACACACACACACACACACACACACACACACACACACACACACACACACACACACACACACACACACATAGATAAAGACCCTGACAAACAGACAGAGACAGAGATCGAAACAAACAAACAAACAAACAGAGAAAGGGAGAAATGACAAGAAGAGAAGGATGGAGGAGAAGGAGGAGGAGAACAGAGACGTCCAAGGGTAATTGACTTGAGAACATAACTCCAGATTACCAAGGCAGGCAGAGAGGCAGAGAGGCAAAGAGAGGGGGAGGAGGGGGCTACGGAAATACACTACTATTGCACCCAGCTGTTCAGAGTGAGTTAGTGAGTGAGTGAGTGAAGGCAGCAATGGGTGGACGGAGTGAAATGGAGGTTATGGGGATGAAAGACGAGAGGGATGAATGAAGGAATGAAGGGGATGCTTGAATTGAATGGGGACATTTTGTGAAAACTCTAGTAAAGGTTTTGTATGTATATAAATGAAGGAATGGAAAAGGGTGGAAGTAAAGGATTGATTAGCTTATATAAAGAAAAGAGGAGAAAATAAATTAATGAATGAGGAAAGAAAGATATATCTGGTGAAAATGAAACTGGGGGAATAGTGGTTAATTAAATCCAGCGAAGGAAAGGGGTGATGCATAAATGAATGAATGAATGAATGAATGAATGAAGGGAGAAAGGAGTTAGTGAATGAGTGATTAAATGAGGGAAATGAACACAATAACTGGGCCTCAGTGCAATAAGTCCTAGAGATGTAATGATGCCGGGACACACAGCAGGGATTGTGTGTATATTGTGCCAGACTCCAATAGCGGACAATTAGGATTTTTTTTTTTTTTTCGTCCCATGAATGTGCACTTTTTTTTTTAAGGGGAGGAACTCTTGAAGGGAAATTTGAGAGCCACTTAATGTGCACTTTTTTTTTTAAGGGGAGGGAATCTTGAAGGGAAATTAGAACACTAGAACCCAAATAACCTCGTCACGAAACAAATCGATTCCCAATTAGTAACATCTGAGTTGGTTTTATGAGAAAGATTGATGTGATTGACTTGTTCCCTGGAAGTTGTGTGATGGATCTGTGTCGTGTCTAGGGAGTCATCGTATCCCTACCACGCCATCGGGAATACCACAGCAATAATGTACAGTCGCGGTCAAATATAATCATCCATATTGGGGTAACTCACGTAAGAGTTTGCCAGCTTCCCTCTGTTCCTTAGATGATAAACTTTCCAATAAATAAGTTAACTACCATCTTTTAATTTAATAAAAACAGCTACGCACTACTTAAAACAAAAACATCATAATTATGTGAACGTGAAAACATACTGTAAATAGTAAATTGTTTGAGATACCTATATGTGGATGATTATTATTGACCACGACTGTACCTACATACCCACGGTCCACAGTCACATTATACTGAACTTGTCCTTGCATTCACTTCAAAAAATATAAATAAAAGATAAAAAAATATATATCTAAATAGTGAGGGAATATAAACGGAGGTGTGAGAAAAAATGAGATATAAATTGAATGATAACCCTGGGAAGAAACCATGAATACCTAATGAACGAAACTCCACGAAGGAAAGAAGCAGAAGATGAGGTATGAAAATGATTGTCCTATACTCCTGAAGAAATATTAGGCTTCAAAAATTACAGTATAATCAGATGTAACCATGTACACTCGAGCTCGTAAATCATTATTATTATTATTATTATTATTATTATTATTATTATTATTATTATTATTATTATTATTATTATTATTATTATTATTATTGTTATTGTTATTGTTATTGTTATTGTTATTGTTATTGTTATTGTTATTGTTATTGTTATTGTTATTGTTATTGTTATTGTTATTGTTATTATTATTATTATTATTATTATTATTATTATTATTATTATTATTATTATTATTATTATTATTATTATTATTATTATTATTATTATTATTATTATTATTATTATTATTATTATTATTATCAAACACAAAACATCCGTGGTGGTAACTATGGCTTCATGCACTCTATAGCTCGTAAATTCGCGACCACGTCCCCAAATGTTTATGTCATCTGAGCTGGTAACACTGTGTAGGGAAGGTGTCATTGTTTGTAGGTGAAAGATTGTATCATGTTCCTCTACTATGTTCAATCTACTCTGATTCCTCCCCAAATAAATGTTACCAACTCAAAAATGGCATAAACCTCAAAGTAAGTAAGTACGTGGTCGCGACTTTACGAGTACAGGTGAACAGGTGAAATGGAAATAAGGAGACAATAATATAGACTAATGGGATAAATGGGTTGATACACAGATAGGTTGAGAAAGACGTAGCAAGGAAACCTAGAATGAAATAAGAAAGAGGGAAACAGGAGAGAGAGAGAGAGAGAGAGAGAGAGAGAGAGAGAGAGAGAGAGAGAGAGAGAGAGAGAGAGAGAGAGAGAGAGAGAGAGAGAGAGAGAGAGAGAGAGAGAGAGAGAGAGAAAGGAGTAGTAATATGAGATCGACATAGAAAGAAGGAGACAAGAAACAGAGAAAGACAAAAAACAGAAAAAAAAAACGATGACAGAAATAGACAAGAAGAGGCAGAGGTTGTAAAAGAAACACGAGCGAGACAAAGAGTGCAAAAACAAACACACACAAAAGACGACGAGACAATGCAAGAGAACTGAGAGGTGGGATGAACACACACACATACACACACACACATAAACACACACAGACATAGTTATACACAGATATACACACACAAACACAAACATAGTTACATATACACACACAGACATAGACAAAGTTACACACACACACACACACACACACACACACACACACACACAAACACAGACATAGTTACACACACACGCACATACACACACATACATAGATATAGTTACACACACAAACACAGACATAGCTACACATACACACACACACACACACTCACACACACACACACACACACACACACACACACACACACACACACACACACACACACAGAGATGAAGAGAGAGAGGTGAGAGAGCGAGGGGAGAAAGATTAAGGAAGAGTCTGACAGTTGACGCTCCCTTTTTCCTTCAGTTCCCAGGCGCCTCGGGCAGAAAAGTGACAGGCAAAAATATTTCTTCCAGTTAGGCGAAGGAGGAGAAAGATGAGGAGGAGGTGAAGAAGAAGAAGAAGGAGGAAGGGGTAGAAAAAGAGAAGTAGAAGGAGGAG
>JAWZYT010002101.1:27500-70000 GCA_034508575.1 Petrolisthes manimaculis | reverse complement strand
AAGTATCAACACTACATGACACACACTACACTATATTAATAATAAACTCCAGCCTCATAACCTCTGCTATATTACCAAGCAAAATATATCTGAACATCATACTGTATGCTCTAACAAATATAATATAACCCGACGAATGAAGTGTACCAATATCGACAAAATATAAATAAAAGGGAAAGATTCTTGTTTGTCGATCTTGAAAACAACGCAATATGGACTTACTAGAAAGACAAAAACTCTTGACCATAGCTGTACCAGATCAGTTTAGGAGGGGTAAAATGGCTTACAGAAATGTAAGGAAAAGTCTGGAATAACTTTTCATGGAACATCCGCAGCAAAGAAAGAGAGCAGAGGGGGAAGATACGGTCAGAGGCAGAAAGAAACATGGGAGTGTGAAAAATGTGTTGGAGGAGAAGAGGGTGGGAGTGGCAGGCAAGCAGGCAGGCAGGCAGGCAGTCAGACAGACAGACAAGTATACAGGCGGGCAAGCAGACAGACAGGTAAGCAAAAACAGGCGGACATGCTGGCAGACAGACAGACAGGCAGACAGGTAGACAGGCAGAGGGCAAGAATATGTAAAGTTAGTTACCCTCTAGTTTCGCCATTGAGCAACTCCTTTACCTAACCTAACCTAAACCTAACTAACTGAAGGGCAAAACATCGAGAAATAAAATGTACAAAACAATCGTGATCTGAGTTATTATTTCCATTTACGATCAGGTGTGAGAGATTATTTATTGGTGGACTGTCTGTTTGCGTGTGTCATCACAAACACTGACCAAAATAATGTGAAGGGAAACAAGAATAAGAAAAGACAAGATATGGACGAGAGTGAGTGATGATGCTTGGTTACCCGTGCCATGGCTTGCTTCATTAATATTCCTCCACGGAGAGAAAAAACGGAGAGGGCAGAGACAAGATCCTAAAACCCAGGTGACAAAGGGAATGAGTGAGTACCTTATCCTGGATGGTAATAAGAGGAGAAGCGTAGAAGAGACACTTGTGAGCCCTAGTATCCAAATTGGAGATGACATGACCATAAATATTCGTGACGTTCATTAAGTATTCAGATGGTAATATCAAAGGGCATTTGTAATACACACACACTCATCATTAATGCGGACTGGTTTTAAGTGTAATGAATGTGGATGAAAGAGAAGGAGGGCGAGAAGTGAAACATGATTGGGAAGTCAAGTAACATTGTAAGGATAATAGAATAGTGTTTGATGCGTGTGTGATTAAGTTGGTTTATATGAGTGGTAGTGTGCGATGAGAAGTGGTATAAAATGAAAGGGTATAATTATTTTTGTAGTGGACGTAGTTGGTGTTTATTATTGGTGAATTTTGAAGTGAAGTAGTGTCTGTGTATGGTGGGGTATGTGTGTGGTGTTGTGTGAATTGTGTGGTGTGTGTATGGTAAGATGTGTATGGTGGTGTGTGTATGGTAGGATGTGTATGTGGTGGTGTGTGTATAGTAGGATGTGTGGTGTGTGGTAGGGTGCAAGAGAAATGATATAGTAAAGTATGTGTGGCAGGATATGTGTATGATGGTGTGTGTATGGTAGGATGTGTGTATGGTAGGATGTGTGGTGTGTGGTGAGGTGTAGAGGTGTAAGATATAGTAAAGTGGGTATGGTGAGATGGTGATGATGTTGAGTAGTGGTGGCTGAGTGTGTATGCCTGAATGAATAACAGGTATACGTAGAAATGTGGAACGTGGTCCCAGAATACAGAATACAGAACTCACTTTGTTTGTATAATGAAATTCCAGCAAACATATTCCTGCATACGTAAAGCACCAGGAAAATGGCCAGTCAAACACAATACCTGCACCCGGAGCTCACAAACACACACAAACAACACCAATATGAAGACAGCACCAAAAAAACACAGCAATAACAGCAACTACAGGAACACATACACACACACAAACACACACATACACACACACATATATACACACACACACACACACACACACACACACACACACACACACACACACACACACACACACACACACACACACACACACACACACACACACACACACACACACACACACACACACACACACACAAACATACATACACAAACACACACACACACACACACTAATGCTAAGCCAGGAAGTTGTGTCAAGTTGGTTCATTAAGAAAGATAAATGTACATCGCCACAAGAGGGTCATTAAGGCAAGCAAACCCAAAGAGATCAAGTCAAAGTCGGAATATTATGCTTCACCATTTCAACCTTGGCCATAATAAAAAAAGCAGGCAAGCAAGCAGGGAAGCAGGGATGGATAAGCACATGCAAGCAGTATGAAAAACAGATACTGATGCGTAGGACATACCGGTACATATATACGTGTTTTACATATATACATACATGAATACATACATACCCGAGCTATGCATAAACATATATAAACAAGCCGACAGCCAGATGGTGATAACAGACCAACACAAAAACACTGAATGAAACGTAGGACAAACAAACACAGACAGACTATGTGACTGTATAGGAAATGTATTGACGTAAGGACAGATGGCAAACCAGCCAGCAAATCAGCCAACCAGACGTGTAACGAAGCTGTGTGTTCTGGTGTAGTCGTGTCAGACATTTGCCCCATTTACCTCACTACACTGCCACCTTTATGGGCAAGTGAACAGTGCACCGAGGGACCTGGTAAATCCCCTGTGAATGTCGTGATATTATACGTAAACAGGGTAACAATTACGAAAATTTTACGTAAATAGTGTATTCGTGAATCAAGATTACATACATCACACCAGGAACCTAATGTGTATTTATATGTGACTGGTGAGGCGACGAGGGAAGAGCCACATGACACACTTGAATTTAACATAGGAGAACCCAGTATGGCTTCACATGCACGGTATAACCCACGTGAATAGTGCAGTGAGGGCCAGGGTTTAGTGTGGTGTGGTGGGTACAGTGGCCAGAAGAGCATCAGGCTTAGAGCCTTACCTGTGCCACTAATAGATGCTCTCTCTACATTAGCCCTCTGATCTCAACACCACACCGTCCATTCATCACTACCAGCTTTTACTCAAGGTTATCTCTAATTACATTTCACCTCTCACCATTTCGGCCAGTGTGTCATATATCTCAAAACATATATTAAGAATCAGTGTTGAAATATTTCCCACTAAGGTAAAAGAGATAGAGATTAGCTTAGTATGTTTTCAACTTCAAAAACTAATTCTTCATAATTATATAGGTACTTAAGGACATGACTGTATTTATAAACTTTATAGTATATTCATCTCTAAAAATAACACAAACCACCTTTATAGTCAAAGCCTCTGTGTGCTATGGTAAAATGTACTGTAAGATTTTCCCTGAGTGTACACAAGAGAATGTAGGGGTTGAAAAGGGGCTGTGGGATGAGACCACTTACTTCCACACTGACACCTCCCAATCCCTCAACACCATCCCTCCATCTCGCAGGCATTTTCATTCACACAAATCCTGGCAACATCTACTTTTTTACATAATCGTCACCAGCTTCCCTTTAACACATTATCCTTGCACGCATGCTAGTTTACACATACACACATAAGTTTCTATTTAGCACGCATGAATGTGACCATATTTATATATTTATATCTTGCATCTTGGACCGAGCAAACATATGTGAATAAACTTCCTCAATCCCCTGACACATGAAAAGACAATTAATAAATAATAACTCTTTGAATATGACTGACAAAAAGATATTATGAATGTCTAGTCCAACTCCAACTCTTTCCTCTAATGACAACTTTCATAGTCTGCATTTATTACACACACACACACACACACACACACACACACACACACAGCCGATATCACATTTGGAAATAAGACTCCCATTTTTCTTTTAACCAAACTCCAAAATGTGAGCCCTCCCCCCTTTATCCTCCACCCCCCCACCCACCCACCAACCCTCCCTCAATGGCAGTCGACCATCCCAGACACTTTTTTTAATTTTGTCTTTTCGTTTTTCTAATGCGACCAGAAAGCGGACAGGCGTGTCAGGTAAGGGAACACGCGACTGTTAACTGGCTGACGCGAGAAAGAGAAAGTTCGACACATGGTGGAGGGGAGTAAAAAAAAAATAATAATAATAGAAAATGAAACTGAATGGACCAGAGGAGGCAGTATTGTAAATTCTTAAGGTTAGGTTTTCTTGTTGGTGGTGACAATATTGGAAGGAAGGTCTCTGATTCCTCCAAACTATGCCACGAAACAGACCCCCAATTAATACCACTGAGGTGAATTGGTAGGTCTCTGATTCCTCCAAACTATGCCACGAAACAGATCCCCTATTAATACCACTGAGGGTTTTTGTTGCCTGAGAGCACAAGTGGGAGGAATCAGGAGCCTTCCAATCTACAAATAAGAAAACCACCCATTCAGGGTGTGTGGGAATAGGGGGACAGGCTTGGGGGGTGCGGGTGGTGTAGGGGGGTCGGAAATAGGGGGGACAGGCTTGGGGGTGTGTGGGTTAGGGGGGTACAAGAATAGGGGACAGGCTTTCTACCCACGCCAAGCCTGGCTACTAATTTCTCCAAACTGTATCACGAAACCAAATATCTCCTATATATTAATAACACTGAGGGGATTTGTTTTATGATGTAGTTGGGAGGAATCTGTGGCCTCCAATTCACTACCATGAAGAAGTTCTAGTAAGACTGTTAATTACGTGATACGAAACATTTATCAGTTAAATCCAAGCAGAAATGGCTGACACACACACATACATGCACTCTCCTCCCCTTCACAAACACACAGAGAAACACTTTCCCCCACACGCAAACAACACGCACATGCACTCAACCCCCCCCCCTCCACACACACACACACATATACATACACAGGGAGACTGTGAGCCGGCGAACACCTACATACACACACACACACACACACACAGGGAGACAGAGAGCCAGCGAACACCTACATACACACACACACATACACACACACACACACACACACACACACACACACACACACACACACACACACACACACACACACACACACACACACACACACACACACACACACACAGACAGACACAGAACCAATTACAAGACCCTCCTTCACTCATGCGAAAGGTAATTAGGTGAATTCGGGACGGGGAAAATTAACATGACAGTATGCCAATGCGAAAAAAATAATAATGGTAAAATTGGGATAGGAAAAATCATAAACGAAATATTTTCAAAGACTGACAAAGGAAGAATTGGGATTGTAATATTATCAGAACAAATGATCAAACGTTGGAAAAATAATGGATAAATTGGGACCGGGAAAATCATCAGAAATAATGACCACAGTGAAAGTTATAAAAAGAACTGAACAATAACACACATATCCCAGCGAGGAATGTGAGTGGAAGGTGGGTGTGAATAGTGAACTTGCAGACAGGACGCTGGAAATAGTAAAGAGAATTAGCTGGAGTCTGGACGTGAAAAACTCGAGTGAGAGAATGACCAACGGGAGGCTACAAAAACAAAATGAGCTGAAGTTGGGACGACAAAAAGTAAAGAACATGACAGAATAGCAAATAGGACAAGAGAAACTTTGTCACAAATTAAGGGCAATCTGAACAACATTATCCAACTTGTTGAACAAATTCTGGGAGAGAGAGGTACACACACACACACACAAGTACACGCACACACACACACACACACACACACACACACACACACACACACACACACACACACACACACACACACACACACACACACACACACACACACACACACACAGTGAGAGAGAGGGAGAGAGGTACACACACACACACACACGCACACACACATACGCACGGAAATACACACACACATACACACAGGAACATGTTTAAATTCAGTGACCTGACCTACTTTAAACGATACACTGTATTTTCTACGAGTTTGGGAAAGTAAGAGCGAACAGGTAAGATACAAGAATGATTAGTAAGTAGAAAAGGTAGAATTTTATCTCTGTAATAAAACAAATAATTTTGATATTATTAATCCCATAGAAATGAAACCGATGTGAAAATGAAAAAAAAAAAAAAAAAAAAAAAAAACTGAAACCGATTCGAAGTACAAATAAAAAATAAAAATAAACTGCAGCCTACAATTTGAAACCACGGAATGAAAAGCCTTGAAGTATTAAAAGAAAAGTGACAAACATATTCAATGCAAAGGAATGGCGACCGGGAAAGAAAAATGAGTTAGTAGGAGAAAGTATTGCCTCGAGTGACTAGAACAGACAACTTTGAGCAAACCAAGGGAAAATGAAATAAAAGGAAGTGGGGAAAAAAAAAGATGAGTTCAGAACTATATTTTTTTTCGAAAGACATCCGAGTCCATGAATCAGGTTGAAAAAGACGATAAAATAATGGATGATGGAAAAAATTGGGACAGAGACAGAGAGAGAGGAGTTGGGGACGGACGAGAGGAAGAGAGTGAGAGAGAGAGAGAGAGAGAGAGAGAGAGAGAGAGAGAGAGAGAGAGAGAGAGAGAGAGAGAGAGAGATAAATAAAGAAAGAGAGAGAGAAATAAAGAAATAAAGAGAGAGAGAGTGAACAGCATAATGGATACAGACAATAGAAAAAAAGAAAAAAGAAATTGCCGTGTATCAAAATTTAATAATGCCACACACGCATTTTTTTTTTCACCCTCATTACCTTCCCTCAGTGAATACATGAAATAATTGTCTTGTAAACGGATCTCTCCCCGGAATCTAATCTCTTATTGCCAGACACGAGGCCCTTATTAAAAATCAGTCGAACCCCCGGGAAATAATGAATCCGAAACATGTGTTGACGGAAACAGACATATATGTAAGAGGTTTCAGGCATACATGTAAGAGGTTTCAGGCATATATGTAATAAGTTTCAGGCATATATGTAATAAGTTTCAGGCATATATGTAATAAGTTTCAGGCATATATGTAATAAGTTTCAGGCATATATGAAAGTGGTTTTAGGCATACATGTAAGAGGTTTCAGGCATATATGTAATAAGTTTCTGGCATATATGTAATAAGTTTCAGGCATATATGTAATAAGTTTCAGGCATATATGAAAGTGGTTTTAGGCATATATCGGTATGTAAAAGGTTTCATCAGGCATATAGTATTGGTTGAAGCTTCGAACAGTTCAAATTCACCAACAAAATAATTCCAATGGAGACTTTATTGTGCATTTACTTACTGTTATTTCTAAGTATGGTATTCAAAGCACACCTGGATTCTCATTATTAGTGCTTGGGACTGTACACACACACATACACATTCCTTCTCTCATAAAGTAGATTCGTACATGCAGTGAGGTGTGAGTAGCCTTGTTTTTTTTTTTTTTTTTTTTTTTTTTTTTTTTGTTGTGTGTGTGTGTGTGTGTGTGCGTGTGTGTGTGTGTGTGTGTGTGTGTGTGTGTGTGTGTGTGTGTGTGTGTGTGTGTGTGTGTGTGTAAAGTTCCGTTCATTGCAGTGTGTGTGTGTTATGCTTATGACAATGAGGGGGGGGGGGGTTGCGTACGTGAGCTGTGTGCATTGAGCGATTTCAGCTGATTCTGTATTGATTTTGGGCAATGATAGGTCAAGGTCACAGTCGAAGTCACACCCTTTGCTTATTGTACTTACGAGATGTGCAATTATTATTATTATTATTATTATTATTATCTTTATATTCATTATCATTATTATCATTATTGTTATTATTAATCAATATCATTATTATTATTATTATTATTATTATTATTATTATTATTATTATCATCATCATCATTATTATTATTATTAATATTATCAATATTATTATAATGATTCAGTAATTTTCCCATACACAGTTTATATAGAAAACACCACTTTTTGGTAAATATAAATAATAAGGTTGTCATGGCATCACCACATACCATATTTCATACGATGCTGTGAAGGGGAGGGAAGCAGAGTCCAAATAATGGCAGAGGAAAAGGGAGGGTGACCCGGTGTGAAATAATATATGAGGAAGAGGAGAGGAAATGGGACTGTGAGGTAACGAGACTGTGAACAAAATGAAGAGTTAGGGACGGCAGGACTGTGTGTGTGTGTGTGTGTGTGTGTGTGTGTGTGTGTGTCAGAGAAGGAAATGAGGGTGAGAGTGTGAGAAAGAGGATGCTGGGGATGAGGTGAAAATGTGAGTGAGAAGAGGAGAGGAGAGGAGAGGAGAGGAGAGAGGTGCGAAAAATGGTGGGAAGAATGAGGGAGTGGAATCCAATATCGCATCATGTTATTGCTTGGTGTGATTGTGAGAGATACAGAATAGGACGGTGTGTGTGTGTGTGTGTGTGTGAAAGAGAGAGAGAGAGAGAGAGAGAGAGAGAGAGAGAGAGAGAGAGAGTGAGAGAGTGAGAGAGGAAGACTTGGGAGGCTGCGGCTATGAAGGATACGTCAGACCAACTTGAAATATGATAGAGGAAATACGAGAAATAGAAAACAGGTGTGAGAGACGTACAGTACATATATACACAGAAGAGAAAATACATATGTAGGAGAAAATTGTGTAGTAGGGAATATTTTGAGGAAAGAGTGATGTGAGTGATGTGAAAATGAGTGTCTATGAGAATGTAAACAGATATGCAAAATTACGTGAGGGTAAGGGAAGGGAAAGGGGGTCAGGAATAGATGTGATAGTGATGCCCCAACTAATATTAAAAAGGCAGGGGTGCGTAAGGGATGGTGGTGGTGAACTATTGAATAAATGTGTTGGTGAGGAAGGGTGGGTGGGTGGGTGGGACGAGTGATGTCAAAAAAAAAAAAAAAAAGAGTGGCATGGGATATATATGTGAGGGAGGAGGGAGAATTTCAGTGAGAGATGTTGAAATGTTGGGTATAAGGAAGAAATGGATGAATGCCCATGTGTTTATGTTAAAAAAATGCCCATATTTTTTTTTTTTTTTTTTTTTTTTTAGTAAATATAGTTGTGAAGGAATTGTGGATAGGTAGAGAAATGTGCAAGTGTAAAATGTAAAGAGAGGAGAGTGGTGGTTAAATGAGAGGTGTGACAAGGAGGAGAGAGTGAAAAGGGATGTGTGAATGAGGTGTGAGAGGCAGTGGTGGTTAAATGAGTGGTGTGAAGAGGAGGAGAGAGTGAGAAGGGATGCGTGAGTGGGACTGGCAAGCAATTTCCTATACGTGGTGAAAGGGCATGAAATTAAATGAACAAGATGTAAGATATTGAGTGCATGTGAGGTGCGGGTGAGGCTACATGAAGGTTGAGCTGTGAGGTGAAAGACGATGTGAGTGAGTGAAGCACGTACTTTGAAGGTAAGATGAGGTGAGGTAAAGTGATACGGGGCGTGAAGGGAGGGGAAATGACACGATATGCAGAAACGTGAGGATGGTATGAAGTGTGAGGTGAGGAGAGAAATATGTAAGTGTGACCGATGAGGAGAGGTACATAGGGATGAGGCGAAATAAGAAAAGAACACTATGAAGGTGAGACAATGTGAGTTAAAGTGAAGTGATGTTGTGAGGCGATTTACAACCTATTAAATCCAACGAACATAAGAACTAAATAGAGTGACTAATCCAAATAAATAAGATATGTAAGAACCGAGGTATGTAAGAACCGAGGTATGTACAGTACAGTAAGGCTGAAGAAAGTTCCTGGCACAAGTTACATGCAGGAGTGAGTGTGTATAGTAACCTGACAGGCTTCTCCATGACTATACATTGATAACAAGAAACACAGTAGAAAGAACCAACAACACAACACCAGAAAGCCTGCATGTGTGTGTGTGTGTGTGTGTGTGTGTGTGTGTGTGTGTGTGTGTGTGTGTGTGTGTGTGTGTGTGTGTGTGTGTATGTGTGTGTGTGTGTGTGTGTGTGTGTGTGTGTGTCTGCCTGCCCCCCACCCGCCATCACAACACCCTGCAGTGCCAACATACCTTTAAAGCCTCACAACGCACGAGGGTACACGGGCTACAGCAATATACAATTACATATGTGTTTCCTCGCACTCTCACCTCCTCTTTTTTTATTTCTGGACAAGAGAGGGAGAGAGCCGGGGGTGTGAAGTGAGGTATGAGGTGAAGAGTGAAGAGAGGTTGAATAAGACATGAGGACACACACACACACACACATCTTCTGACATGTTAATTATACTATCCAAACCGAATGTACAGATAAGCATGCAGAGAGAGAGAGAGAGAGAGAGAGAGAGAGAGAGAGAGAGAGAGAGAGAGAAGAGAGGAGAGAGAGAGAGAGAGAGAGAGAGAGAGAGAGAGAGGAGAGAGAGAGAGAGAGAGAGAGAGAGAGAGAGAGAGAGAGAGAGAGAGAGAGAGAGAGAGAGAGAGAGAGAGAGAGAGAGAGAGAGAGAGAGAGAGAGAGAATGAGAGAGAGAATGAGAGAGAGAGATGAGAAAGAGAGAAAAAAAAAAAAAGAGAGAGAAAGAGCGAGAGACAGTAAGAAAGAGAGAGAAAAAGATAGAGATAGAGTTGTGCCATTGAACCGGGGTATACTCACGTGTTGATGAGCCAGATTTCTGACTCGGCAGTGAAGGAAGGCGGTGGATCCCAGCTGAGCCGTCTGGTTGATCACCGTCACGTTCTCCAGTCCAAAGTTGGCGACGGCGTGGCCCAAGAGAGAGCCTTTCCCTGGGTCCCACATCCGCTGAGGTTTGTCCCTCCTGTCTTCACCCACACAACGAGAAACGGGAGTCAACACAAAACAGGTCACGGTCCACGAAACGATAGAAGTAATGATAGGAAACTGATTAAGCACTTATAACAATAGAATTTAATAATAGGACATTTATTAAGCATTTATAGCAATAGAATTAATAATAGGAAATTTATTAAGTATTTATAATAATAGAATTTAATAATATAACAAAATAATTAATAATAGGAAATTTATTAAGCACTTATAACAATAGAATTTAATAATATAACAATATAATTAATAAAAGGAAATTTATTAAGCACTTATAACAATATAATTAATAATATAACAATAGAATTAATAATAGGAAATTTATTAAGCACTCATGACTTTATCTTTATCTTACCACTTACTGTGATATAATTCTGATTGATCCCACATTGTCAAAGGTTTTCAATAACATAAAATAATGTCTATCTAATGTCAGACTAATAATATTCTATCTAATATTAGTTTTGTCCAGGGAAATTTGTTTAGATATGATATTATTTCCAATTTTGTCCAAGGATATTAATTTTGTCTAGATATGATATTATTTCCAAATATTGTGTAAGAAATGTTTAGCTATGATATTATTTCCAGTTTTGTCCAATGAAATTAGTCTAGATATGATATTTTTTCCACTTTTGTCCAATGAAATTAGTCTAGATATGATATTATTTGGAGTTATTGTGTAAGAAATGTGCCAGGTTGAGCCAGCGTCTTTGTGAGAAGTGAAGCGGGACAGGGACTTGGCATATTGTGTGGGGACCCTCTCTCTCAGCACGGCCCCTTGCCCTTGTGTGGAAATGTCCCTTTTAAGTCACAATATTTCGTCTGGTCGTGCAGGTGACTGAAGGGGTTAGGCGGAACAGTAGGTTAGAGAAGGAGGAGAGGGTTGAGGAGGAATAGAAATACGGCTTGAAAGTGAACGTGGGAGGAATGAATGCAAGTGGCAGATAGTGTGGAATAACAATGTGGAAGGAAAAATATATAGAATAGAGTTACTGAAGTGTGCAAGTGTTATGTACAATATTGTGAATAGTGTGTGTATGGATTGTAGAATAGAAGTGTGTAAGAGTATGGAAGATAAATGTAAATGATTGTGAATAGTGTGTGTATGGATTGTAGAATAGAAGTGTGTAAGAGTATGGAGGATAAATGTGAATGAATGTGAATAGTGTGTGTATGGATTGTGGAAGAAAAGTGTGTAAGAGTATGAAAGATAAATGTGAAGGAGAGTAATGTACCAGAGGAATGTAGGAGAGGAATGCGGGGTGTGAAGACAGAATGTGTGGAGTGAAGGAGAGAGAGGAGTGTTGAAGAGGAATGTTACAAGGCAGTGGAAGAGGGAGAGGGAGAATCTGAAGAAACAGCAACTAGTGGTTACAAAAAGTTAACATTTCCAGGGCACCTTTTCATTCTTCGAGGTAGAAATATAAAAGAGAAAAAGAAAGAAAGGATCGAATAAAGTGACAAACTAAATTTACATATAGACAAGTGAGTAAAAGGAAGGCAGGAGTAACTTTATACCGCCTCAAGAGAGAAAGTGAGCAAGAACAAGCAAAAGAAAAAAAAAAATCAAGAGAGATGAAAATCCAAAGTTTGGCTTGGAGAGAGGGAGCAGGTTGACAGCCAACTGGGGTGAGTGAGTTAAGATGGGAGAAACTTTTGCCCCACATTCCCTAACCAGGCCAGATAGTAATGAAGGCGAGGGGGGGGAAAACTTGTTGTGTATGAGTTTTTTTTTTTTTTTTTTTTTTTAGCCAATAAACCTTCTCCTTGAAAATTATATAGAATGGACGGAGAAAACATGAATGAAAATACCAAAGGACTTCCTATATCAGTCATGAATCTTCTTGTACAACGAGAGAGAAAAATGAATTAATTAATTATCTGTTATTGGTGTTCTGACAACACTTTTATACACGTTTATGATAATACTTTTATTGGAATTCCACGAGTGACACTTTTTTCACACTCTAGTATTCATAAAACTGACATATAGGGCAGCCAAGGGTGAGGGAGATAAGGCGGAGACAAGAGGACCTCAAACAGGGAAGTTGAAGAAGTGTTAGTGTGTGTGGTTCTCGAAACAGCAACTATATATTCATACACAAATTACATATATACTTGCTAAGAAATATCGACATATATAGACTTGTGTACAGTACGTTTCGTTTTATGTTTTCTGAGAGACTTTTTATGAATATTAATTATGAATATAGGAAAACTACAATATTTTTCACACCTAATTTCTGAGTCTGTTTTGAGAAATGGAACTCAATAGGGTGAAAAGGGACATAAAACTAATTTGGGAAAAGAGGAAATGATAAAGCATAAATGGTGCTTAAAATGTAAGGAAGGATGAGAATGAGGGAGCATCAAGCAAGGAACATGCAGGAGTAGAAAGAGGGAAAGCAAAAAGGAGCGTGCGAGAGGAAGTGAAAATGACTGGGTGGCAAGGAAGGGAGGAAGGAGAGGAGAGGAGAGGAGAGGAGAGGAGAGGAGAGGAGAGGAGAGGAGAGGAGAGGAGAGGAGAGGAGAGGAGAGGAGAGGAGAGGAGAGGAGAGGAGAGATTAGGGGGAGGGGGAGAGGGAACATAGAAGCCTCCTTTCAGCGCCTTCTGCTTTAAAATGTCCTGTGAGAGATGAGCATAATTTATTTTCCTTGTCAAAATTGTGGAGCGGCACTTGAGGCGAAGCGGTCCATTACTATAGCAGGGCCAGTGATGTGACGAGTGTGTGGGAAGGAGTGTGGTGGTGGGGGGGGGGGGGGGGGGGGGGGGGGTAGAGGGTGGAGGTGGGGGGGGGGGGGAGGTGGAGATAGGGTGGTGGAGATGGTGAAGGTGGGGGGGTGGGGGAGGGGGGTGGAATGATACAGAGGAGCGAGACAGTTTACAATATAGGTAATAAAAGAATTTAAGAGTATTCCTTGATTGAGAGAAGAGTGTGGAAGAGAAGAGTGTGGAAGAGAAGAGTGTGGAAGAGAAGAGTGTGGAAGAGAAGAGTGTGGAAGAGAAGAGTGTGGAAGAGAAGAGTGTGGAAGAGAAGTGTTTAGCAGAGGAGTACCAGAGTGAAGTGTGGATAAAAGCTAAGAGAGAGAGAGAGAGAGAGAGAGAGAGAGAGAGAGAGAGAGAGAGAGAGAGAGAGAGAGAGAGAGAGAGAGAGGAGAGAGAGAGAGAGAGAGAGAGAAGTGTGTGAAGTAGAATATAGAAGTAGAGTAAATATGGGAGAAAATTGTGGGTGGAATTATATAGCAGAAAAGTATGGGAATGGTGTGTGTGTGGGGGGGGGGAATGGAAACAGCAGGGAGTGTGTGTGTGTGTGTGTGTGTGTGTGTGTGTGTGTGTGTGTGTGTGTGTGTGTGTGTGTGTGTGTGTGAGTGTGAGTGTGTGTGTGTGTGTGAAGTGGAGTGGTCAGAAATGTGGTCGTGTTGAACTCTGAGGGATCCACATTTCCTGGAGAGCCAACAAAGGGAACGAAATAGCAGAGGTGAAAAGGCTGTAAAATACCAAGTAAATAGTTTCCTCGTTCTGTATGAAAGCTGAAGCCGTCAACACAGGAACTAGGAACTGACAAGGGGACTAGACTAACATTAGACTGACATGGGAACTAGAGACTGACACAGGAACTAGACTGACACACACACACACACACACACACACACACATACACACAACAAACAAACAAGCAATCAAACAATAAAACAATCAAACACACACACACCACGGGGTATATTAGGGCTAGTGACAGAATAGAGAGTCGTGGAGAGTAGACGCACCTGAGAGGATGGTAGCTGGGACGATGCTGGCCAGGGTAGCCAACACACCAACCACACTCTGCCACAGTCTGAAAGAGGAGGAGGAAGAGACATGAACATTAGCTTGGTTAGTTGCTGTGACGAGAGTAGTAGTTTATCCTATAAATTATAAAATCACTTGGTAAACATGCATTGTTGACAGTGACGTTGCGAGGGGGGGGGGGGGGCGCTGGGGGGACATATGTCCCTGGGCGCAGCATTTAGGGGGGGCGCCAATTGCCAATTTGAAGATGGGGAAAATTAAATTGCCTTGTTTACACCCCAAGTGAATCTGAAATAATGTTAAACATTTCTGAAAAGATTTATACACTCAAGCCATATTATAATTTATTTTTTCTTTATATTAATTATGAAACTTTACTTTGGGTTTAGAAATGGGTAGGCATCTTCATTAGTATTCACGTAAATAAGTTAGATGAACAATTCATTTTTAAGGACTAAATATTAAAAAAACTTCGTTTCCAAGTGGCTTTAAATGCTTCTATGAGTACTCTTAGAACCCCCCAGCTGACACCCACCATCACGCCCTTATTGGAGCGCCATAACAATCTTTGTCACCGGGCGCCAACAACCCTCGTGACGCCACTGATTGTTAAGTTGGTTCTTAATTCCTCGTTATACAGTAATTATATAGGTTACATTATATAATACATTGTTGTTGCTTTTATCATTCGTCAATAGCCTTAATTGACCTTTAGCACATCAGCAATTACGTATCTGGCTTTGAGTCTCAATCAGCCATATCATAATCACATTATTCGACAACAGGTATAGAGTATTAGTCTATAAAAGTGAATCTCGGGATGGTGAGGCGAGGACGGTAACACAATAGACCACCTAATTTGGTTGGCAGTCTTCCATCTCTGTCGGCTCGTGAGTCATTTTCAAGTCTTTGTGAACGTATGTATACCAAGGCAGTTTAGCATCTGTATTGTCTTAATAGATGTGTGTGTGTGTGTGTGTGTGTGTGTGTGTGTGTGTGTGTGTGTGTGTGTGTGTGTAAATGTGTGTGTGTGTGTGTGTAAATGTGTGTGTGTGTGTGTGTGTGTGTGTGTGTGAGAGAGAGAGAGAGAGAGAGAGACAGGTATACAATGAGCTGTTCTATAGTAATATAACCGAATGACGAAAAACAAAGTCACTGTGCAACAACGAGGTAAACAATATTAATTAAAAATACAGGAATCAGTGAGTGAAAGGGACTAGAGAACAGGACATGATTGTACTGTATACCATCAACAATAAAACAATCTACAATAACAAAAAATACGAAGCAACAAACAAATAAATAACAAACAAACAAACGATGTGCATGGGATTAAATCAAGTCATCGGTTTAGGGTTCTCTGTTCAACAATTTACTTCCCCTTCAATAAATGGAGCTAACAACGGGAAGCCCCTAATGCGCTTTCCCTTGTAACCAATCCCCTGGAACTATTGATTTCAGGGATTATAACCGGTTCACTCTCTCATATCGAAGGTGTGAAGGGATTTTAGCTGAGTCACATTTTGCTGAGCGTATTGGTTGGTGAACAATGCTTCTTAATTAAGGGGGAAGTTTTGTGTTGGTAAATCTGGAGCAACTGAATCCTCCAAACTATTCCAAGCAACAAGGCACCATTATGTTTGCTCCTCTGGTCCTGTTTCCTGGCATACTTTGGAGGAATCATGACACTCCAATGCACCAAAAAAGAATTACCACCTTATTTAACCACACTTTCCAATTTGCGACGGATCAAAAGAGGTATTATTATTATCATCACACAGAAAAATTGAGCGAACGTGCACGGTTTAAACAATTCAAGAGATTTATTTATTCTTTCCAAAATTTGTTGGATGTGTTTGTGCATGGTCTTCTTTTTTTTTTTTTTTCTTTTTTTTTTTTGAGGCTGGTCGGGATGTCAAGAATAGAAAACGGGACAAGTTGTGGCAGCATGATTTGATATTCGGAAGTATAGGCCGGGTTACAAAATTGAGAAAACTTGTCCAGGTTGGGGGGGTCGGGGGGTCGAACGTGGAAGCTTATATATACAGAGACGAGGGGGGCCAAAGTTGTGACTGGCTAAAGTTTGGGAGCAGAGGGGCCATATAATGAGGAACTGGACTGGGTACGTCGATATACACAGATGCAGGTCAGGGTAGGTCAAATAATAATAATGATAAGCAGAAACAGGTCAGGGGAAATCTAAGAAAAGCAAGAATCGGTCAGGATAGGTAAAAAAATAAGCAGAAATAGGTCATGGTTGATACGAAAATAAACAGCAAAGGTCAGATATGTATAACAGAAAGTGACACAGGCCTAAGCAAGTTTATTAAACTCAGTAACGGTGAGAGGACGGGCTAGACGATGTAGACAGAGACAGACGATGTAGACAGAGACAGACAGGTCGGTATAAACAGTAAAGGGGTGGGAGGTGAAGGCTAATGTCAGACCATTTGAGCATAAAGGAGGTGGAGCTGGGATTGCAGAAACGGTATAAACTGAGTGACGGATGCGGTGTTAGCAGAGGAATGGGGCGATGTTAACAGAGGATGTTAGCTGAGGAACGAGATAATTTATACAGAAGACTGAGATAATGTTAGCAGAGGAACGAAATAATTTAGGCAGAGGAAAGAGGCAGTGTTAACAGCAGAACGAGATGATGTTAACAAAGTAACGAGGCGATGTTAACAGAGTAACGAGGCGATGTTAGCAGAGGAATTAAGGAGAGGACGTAAGTTAAGGAACGAGGTTATGTAAGCAGAGATGCATCAAGCCATGGCCTTAAAGGGCGTGGTGGTGGTGGTGGAGGGATGGCCTCGTGCTGTAAGCTGGATGGAGATCGATGGTGTTGCCTTCGGGACAGAACACGTCTCTTGCCTCATTTGTCAACCCAGCCGGCCGGGGACTAAGGGTAGGTACACACACACAGGTACACACACACAGGTAATGAGGCGAGGAGTCCAGGGTAGAGCTGATTACTGACTCACCCACGGGGCCTCACCTGGGGTTGGGTAGTAGTACAGGTGTGTTGGGCCACTGTAGGTACTCGAGGGGCTAATCATCCGTGTTTTGAGAATGGTACTGTGTTTTTAGAGTGAAGACGATGATGTGTGTTTGGTACCGAGTTGCTCTACTTAAGGGGAGGGTAATGATTCCTTCAAACCATTTCAAGCAACAGGCCACCATTATCTTTGTTAATCTGGTCCTATTTCTTAGCATACTTTGGAGGAATCTAAGAGCTCTAATACACCAAAAGTATACACTCCCCTTAAATGCCACTGAACTAGAATGTTGTAATAGTAATAATAGGTGCACCAGTGTGGGACGAGATACAGGAAAATACTTCAGGTAATACTCCAGGTAATACTCCAGGTAATATTTCAGGTAACACTACAGGTAATACTTCAGGAAATACTTCAGGTAATACTTCAGGTAATACTTCATAGTAATACTTCAATAAAAACTCACTGATTAACTACCAGATATACAACCCTTCACAGACCTTATTTACTAGCCTAAATACACGTGCTGAGTTATTATTATCAAAAATATTATATAAGTCCTCATCACATAATATTATACAGTACATGATACACAACAGTGTCTGAAGAATCTGGGTAGGAGAGTGATTGCTAATGTGAGGACAGCTTACCAATGTGAATAAACATGGGGATTTGTATCGTAGACCGTAATTATGTCTATTAAACATATGGGTGTTATCTTTACTCAGGCACACAACTCCATGTAAAAGTGAAGCAGATAGCAAGCACTCACTCACTCGTCTATAAATTGGAACGCACGCACGCACACACGCACACACACACACACACACACACAAGAAATAACATAAAATACTCTTGACACAGACACAGAAATATTCACACACACAAACACGACAACACAAACACACAGAAAAAAACATGATGAATTACTCAACTGTACAATCACTGGCACACACACACTACCATATCGTATCATATTGTGTTTGTATTTGCGTGTTCAAGAACTCTTTGTATGTGAATATATTACTGAACCTTGAAATAGAAAGTTGCGTTGAATGAAGACTCTCTCTCTCTCTCTCTCTCTCTCTCTCTCTCTCTCTCTCTCTCTCTTCTCTCTCTCTCTCTCTCTCTCTCTCTCTCTCTCTCTCTCTCTCTTCTCTCTTTCTCTCTCTCTCTCTCTTTCTCTCTCTTTTTTTTTTCTCTCTTCTCTCTCTCTATCTATCTATCTATCTATCTATCTCAGTGTGAATTAAAAAACGAGTTTATGTAGGTGTAACTTTGTCAGTATATGTGAGTGTTTGAGTGGATGGAGGCGAGCCTTTGATGTACATAATGTGTGTATCTGGGTGTAGTTGATAATGCAAGTGTGTATGCATTTGTAAATTATGAATATGTACACATGTTAATGGACCCAAAAGCGTGTTGCCTTTATTGCATTTCGAAGTTTGCAATGCCATAGTATCCCTTGTTTTATTGGTGAAAATACATTGTCATATTGCAATTACGAAATGAGATACTAGAGTAATATAAACTTTGAACACAAGTATATAAGTATAAAGGTATAAAGAGATCATGTGTACTGGGAGACATAGATTTTACTGATTCATTTATATACACTATAATTATCAAGAAACAGACTCCCTCAACATTCCTGCTTCCTGCTGTTATGTGGTATAAGGTGGTAATTCTTTTTGGTACATTGGAGTGCCTTGATTCCTCCAAATTAGGCCAGGGAACAAGACCAGAGGAGCAAAAATATGGTGTTCTGTTGCTTGGAATAGTTTGGAGTATTCAGTTGCTCCAGATTTACCAGAACAAAACTTCCCCACACGAGAGGTAAACAAACTGTAGGGCAAACACTGTTACCAATTTTGTGGGTGGGTGATGGGCATAAGTGGTCAAATGGGTGCCAGAGACTGTTTGATCTGGCAACACTGGTAAAAAAGCGAGAGAATTTTACTGTTTACCTCTCGTGTGGAATTGGCTATAGTGGAGGAATAATCAGTGGCCTCCAATTAGCCAACAAAATCATATTCCCTTACGAGTCCTGAGTTGACATTAGATAACAACGATGACATGAACTTAAGGGGAGGGTAGAGTTTGGCATTGTTTGAGATAATGATTCCTCCAAACTATTCCAGCAACAGTCCACCATTAATATTGTTCATCTAGATCTGTTTCCTGATATACTTTGGAGAAATCAAGGCGCTCGAATGTACCAAAAGTATACTCTCGCGCCTTAAATACATATATCTGAGTTGTAAATATGACGTGACCCTCAGAAAGAAAGAATGCAATACGTCCTGATAAATGTTTAAGACTGAGATCTGCATGTGATAGTTGGTCATTAGGTGTATTATTTAATTCCACAAGTGAACGCTACCTAGACCTTCATTAATTATAAGTCTCGGGTCGGAGGTTAATATTCTGCCAAATTAATAGCCAATAATTTTTTAAAGTTCTGGGAGTCAGATCGTATGAAGTATGTTTTAAAACGTTGTTTTAGGTTACTCAACGAAAGTAATATAAAGAGAATAGGTAAAATCATTTATTGAAATATTTCAGTACACCCCATATTATTATTTCTATTATGTCTTCAATTTTGCTTTATATCATTATTTTATTCAGAATCTAGTGATGATTTTATATCGAAATTTCTGCAAAGAAATTATATTCATTCCTTTTCCAGGACGATGGAAAAAAAATTCTATAAAGAAGCCAAGACGTCTGAATTAATTCAGTTATTACAATTAACGCTTCAATTACAAAAATATTAAGTTTATTAATATGTAAAAGGTTTCGTCAGTAAGAAGGAACGTTCCTGCATTTTTAAATTAACGTTATTTAAAATAATGAAGTTGAAGGATTTAATTGTCTTCCAAATATCGCCGATTTGACAGGACAGAGTGGACACTTACACACATTAATTCGCTATTAGTCCCTGTGGAAGGAATATTTAGTTTAGACGACAAGGCGGGTATATATGCAGCTGATATACTTCATTATTTTAGTTGGAAAAATTAAGGCTATAGAACTCTATTTAACTGCAATATAAACATAGTCTATCAGGCGACAGGCGAGGAAATATACAGCTACGATACATATCATTTTAGGCTATGATACTTCAAACTGAAATACAAAACACACTACTCTATCTAACTGTAGGTGGTGTGATCCCTGCGATGGCTATAGACCCACAGCAATCAATCTTCAACACCTTATTCACTTACGACTTACATCAATAACCCTCCTTCCCTAAGTATATACAGAACATGCATGGTTCTCTGTTATTGTGTTGGTCATGTTGACGACTGTAATTACAAGTGGGATCCGTGTCTTGGTTTTGTCCATGCAGTCCGTCCTCTTCAACAAATAATTACCGTAATACTCCCGAGAGAAGTTAAAAGTATAGAGTAACATCGAGTTATAACTCTTTACTGCTTTTATTTAATGCTTCTAATTATAGCACAGAAGGAATCAATGACTGCCTGCATTCGTAAAGAAAGACCATGCAGACTTAAGAACTCTGTGATAGTGTAGTGTATGTTCATTGGAGATTTCTGATTCCTCGGACTATACCACGAAACAAGCTTCTTCCCCATAGGTGGTGTTTCGTGGCAATATTTGAACCTACACTATAATAACGTAGTACCCACATAAAAAAAAAAAAAAATCAAGTATAATGGACGACTTCTCTGCCACCAGTGCTACACGAATCGATGATGAAGGAGACTAATGGTTTTGGGTTAATGGTTCCGGGTTAATGGGTCAGCCTGTAGCACGCACAGCACTTTTAATCAATAATAACCCTTACTAACATAACTTAATCAATTAAACTTACTAACATAACTATAAGGCTCCTCTTGTGAACGATTCATACCTGTTTGTGTGTTGAATTAAGGGGGTGCTGGAGTAGGGGACAAGCTTGGGGTTTTTTTTAGGTGGTGCTGGAGTAGGGAGACAGGCTTGTGGGAGTTAGGAGGGTGCGGAATAGGGACAGGCTTCTAACCCCCCCCACCCCAAGACTGTCAATCTACTCCCGCACCCCCCCAACCCGCCAACCCCAAACCTGTCCCCCAATTTCCACACCCCCTTAATCCACATAGGCATTCTAATACTAGAGTTAAGAGTGAGAGAGAGTGAGTGAGAGAGTGAGAGTGAGAGAGTGAGGAGAGTGAGAGTGAGTGAGAGAGAGTGAGAGTGAGTGAGTGAGAGAGTTAGAGAGAGTGAGAGTGTGTTATTACTGTTTTTATATTTTACCCTCATCAATGCCTTCTCTCTGACAGGAAAAAAAAAAAAATCGACGAATCCTGTTCTTGCTGTACTTTTCATGAAGGTCACATTTGGAACCACTAATTTTCCTTTATTTACCTGAAATACTTCAAGAAAAAAGCAAATATATAAGGCATAAGAGGTATTCAGAAATCCTGGGTTATTTATAGAGATGTTTAATTGTGATGTGACTGAGTATTGATGAGAGTTGTACTTCATGTCATTATTGACAACACAGCTGACAGGACAAAAAAATTGGTGAATGAATAGTACGCTCACCTCCCATTCAACTATTTCATACTTGAGCCTCTTAAATTATTCCTTGACTCAGGTAAAAAAAGAGTTTGGGTGTCCCATAATATTGGGCTACGTATTTTACCTTTATAACTTGTTTGTATAGATGACAAAGTAAACATAACCAAGACTGTAGTGTGACTTGTAATGACAGTACAAAAACATGCTACTTTTTCAGTGTCCATGCAATATCAAATTATATTGACATAATGTAAAGTATATCGTAGTTTATATAAAGTATATTGTAGTGTCTATAAAATATCATGATTATGTGACAGAGATTGCATAATGTGAGTCCCCTCCCCCATGAAAAAATAGATAATATGATACGTGTTACGCACAGTGTTATATAATATAAAATGATTATCATCTGTGCTCCTGATAATGGTATGACATGAATGCTGAAATTTGTTCCATGTAGCTCTATGACAAAGATTACTGTCAGTGTCTTATCACAAAAAAATCAACGTAAAAAAGAAAATAACCATAAGGATTAATACGATCTAGAATTAATGTCAAGCCCCCATACCCTCAAAAGAATATAAAAGAAATATAATTATGATACATTATAATCCTAGTGTTATATAAAAAAAAAAAAAAAATGCTTATCATCTGTGCTCGTGAAAATGGTATGGCATGATTATCGCCAGACTCTGAATAGCCTAAAAAGATATGGTGTGGATTAGAGAGTTAAAAGCATCTGTACTGAGTTCCCAGATCACCCAGAAATCCGATCCGATTAGAGCGATGAATAGGTAGGTATGGTGTTGGTGTGGGCAGACCAACCTACCCACCCCAGAGAGAGAGAGAGAGAGAGAGAGAGAGAGAGAGAGAGAGAGAGAAAGAGGTAGAGGGAGAGAAAGAGGGAGAGGGAGAGGGAGAGAGGGAGAGAGAGAGTGTGTGTGTGGTGTTGTGTGAGTGGGGAGAGAGAGAGTTGTTTTTTTTTTTTTTTTTTTTTTTTTTGTGAGTTGGCAGTGGAAGAGAGATAGATAGATAGATAGATAGATAGATAGATAGATAGATAGATAGATAGATAGATAGAAGATAGATAGATAGAGACGATAGATAGATAGATAGATAGACATATATATATCATATATATATATATATATATATATATATATATAATATATAATATATATATATTATATATATATATATATATATATATATATATATATATATATAGAGAGACTAGTCGAGACGAGAGAGAGAGAGAGACGAGAGAGACGTAGAGAGTGTAGTTGTGTGCGCAGGTAGCGTGATGCAACTGAGGTTATGTGGAGACTAGGCTGAAAAATAATATATATATATACTGCAGAGTGAAGTAGTAAAGTGCATGAGGACCACACACACCACACACATTCAACCGTGTTATTAATTAGGCAAGCACAGAAACATGAACATCAAAATATTCACAACACAGAAAGCTGTGTATTATCTGCAGTTAAAAAAATAATCACAATAATAATAATAATAAATAATAATAAATACGAGATAATAATAAATATTAAAATAAAAATAATTTTAACACTAATAATAGATAATAATAATAATGATAATAATAATGATAATGATAATGATAATGATAATAATAATAATAATAATAATAATAACTAATAATAATAATAATATAATAATAATAATAATAATAATAATAATAATAATAATAATAATAATAATAATAATAATAATAATAATAATAATAATAATAATAATAATAATAAGGTAAATTAAGACAAGGATTGGTTTATTTGGTTATGTTGTGACGTGACGTGTTAAAGTAGCCGTGTGTGGTGTCACGGCTTCACTCCTTGTCACACTACCCTTTACGCTGTCTGTCACGCAATGTCATGTTACTTGTCACACCCAGCCGTCACTCTATCAAAACACCCGGTGCGATAAAAGCTAGGATAGGAATAACAGAATAAGAAATGGATAAATAGATCAATGACAAAGAAATATAATAAGTTTGATTAATAATAATAATAATAATAATAATAAATAATAATAATAATAATAATAATAATAATAATAATAATAATAATATAATAATAATAATAATAATAATAATAATAATAATAATAATAATATAATAATATAATAATAATAATAATAATAATACATAATAATAATAAATAATAATATAATAATAATAATAATACTCAGTACAACATAACCACAGATAAGCCACAAGAATAGAATAAAGAGAAGAGAAGGACAGAGAACATTAGATGTAGCACCACCATTACACACACACACACACACACACACCACACACACACACACACACAGACACACACACCATCCAGCAAGCTCTATCGATCATTGCCTCGGGAAAAAATGATGAGATGACTAACACCCTCCACTCGCCTTGGGACAGAAATGATCACGTATCAAAAGACTAATAAGCAATGATCCTTGATGGGTCCCTGAGAGCAATCAACAATATTAATGTTATGAAACCCGAGTCGTGTGTGTACAGTATAGCCAAGGTGCTGAGTGAGTGTGTGTGTGTGTGTGTGTGTGTTTTGTGTGTGTGAGTGTGTGAGGTGAATGAGTGAGTAAGAGCTGGTCGTGTACAAACAATCACACACACACACACACACACACACACACACACACACACACACACAGACAGATACACACACACCCTAAAAGGTATATTTCCTATTTCCCGGATCATTTTATGTGTTGCACAAGGCGTTTATAATTGACAGTTTCGTAATATAAGCTATACTAGTGAAACAAATTAATCTGTTTATATTATTTCCATCGTAACGTTGCAAGTAATATTTGTTATGAAAAGTGCATGTGTTCGTCAAAAATAGCCTTCATAAACCAAAGGAAAACATAACTGGTCATTTAAATGGATTTAGAACTGAAGTGAATTTATGGTGCCCATTGTACGAAAATTGAATATGGTTGAATGAAGGAAAAATGTTGGAATGTGATGCGTGAATAATTGGTGTATTCAAGTAAGTATTCTCTCTCCATTATTCGTCTATGACAATGGTGATAATATTATAACAGTGAGGACAAATCATATATAGCCTGTTATCCAGAAAAGTGGCTTTTTTACTAAATGCCATAAGCTATATCTGTAAGCTGTATAAACACTGCTTACATGGGTTGTGTGACTGCTCTCTGCTTGCTTTGACCAGATGAGATTATATTTTACTATATCGGCTTTGAGTTTTTTTGTTTGTTTTTCTGGCTGGATAATAATGGTTATAGCTGTGTGGTATTACAGAAGGAAGGGAGAAAGTCGTCGGAATATTTTGTTCTAGCTGAAAATTAATAGTTAGAGCTGGGTGGTATTACAGAAGGAAGGGAGAAAGTTGACGGATTTTTTTTTTTCTAGTTGAATAATAATGGTTAGAGCTGTGTGGTATTACAGAGGGAAGGGAGAAAGTTGACGGAATTTTTTTTTCTGTGTGGTATTATAAAGAGAAGGGAGTAGTAAGTCGTCGGAATTTTTAACCTCTCCGTACAGGTAATGTAGCTGGTAGTATAGGTAACCTCTCCGTACAGGTAATGTAGCTGGTAGTATAGGTATGGTTCACGTTGGTGATGTAGGTTATGTAGGGCTGCACTCGTCTGCTGCATGGGGTGAGCGGGATGCACGCACACCACTTTAGAACAAATGCCCAACAACACGCAAACGCAGCCAAGGTATCAAAGGAGAATCTACACACGCAAACATAAACTCGTCGACGCAGCCACCTATCAGAACGAATTTATATAGACAAGCAAGACACGCAGGTACAAGATAAAAATTAATCTGACCAACACCAGTAAAATGAATCGTATATTGTACATGTTCCAGTTTAATTACAATGTACACACCAAGTACCTATATTAATAATGTTTAAAGGGTTCTATTCGGTATTTCAGTGCTGGACCTCGGACGTGCTGGCTTGGAATATCGCAAACACCATTATTCCGGTCACTCCAGGCGATAGCGGTGATTGGTAGGCGAACGAACACTCTCATGCACGCTCCAGAGACAACAGCACCAGCAGCAGCACACCTAGCGTTATCATAATGTTTTGCCTCAATAATTCAGTGCCATCGTGATTCACACCCACGTACGGTACAGGCTCTATCAAACAACAGAACATTGAGCATAAAATAATAAAGACTTGGTTGTTTGTTGCTTTAGGGTATTTTTGTATGTTATTAAATCCCTAGAAAATTCTGAACTTCATATTCTGATGACTGTGTATCGTTTATTATATTGTCACGTATTCAAGTTACAATTATATTCATCCACAAACAATATACGTTGCATTGTGGGGCAGACACACACCTGCAACAATATCTGCAATTAGAGAGTTATTGTGCAGCTTTGTGAAATACTGCTTCGGTCGTGTTCCAGATTAGGTACACGCTTTCTCCCTCCTGTATTATATTCCAAGTCAATCATGATAGAGGGATACGTAATGGATTCGTATTTTTTTCTTCCCAGTAAGTTTAGGATCACTATGTTCTCTCTTACTTACAAACCTGACCTGCTTTAATTAACTGACGTAACCTGACTTGGCCAAAATCAGACCAAACCCAACTTGTGTTATCCTCTCCAAATCAAACTTAACAGAAATACTCCTTCCCGGAAATATAACACCCGAGTCATAAGAGACTTTGAGATCATGTGTCTGCTTCGCCGGTCCGTTCTCCAACTCAATTAGCTTCTTTGGGACATAAATGGGACTAACACCCGTAGTTTAAAAAAAATTGAGGGCCTTTATTGGAGCTCTATGAATTCTCCATACTACTCCAGGCAACAGATTCGCTATTCGAAACACTGAAGCGTTTTGTGGCCTGGATTATTTGGAGGGTTCATAGAGCTCCAGTAAGGTCCCTCAATTTTTTTAAAACTACGGGCCTTAGTTCATCTGGCTGGCGGAGAGACACGAGTACTCCCATGCAGACACAACAAACACGAACAAACTATAAAAAGTTGGTTAATCGTATTTTTCTTCCTGCTCAGAAATGTCCTCGAGTACTACAGGATAAGCGTTGTAATTGGTTCACTCTTATGTCACATGACTGGAGATTTCATTAAGAACCAAGATACTTATTTTGGCTCATGACTGTACATTGTGAAGGGAGATCATACAGTACATTCCAAAAAAAAAAATCCCGACTTATGTGAGCAGCTGAACGTGGATGGCCATTATGTTGATTTTTTTGTATCTGCATCACCCTCATATCTCTCACGTGTAATAATTTATATTAAAAAACAAAACAATGAAGGAATTATGAATGTAGACTATCGATACCAGCTTCATTCTTGTCATACTAAGCACTGAACACGGGAGGAAATACGGGCTAGCCATGCATGAGGTCAACGAAGGCTCTTGGTCAGTTGTGTTCGTGTATGCCTCATATTTTGGCCAAATTATGCCAGCCACGCCAAGCACACGACAGTAACGAGGAGTAATTATTGCACCAAAGCGCGTCTCTACCTGACTCGCCCGTGAAAAAGTGAAGGTTGGCATGTGTAGAAGTTATTAATCCCTCTTTGGTGCTGAGCAGGTTTGGCTTGCATTCATGGTGAGGCTAGGTTAGGTAGACTGAGGTCTGGTTGGTGGTGTCTAATGGTAAGTGGGTGACGTAGACTGATGTGGATTGGGTTTGGTTAGGTTAGGTTAAGTTAGGTTAGGATAGGATAGGTTAGGTTAGGTTAGGTTACATTAGATTAGGTTAGGTTAGGTAGACTGAGGGAATAATGTTGATTGTAGAATGTAGAACAGTGGAATAATGTTGATTGTAGAATGTAAAACAGTAGAATAATGTTGATTGTAGAATGTTGACCAGTGGAATAATGTTGATTGTAGAATGTAGAACAATAGAATAATGTTGATTGTAGAATGTAGAACAGTAGAATAATGTTGATTGTAGAATGTAAAACAGTGGAATAATGTTGATTGTAGAATGTAGAACAGTAGAATAATGTTGATTGTAGAATGTAAAACAGTAGAATAATGTTGATTGTAGAATGTAGAACAGTAGAATAATGTTGATTGGTGGTACAGGTGGTGTATACAGAAACCAACACAGAGATACCCCAGAACTCCCTCCCACCTCCAAACTTTCCCCTTCTGTCAGTTGCATCTGTTGCCATTTCATTCTGACTGACGTGTACCGAATAAATTCTGATACAGCAAAACCGCGTTCACGTAGACGGTTAAACTATTTCCACTGGCATTGTGTTTTCTTTTTCTTTTATTCTTTTATTCTTTTTTTTTTTTTACAGTAGTAGGCTTGGGTGTTTGGAATAAAAGTGGTCAGATTTTCTTATTAACAACTGGATTTTACGGTAGATAGTTATGTGCTGTGATATTCTGTAGCATGTAAGTATAGTCAAGATATGTGAAGATTTATGTCCGAAGGTGTTTTTAGGATTTACATGGATGTTTTCGATTACCATATGTGTTTCGATTACCATATGTGTTTCGATTACCATTGCTACCATACATGATTACGTGGCATGTAGACTTAGAGGAAATAATCGGAGGAAAGCGGGGAAAAAACAAATGGACTTACAGTAGTTTCATTTCCCTTTACAACAATTATAATCTTTACACCAAAACACGATTAGCTTATTCCACTGAAGAAACGTAATGGGATAAAACACCCTTAATGGCCTTTAGCTTGAAATTCGGTATTCGCCTATTCTAATCTATTTTCCCTGAGATAAACGCTTTTTATCGTGTGTTGTCGACGATTGAAAGAGCTACAGTGTGTCACGTAAAAAAAATCTCTCCGTATTATGATCTGTTGTGTGGTGTAGTGAGAAACATTCGGTCTAGCCTTGTTTTGTTTTGTTTTTCGCTGAGAGATACCTGTAACCTTTAATGAATCATATGTGCCTGGGATTTGGATCACTGAAGCATATCTCATAATAAAGGGAACATGAGTGTCAGCTGAATCCGACAGTGGAGAGAGAGAGAGACATAGAGAGAGAGAGAGAAAGAGGGAAAGAGGGAGAGAGAGAGAGAGAGAGAGAGAGAGAAAGAGAGAGAGAGAGAGAGAGAGAGAGAGAGAGAGACAGACAGACAGACAGACAGACAGACAGACAGACAGACAGACAGACAGACAGACAGACAGACAGACAGACAGACAGACAGACAGACAGACAGACAGACAGACAGACAGACAGACAGACAGACAGACAGACAGACAGACAGACAGACAGACAGACAGACAGACAGACAGACAGACAGACAGACAGACAGACAGACAGACAGACAGACAGACAGACACACACACACAAACACACACAAACACACACACACACACACACACACACACACACACACACACACACACACACACAAACACACACACACACACACACACACATAGAGACAGTGGTGAACAAGGCTAAAATCCCCGCACGCATAAATTCGGTGTCAATTATCCTCGGGTGGCCGGCACGAATAGTTCACAGATATAGTTAGCAGGGAGGGTAGAGTAGTTATGTAGGTTGCAGCTATACGCTCAAAATTAGGCAATATCATGTTTTTGTTTTCAGTTCTCTTGGATACAACAACAAAATATTTCCATGCACATTATAATAAATAGTTCCATGCACATTATAATAAATAGTTCCATGCACATTATTATAAAAGGTTACCATCTACAAGTCACGAAATGTATGTGATAATAGTTAAGGACGTTTATGGCAAACTGTGGTTAATAATAACTAACTTAATTGGAATGAATCTTTGAACATAGACAGTAACCTTAATTGTGTATTCTGTACTCTTACCTGTAATTAATACTGATAATGTTTAATGATAATAACTGTTATGCATTTTATCACTGTTTCCTATATACAGGACATCAGTTATCGTTAATGTATTTTACCTGTATCACATAAAATATTTTTATTTTTGTCAAAGAGGAAGTGGTGAATTATGATAATGACCAGTAATGGCGTTTGGTCGACTGTGCCTAGTAATTCCTCACTCTAATGGGCGACTGAAATTATATAAAACTCCATATGTTTTTCCGTGTTGAGCTTCACTCATCTCCATACTCACACACTGACAAAATATTATTCCACACCATATATTTTTACAGACAATTTTTTGGATAATCTGTAAATGGAACGAAGGCCAACCGACCACTCAACCCGGACCAATAGATATGCATGCGCTATTTTGTTAATTTTAGCCCTTTACAGCCGGAATAATCAACTACTCAGCAGTACCAGTTATATAATAATGTACAACATGCCTGCACGGGTTCTTGTGCAATATATTCTCGTGGCACTTGCACCGCGTCCCATTCCTGAAAAGGGTAACATAATTTCAGAGTAATGGAGAACCGCTTCTAGTGTAGTGGTGCATAAGAGTACCATTTGCTCAGTATTTATTGCTTACTCCCCAAAATCTTTTCACACAGAGGAAAATAGTATATCGTAAGAAAGTAACCGAGGAATTATAACTCGTGTGTGCAGATTAATATGTCTTAATATATTCACACACAATGAGGAAACGTCCGCCAGACTAGTAAATGTCATGGAGTACAAAGAAGTATTATTATATATGAGTGTGAAAATATTATTGCTTGAAGCTTTAAACATAATCATATAAAAAAAAGCAAGGACAGAGTAAGAATTTTAGAATTGCCACACTTTTAACAACATTTTTGTTTGTAGCAGTACGTAGTTCCACTAGCAACGACCATAAGAAGGAAACGCAAAATTAAAATTTATTTTTATGATTGTACCGAAAACTTCAACCTCTCTCTATCCAGCAGTGGAAAAGATTTAACAATTTCATCAAAAGTATATTTCGTTCAAAGATGAAGTCCAGCAAGACCTCCACAAGGAGATTACTTCAACCTTTGATACACTCTTCTTCTGTGCACGACAGCAGAGTGTAACCTTTCACCTTCGGCTACTTCTTACGCACTGCCTTGCGTCAACACTCACTTTCTTCCCTCTGAGAAAACACCAAATCTTCTTATATCGGATTCTTGACATTTTAATTATATTGAATTGTAAAAGATTTAGAGCATATGTAATCATATAGTAACGACATTTTCTGAGCTTTGGTACAGTATATATTCCGTCTCAAATTACAACTATTCGAGAAGGTGTATTTATTGACAACGCTTGGGTACTCCTTATTTTGGTCAAGATCTAGTATCCAAAGAAACTATAACAAATCGTTGTCGACACCTTCTACAATTTCAAAAGGATTACGCATCCCAGGACCCTCCCAAGGAATAGTTTGTGGTTCTTCACGAGGCGGGCTGTGAAACTCTACGGAGTCTGCCACCCATGTTTAAGTTACTCCGCAAATCGATCCAATAATAATAATAATAATAATACCACATACTGTATTTATTTTTTTCCTCATCATGATCGTACTCCTGTTCTTACGTTACTCATATGCAGACTACCAAAGCCCCTTAATCTAATACAGAAAGCTAAATTGAAAACTGAAAAAGCTAAAACGAATAGAGAAAGTTAAGTTATACACAGAAAGCTAAATCATACACAGAAAGCTAAGTTAAACACAAAAAGCTAAATAAAACACAAAAAGCTAAGTTAAACACAAAAAAAGCTAAATCAAACACAGAAAGCTAATTTAAATACAACAAAAAGCTAAATCAAACACACAACGTTAAATCATATTACATGAATTATTATGCATTTATTGAACGTGCACACAGTAACGTGCATTATCTCGATGGGTTGCAGCTCTGGTCTCAGTCGGTCGTTCCCCTTTAGCAAACACACCCATTTACATTTTACTCACCCGTACTGAATACTTTCATATACACATTGCTTTCATACACACTCTTACATAATAATATATATATACCTTGCTCTCACCTACGGAACGTGTCCACATTCTATATAAACACACATTTCTGCTACATACATACATACATACATACTGTACGTACGTCAGGCATTCAAGTAAATATACAGTACACTCCCATATAAACCTTATTGCTTTCATACACACTCACACATGATATTATACAGTATACCTTGCTTGCACCTACACACCCACGTACAGTATAAGCACACCTCTATGCCACATACACTGCCACACATATCTCGCTGCCCAACCACTCTGGCAAATATAAACACCCACACTCAGCTTTCTCAAGTATAGACCGTGCTATACACATGCTGCAACATACACCTATAAATATATATATATATATATACCTTGCTTAAATATACACTTACACACACATCTTGGTGCCCCCACACTCCTATATAAAGAGCTTTAGTTCCCGTGATTATTTCTATCCAAACCTCACATTTCACATCATAAAAAAACTTGTCCTTCTGCCCCATCTTACTCCTGACCCATATCTACCCTTGGTCCTTTCAGCCTCCAACTCGTCTTACCCCCATCATATTAAACTCAGCTGTTGGGGCAAGTTGAGAGGATCACTATTGGGAGGAGGACAGTCAAAGCGCCGTAACTTGCCTGGTGCAGCTGTCAGTAGTTTGGAATCTAAGGGCCAGAGGGCACTAACGCTGCTGCTGTTCTGTTATCCACGTTGACTGGCCTAGACAGTAAATGACTCAGAACACACACACACATAACACACACAAGCACGCACCTACACACACATACACACACACACACACACACACACACACACACACACACACACACATTCACACAAGCACGCACCTACACACACACACACACACACACACACACACACACACACACACACACATAATCGTTTCTATCACCTCTAAGACGTTCCCAGACGCTGCTTACCATCCAAGGAGTAACATCTGTCCTGGGAAACACAAACTACGATACCCAACCAAGTCTCGTCCCAACAACACTACCCCACAACTATCTCACACCTTTAACTACCATCGTTATACTACCATTACCATCATCTCACTGCCACTACCATCACGAAACTGTCACTATCATCGTTCCACTGCCACTACCATCATCTCACTGCTACTACCATCACTCTACTTCCACTACCATCATCCTAATACTATCACTACGATTAGAATACCACTCCCACTACTAATATCACCACTACCATCATTACTATATCATTACTCACACTATTATCATTACACTTCATCCCATCACTGCCTCTACTACCATTCGACTCTTGCCTCCATCACACAATCATATCACACTACCACCATTCCACCACCATCACCAACACCAACACCAACACCACAACCACAACCACCACCACCTACACCAAAACCAGCCTATTTTTATGAACACCATTACTATAAAAAACCACCATGATTGCAACCATGATTAAACTACCATTCCTGTGCTTTCATAAGACTATGTTTCCACCAGTAATATTCCACCTCTGGCGTAATATTATTCCAGCTTTGGCAACATTGTAATACCCCTGATGAAACCGATACAGTGTTACCAGCATCATTTATAATTAGTTCCATGACTATTGATGTTGTTGTTGTTGTTGTATGACTTAAGTGGGTTTGGGGGTAGGGGGCAGGCTTGGGGGGTTTTGAGGGGTGTGCGGGAGTAGGGAGACACATCACACTCACCACACCGAAATCCCCACAGCACGCCACACCACTCTTACCATCCCACTATCACCACACCAATATATATCATCACAACAACAACACCAACACCACTACCACCATCATCACACCAATATATATCATCACAACAACAACAACACCACTACCACCATCACCACACCAATATACATCATCACAACAACAACAACAACAACAACAACTACCACCAACACCACACCAATATATATCATCACAACAACAACAACGAACACAACAACGAACACAACAACAACACCAACACCACCACCACTGCCACCATCACCATTACCTAACAGCCAGCAACGACTTTATACTGAGCCACACTCAATTTTACCATCGTCGCAAATCCCAGAAGCTATGAGACCTGCGACTGTTCCTTGTTACCCTGGATCGTGTTCTTTTCGGTGTAAGGTGGAGAGACATTTTCAGGTTCACTCTCCTCCACTTTCTCTCCTCGTGCCTGCCTGCCTGCCTGCCTGCCTGACTGCTTCTGTGCCTGCCTTTATTCCTCCCTGTCTGCCACATAATTCCTTGGTGTTGCGGATGTGCTTTCGAGTGAGAGTGGTTGTGTGTGTGTGTGTGCGTGTATGTGCTTTCGAGTGAGAGTGGTTGTGTGTGTGTGTGTGCACGTGTCTGTGTCTATGTGTTTGTGTGTGTGTGTGTGTGCTCTAGATGTGCATGACCCCATTAAAAATGTGCTCAATCTGTATGTTGCCGTCTACTCGTGAATGGAACTGTGTACAAATATAAACGTTCCCACAAACACACACACACTCAAAGAGAGATTTTCGTCATTGAGTTGTCCTTTCAGATTGATCTCCTCTTCCTTTTACAGTAAATTGGTTGAAATGTTTGTATGTGTATCGACTCAACTTCGCCTGTCATCCACAAGAGGGCCATTAAGGAAGAGGGAACACACAGAGGGCCTTAACTGAGAGTGAGTGGTGGGTTTTGTTTCCCCATTCCCTACACCTCCTCTACTACTACTTCCTGAATACGACGACGACGAGGAGTATGTATGTATGTATGAGTGGTGTTAGGGTGTTTCCTTTTCTCCTTTTACCCATCCTAATCTCCCACCGTTTCCTTTTTATTTTGGCTTCTAACATTTCCCCTCCTTGGTTTATGATTTTATATTTTCCTCTTCTGCAGTTTCTCTATTTTTGTTTATTTTTTTTTTTTTGGGTGGAAGTTTATTTTCCTTTTCTTCCTTTCCATTGCATCTCCCTTTTGTCAAGAAAATTTTCGTTTTCACCACTTCTGCTCCTTTCCTTTAACTCCCTTGTGTGAGCGTGTGTGTGTGCGTGTGCGGAAGTGTGTTTGTTTTTGCTTGTCTTTATGTATGTGTGTATGTATTTGTGTGTGTGTGTTTGTTTGTGCTAGTGTTTATGTGTGTATGTATTTGTGTGTGTGTGTGTGTGTGTGTGTGTGTGTGTGTGTGTGTGTGTGTGTGTGTGTGTGTGTGTGTCTGTGTATTTGTGTGTGTGTGTGTGTGTGTTTGTGTATGTGTGTGTGTTGAAAAATATCACAAACCACAAAGCTTTCATGACACAGCATTATTATTGTTTTCAGTTCTTCAAGTCTGTCTGTCTGTCTGCACCACTTCATTTAATTCCAACAACACCTACATTCTCTAACACACCTGCTAATTGTAATAAACCTTCCCATATACAATTTATTATTACTTTACTTACACTGTTTTTATTATTATTCCTACATCCCACCCAGCGTCTAAAAATTCCATCTCCCCATTCATTTTAAGTTCTTCACAATCATCCTCTCATACAATATTCACATCCCATTTCCTCCCTCCATAGCGTAAGCCACTCACACTAAAATCCCTCAATATTCGTTCACACCATAAACCCATAAACTCCTCACTTTCTCCCCTCCCCTCTCCCCCCTCCTCCCCCTCCTCCCCCCCCTCCAAACACTACACGAAGCCCCCCTCACACCCCATCGTCAAAATACCTGGTCTCATGCAATAAAAATATCGGTACGTAATTAGTAGAACATGGTTGTAATTTAGGGAATCAAAAATATGCAATAAAACTCGCTGGACCCGTTCACCAATAAAAACCATGAAAGTTTATAAAGTCCGTCATGCATTTGGTGTAGATACGTCCCTCTCTCACGTCCATGTGGTGATTCTATATATCAGGTGAATTGTATTTACTGTACATTCTATGACTAAGTGACAATTTTATTAGTCTCTGTCTTCATTAATTAATCTGATGTTTCACTACTTTAGGGTTATTGTTATGAAGTTTCACCTGTCTCAAAGTATTGGTTGCCACTAATTATATTATCATTGTTGATGTTGTTATTGTTATTATTATTATTAATGTTATTATTATTATTATTATTATTACTATTACTATTAATATTACTATTATCTTTATTACTAACATTATTATTATCATTATAATTAGAAATGGAATAATTGCAATTATTACCATTATCACGAATATCATCAGTAATTTATTCTTTCCCCCTGTAAACCCTCTTTCTCCCTGACCCACCAATAATTTACCTGGGTCACACACAGCTCTACCACTACTGCCATCCCTCCTACCTTACCTCCCATTAACACCGAACCTAACTATTTCATTGAGACTCCCTTCACCCTCTCCATCCATTCCACATCGACCCCCCGAATTCCCCTCTCCCTCTCTTGCCTTTACGAGTTACCTAATTCCATCCCTCCCTCAGTTTACAGCGTCTCCCCCCTCCTCTTCCAGCCCCCCGTCCCCCGCACCCTCTTCATTCCCACATTCCCTCGTCCAGACCATTACTTCACTACGCCTCATTCACTCCCCCACACTCACCATTCTCATTCAACCTACCCCTTAACATAAGCCTCTAGTCCCACCACCAACACGACCCATTCCCTTAGCTATGCCCTTCCCATTTCATCACGTATATGTTTGACTCCCTGCATCAATTTCTCAAACGCCACTGGACTATTATTATTTCTCCAGCCTCACTATTGTTAAGGGGGAAATTTGGTGTTGGTAAATGTGGAGCAACCGAATCCTCCAATCTATTCCAAGCAACAAAACACCATTAATTTTGCTATTCAGGTTCTGTTTCCTAGCATACTTTGGGGAATCAAGGCACTCCAATGTACCCAAAAAAGAATTACCCCCTTAACTACTCCATTCTTTTGCAACCTTACATGATCACAATCTCTCCTCGACTCCTACACACATAACGACCTCTTCAGTGTTTCCGTGGCCACGTTACCTCCTTTCCTAAGTCCTCTCCTTCATCATCTATTCCATTCTCTCACCTCCCCAACTAACCACCCACTCACTCACCCCACTCCATCTCCACCACAGCAGAGAGAGAGGGAGGGTGAGGGGTGGAGGATGAGTTGGAGAGGGGGAGGTAATCAGCGCCATCTTACGAGACACTCCTGTACTTAGTTCAGAGTAACGGGGCATAAATACAATACTTCATTACCTCAATTTATTCCATACTCATTACCCAAGGGCGCTGAGTAATTAAGCTTTAGACGCTAATATAACATTATACCTTGTCCCCTTCCCCTTCCCCTTCCCCTTCCCCCATCCTCCATCCTTCTCCTCCACCGTCGTTGCTGTCTCCTTCTTCCTCCTTCATTTACTTTCTTCCCTCTCCCTCTTTCAGTTTCTTCCCTCCTTCTTCCTCCTTCATTTACTTTCTTCCCTTTCCCTCTTTCAGTTTCTTCCCTCCTTCTTCCTCCTTCATTCACTTTCTTCCCTCTCCCTCTTTCACTTTCTTCCCTCCTTCTTCCTCCTTCATTCACATTCTTTCCTCTCTTTCTCTTTCATCCGCTTCCTTCCTTCCTTCCTTCCTTATTTCCTACTTCCTCCACGAGTCCTTACCTCCTCCTCCTCTCTCCAATTCTTTCCTAGCAATGGGTAGTATATCTCCTTTTTTACTGAGTCTCTTTCCATCCCTTTACATCCTTTTCCTCTGAGTTGTTCATTTGTCCATCCTTTTCTCATTGCTACTCCGTCTCCATCCTTTCTTATATCTATTACCCTTTTCTCCCCTACATCTATCCATTCCTTTCCTTCCTTAGTATTCATCTATTTACATCTCTTTGGGCCACTGCATACGATCCATTTCTCCCTTTAACTCTTATCTTTTATCCTTTCATTTGCCTTCTTCTTTCACCTCCCTCACCATCCATGCACACATTGCTACCCCTACATCTCATTCCTTTCTTTATGCCTCACCTCTATCTCATCCTGCCTTCCTCTCGTGCATTCTTTCATTCTTCTTTCCTTCCTTCCTCTCTTTACCACCAGTTTCCCATCCCATTCCCTTCCTCCAAAACCTCCTCTCCATCTCTTTCCTTCACCCAGTGTAACCATAAACATAGCCCTTTTTCTCCCTCCCTCCCTCACTCTCTCCCTCCCTCACTCCCTCCCTCCCTCACTCCCCTTGCATCCCTTCTCTTCCGGGTATTAGTATTTTGGTAGTGGAAATTCTACGTTGGGAGGAAAGGAAATTTGGGGACCCATTTTATACAAAGTTCAGTGGACAATGGCCGGAGGTATTTTGCTGGATAATTGCACACAAACTCATCCATCTGTGGCCGACCCGGGGGGAGTTAGCATTCTTCTGGGGTGTCTCACGCTGCAGGAAATTACACATTCTAAGAGAGGCAGCAAAATAATATACAATACTTAAAGACACATAAGCTGGCCCAAATTAGATTAACAATTCATGTATTATTTTCTGGTGTAGTTTATGAGTTAACGTAATACAAAATAAAATTAGATTAACAATTCATGTATTTCTGGTGTGGTTTATGAGATAATTAACGTAACACAAAATAAAATTGGAGTCAAGCTAAAACTACAGATACATACATCACATCACGGTAAGAAAACAACTATATAACGTTTATCCCCGTATTGGTAGAGACTTGGGAATAACGTCGCTGGGGGACTATAGGGATGAAGCCCGTGGCGAGGGCCTAATTACTTAATCCCCGCGTTATTGGCATTTTCCGTGTTGGTAATTAACTCGTTTGGGAGGGACAATATGTTAACCTTCCACCCCCCACCCCCCCCTCGACCCCTTCATATATTATTACGGGCTCTCATATTTTTTCCTCGAGGCTGCATGTGCCATTTTAAAATATGCTTCGACAAGAATGATTAAGATTAACGTTCTCCATTTTAGGATATTTTTTTGCTGCTCAACGTGTTATTTTGCCCCACATCCTTCCCTTCCCCTCCTCCATTGATTATTTAAAGGGACATGAACGAGGTGTATTTTCTCCAGGTGACTTTATCAACATTCTGAGGTTCAGTAGACGCACATGTGATGTTTACCTTTAAAGGGTCCTCCTCTCTGTGTTGATGTCAGGGAGTGGGAGACTATGATTCCTCCTTTGGTAGAACTGATACACCATTTGACAGAGACAGTATACACGAAAACACCATTCACTGACACACACACACACATACACACACATACTCACACACATACAGTCGTGGACATAAATAATCATCCACCCTCCTATACCCTCTGCCTCAGGCTGGCTCTCTTACTGCGCGGCAGGTTACAATACAGTAAGAGGGGCATGGAGGGAGGGGCTCGAGAGAGAAGGGAAGGTGGGTGGGGGAGGCTGAATGATGGTTTGGGATGGGGAGAGGAGGGAGAATGAAGCTCCAATTGTTGCTTGGTGTGTTGTTCAAATGATTTGGTCATATTCAGGGAATGAAGAAACAAATTAATAATGCATAACACCTTGTGTTGCTGTAAGATAACAAGCTTTAGATTAAATGTGATATCTTAGCCCGGCTTGTTATGAGAATTTTTTCAACGTGGCAAGTTAAATGGAGGTTTCTATCACAAGTTACTGTTCTTTATTCACCATATCACTTCATCTAAGTTGATGAGGGAGTTCTGAGGCTATCGGACAGCCAGTCTCACACAAACCAGGATGGAGTCCAGGCAACGTCGTGCGGTGGAACGAGGGCGCATTATAGGCATGCGTGAAGCTGGCCACAGCATCTCCGAAATTGCAAGAGACCTTGGGTTGACCAGACAAACCGTTCAGCGCTGGTTAACACGTTGGGAGGAGTCAGGCAACTTGGAAGACCGACAACGGTAAGATATGGTAGTCCTAAAATTGTTCTTTGAACAAAATTAATGATTTATCTATAAACTCAGCTGGGTGCTTAGTATAAATATATTACATTATCAATGTTTATATATTTGAATAACTTCTAAGAAACAGATGCGGTGCATTTGTGTTTACTTGTTTACCCGTGTTGATTAAGCTCAAGATGTATTCAGTAGTGTCGGTATATTAGTTTATCTGCATTTAACTGTTTCTCAAAGTAAATTGTGTATTGATTATATAATTTATATGTTTGAGGATCTCATCTTGCGTACAGCTAAATCCAAAGTTTCACTATCCCCCTCGATGGAGAGATGTGGAAGTCAGGGTTCAAGGGAAGACAGGCAAAAGGACAGCCGCGAATGGTGGTTCAGTATCGAGCTTCGAGTCAGATGAGACCCCTTCTCCACCCTGCTACTAAGGTGTTTCTCAAGTGACGAAGCTCGATAGTGAACCGCCACTCGTGGATGTGCATTCGTCTGACCTCCCTCGAACACTGACTTCCACTTCTCTCAATCGAGGGGATAGTGAAATTTTGGTGCGTGGCTGATAATAAATCTGTTCTAATTTTCATCCCGTTTTAGGTCGGGAAGACCCAAAATGACGAGTGCTGAGGACACCGACGGAATCCGAGCAGCAGTTGAACGAAACCCATTTACGAACTCTGTCTCAGTGAGGGAACAACTTGGTCTGGATGTGTCTGACAGGACGATCAGACGCCGTCTACACGAGTCAGGCATCCATCACCACGTTCCCGCTAGTAAGGGACGTTTGCAAGAGAGACATGTGAGGGAGCGACTTGCATTTGCTCACAATTATGTGATGAAGGATATCAATTTCTGGGCCCGTACTATTTTCAGTGATGAAAAGACCTTCTCATCCACAAGCCATGGAACCCTCCACTGCTGGCGCCAAAACAATACTCGTTATCGCCGCCAGAATATTTATACTCTAGATAGGAGTGGGAGGACAACAGTAAATGTTTGGGGATGGGTAAACCTCAATTGCTTAGGCGAGTTGATTGAAATAGAGGGACGGTTCAACTCTGAAGTGTATTTAGAAATTTTAGAAGAGGTAATGCTACCAACCGTCAGAGCAATGGCCCTCCCATTTCCAGAAAAGATTATTTTCATGCAGGTATGAGATATAGGCCATAGTTAAAATGATTTTAATCCGTAGAGGTGTAATATAATTATTACTTAGTTTTTAATGTGTGTATGTGGTACCAGTATTTGATGTTTTTCCTGGATCAAGTAAACCACTTAAATTTCAATGTCTATATATTATGAAAGACGCTACGACGGGCAAAATATAAGCAAAACAAATATTTTTCCTAATCCAAGCTTACATTTTCTTTCATTACAAGGATAACTGTCCGGTCCACAAAGCCAGGGTGGTTCAGCGTTGGTTCGAGGAGAGGAGGGAACAGATTGAGCTCTTGCCATGGCCAGCTCTGTCTCCTGATCTGAATCCCATCGAGAATGTGTGGGCCCAGATAGTGAACGCATGGGAGCCAGAGAATGAGAGGACACCAGCACACCTCCTCCAGCACACTAAGGACGAGTGGGAACGCTTCAGGCGAAACCAGCAAAGTATTTACAACATTGTTTCCTCGGCTCCAGATAGACTGCAAGCTGTTATTGAGGCAGATGGTCACTGGACAAAATACTAACTCTTGTTAATCCTATTAAAGTTCGGTGTTTGGGCAGACTGTATTTTATTTCCCATCTAATAGACTATAATGGATATATTGATTATATCCACTCATGTGCACAGACGTAAATTTTACTGATTATATTGTGGACAAAGAAATGTGTATGCAGCTTTGTCATATAAGCTACTGACATAAAACAGTTGACATAATGGAGACTAAAGAGAGGTGGTGGATGAAAAGAGGATCTAAATAATTTATATAATTATATGTTTGATAAATTAAAGTAATTTTCTTGCACAAACATTATGGAAGGCATTGATGTCTATAATTTAGTTTGTTTCCAAATGCAATATATTAGTAATGAACGCACAAGTCTGGCTAAACAAGGAGTTGCCACGTCGGAAAAAAATACTCACAAGCCGAGCTAAGATATCACATTTAATCTAAAGCTTGTTATCTTACAGCAACACAAGGTGTTATGCATTATTAATTTGTTTCTTCATTCCCTGAATATGACCAAATCATTTGAACAACACACCAAGCAACAATTGGAGCTTCATTCTCCCTCCTCTCCCCATCCCAAACCATCATTCAGCCTCCCCCACCCACCTTCCCTTCTCTCTCGAGCCCCTCCCTCCATGCCCCTCTTACTGTATTGTAACCTGCCGCGCAGTAAGAGAGCCAGCCTGAGGCAGAGGGTATAGGAGGGTGGATGATTATTTATGTCCACGACTGTACATACACAGGCATTCACCCACATACACATATTCACACACATACATACACAGGCATTTACCCACATATATACATACATACACAGGCATTCAACCACATACATACATAAATACATATACATGCACACACACACATACACACACATACTTACACACATACATACACAGGCATTCACCCACATACATACATATATATACATGCACACACGCATTCACTGGTATACAGGAACACACACACACGCACACATACACACACACACACATACAGAAGGGTAAGCACCTGCGTAAAGTATATAAACGCTGTGCACACACCCTATACAGAAACAAGCATACATATCGAGTATACTGGTGGACAAA
>JAWZYT010002101.1:0-22500 GCA_034508575.1 Petrolisthes manimaculis | reverse complement strand
CCCCCCCCCCAAGCCTGTCCCCTACTCCCAAATCCCCTCAACTTCACCTATCTGTGCCCTCTCTCCTGCCTTTATTATTTACAAGTTATCTCATGTTCATCCTATTATTTTTGTTCCACCCTTTCGTTGCTTCACATATTTTCTACGTTTTACCATTTCCTTGTTTATCTTATTTCCTTTATTCCACCTTTTCTTTCCTTTTCCCATTTCCTTGTTTACCCTATTACCTTCGTTCCACCTTTTCTTTCCTTCACCTATTTCCTTTGTTCCACATTTTCTTTCCTTCACCTTGACAATTCTCTTCCCACTCTTTCCTTTCTCTCATAGCCCATTCTAAGCTCGTCCCAATCGGCCAGGCCTTTTGTGTTTCCCCGCCCATGCCTCCCCTCTACTGACATCACTCTGATCCCACTATCACCTCTTGGATCTACTTCACCTACCAGTCCCTCCTCTGCAGGGCTCTCTATCTCTTACTTTTTCCTTCTCTCTGTGTTTGTCTGTGTCTGTGTCTGTGTCTGTGTCTCTATCTATCTATCTATATATCTCTATCTCTCTATCTCTCTATCTATCTATCTATCTATCTCTATCTCTTTCTCTCTGCCATTCTGTTCCTCCTCCTCTCATCTCCTCAATTTTTTTTTCTCCTTTCATTTTCATCATTCACTCACTTGCTATTTTTTTTCGAAAGACAGAGGGATAATATTCAGTCCTTTACAAATACGCAGACAAATGGTGGTATTAAGCCTCAGATTTTGATATAAACGCTTCTATTCAAATCCAAAATAATGTAACCTCCTCAATGACTACCGATCCTCTTTTGTCCTTTTATTTCTCCACTTTCATCTTCATTCCCTTTTATGTTCATACCCTTAAAAGAATATTCACCCACATCTGAAGGAAAGGCTATATGGTTTGATTCACTTTAATCCCTGATCACCCACTAACAATTCCTTTCACTGTTCCCTTTATCCAACTTCTTTTCTACTTCCTCACAAGTTTCCTAACACTCGTCTCTGTTTGTTTGTTCATCTAGTTTTGTATCAGCTTATATAAATATATCTCAATTAGTGTATCCCTTCATTAAACTCATATGTATATATATATATATATATATATATATATATATATTAATATTAACCTCACCAGCCACACCTTCCTTTCCTTCCTTCCTTACATACCAAACCAACATTACCACTCTTGCCCAAACTCAGTCTCTATCTATCAACCTTCTCTATTATTTCAACGTAATCCCATTTTGTGTGTCTTTCTTTTTCCTCCTATCCCTGTCTCTCATCCCATCCCCACTCATGAATCTATCTTTCCCTGTCCATGCGCCTGTCTTCTCCTCTCACTCTCTCTCTCTCTCTCTCTCTCTCTACATCTCTACTCTCTCTCTCTCTCTCTCTCTCTCATCTCTCTCCTCTCTCTCTCTCTCCAACACCCATCCTCGTGTCTCCTCTCCTCTCCAGTCTTTTCACCTAATATAATCCCCTTCCGGTTCTTTCATATGATATAATCCTTCACTGTACCCTCTGTCCTTGTCCTACTCTCTCACTATCTATCTATCTATCTCTCCATTTCAGTGCCTCTCAATCTGCCTGCACGTGTCTCTCTCTCTCTCTCTCTCTCTCTCTCTCTATCTATCTATCTATCTATCTATCTATCTATCTATCAATCTCTCCCTTACTCCCAGCCAGCCAACCAACCAGAGAACTAACCACCTACCTACCTACCTACCTCCCTACCTCTCTTTTCTCCTAACCAGCCTGTCCACTTAATCCTTCACTCTACCCTCCTCTCTCACCGACTACAATATGGCCCTCCCTCCCTCCATTATTCACACACCTTTTACACAGAGTCAGGTACAGGGAAACCAATGGGATGGAGGAAGGGGGTAGACAAAATGAAATGTACAATGGGACTTACGTTTCAAGGTTTGTAGTCCTGCAAGTGTAAGTCCCTAATGTTCGTCCGTGTGTGTGTGTGTGTCTGAGTGTGTGTGTGTGTGTCTGTGTGTGTGTGTGTGTGTGTGTCTGTGTGTGTGTGTGTGTGTCCGTGTGTGTGTGTCTGTGTGTGTGTGTGTGTGTGTGTTAATTCGGTGTGGTGCTTGTTTAGTATATTTTTAGTACGAATAACAATAATCAAATGACAGTTAGTAAAAGGCGTTATCATTTACCAAGTTTGTACAATAACAATTTATTCACGTTGCACCTACAAAAAGTATAGAGAATAATCCACAGTCAGTGTCTCTCTTCGGATCCTCATACATAATTATACATTCTGTCCACAAACTTTCGGGAAAATTAGTCTTCATAATTATGTGACTCTACACTGAAGGGAACAATTATTGAAACACGGAGAAGTACGATATTATTAGAGTTTCAGTGTTTTGATCCACAATGAAAACAAAGTCAACCATAATTATGAATCACCTACTGAATCACCTACTGAAATCCCCTACTGAATCACCTACTGAATCACCTACTGAATCATATGAATCCCCCTACTGAATCATGAATCACCTACTGAATCAACCTACTAAATCACCTACTGAAAAACAAAGCTCATAACCCTTTTCAGATGAATGGTCACATCTGAGTATTAATAATAATATAAAATCCACCTTGAGGGGCAATAAGGAAAAGAGAGAATAAAAGGGTGCACCTGAGGGAGGGAAGGTCACATTTATTGACCTGGAGGCACTTACCGTCTGTTTATTTATTTACCGATTATCTTCCTTGGTGGCCAGGTATGAGAGGGGCTAATGGTGTATCGAGCTATTTATTTATATGGGGGAAGGCCTTAATATTTGGGGAGTGGGCGGGGTGGAAGGGAGTGTATATTATTTGCTACGTGGACCAAAAGAATAATATACGAGTAGACAGACGTGGGGGGTGAAGAAAGAGATGCCAAACATATGACTTCCTCAGTATAGTGCTTAATTAACTTAAGGGGGACAGGATATATTTGGTACATTAGAGCGCCTTGATACCTCTTAATTAAGTATGCCAGGAAACAGGACCAGACTGGGAAAAGTAATGGCGGCCTGTTGCTTGGAATAGTGTGGAAGAAACAGTTGCTCCAGAATAACTCACATTGTATTGGCCCCTTAAGGATGTGTAGGAATTGGGGGACAGGCTTGGGGGGGGTTGGGGGGGTGCGAGGTTAGGGGGACAAACTTGGGGTGGAGGGGAGGGGGGGGTAGAAAGCCTGTCCCCTATTCCCGCACCCCCCCAAGCCTGTCCCCTACTCCCACACCCCCTTAATAGACTGAATATACTCGAATATACACCGTTCCAGCCTTAATACAATCCTTGTTATCAATGACTCGCCACCATCAATACAATTACTCTTCATTGAGGCCAACCAAAATTAACCAGCATTTTTCAAACCAAATATAAACGAACTTCACCCTCACCTAACATAACATAGTAAAACCTAGCAGAACGTGACCTGACCTAACATAACATAATATTATAACCTAGCCGAACTTTACCTCACCTAACATAACTTAATAGAACCTAGCAGAACGTGACCTGACTTTACCAACTTCAAACTAGCCTAGAAGTATGTACTGTACCATTTCCAAAGTAAATACATAAATAAATATATAAATACCAGTACAGTCTAAGCTAGACCTGATAAATTATATATATCTTCTGAAAAACTAGAGTCCATTGCACGACGAGAAGCTTGGACATCCAGCGACCAAGGGCGAAAACGAGCAAATGGAACGGAAATCGAAGGTCCGGTGTTGATGGCGGTAATATTTCGGAACACATTTTTATTACAAACACGGCAAAGCGAGCACAGCACCTGCCTCACTCTCATATGACCCCGGCCCCTCGCTACCCAATGTGCCACCAGCCAGGAATGGAGGGAAGAAAGTGTAGAATTGTGTAAGAGTTGAAAGTTTTCTCTGTGGTCTTTAATCATCTTTGCAGTCTGATGGGATCGATTAATGGGCTCTCGGGTTTGGGCTATACTTTCATGGCTTCATTTATAAATACACTTAGTGGATATGGTTTCTAAGATGTGAGGGTGAGATTTGGCTTTTAAGCGAGGCAAACTTTAATATCCTCTGATACTGCCCAGCACGCCCCATCTGACTCTCACTATTTCCTTTTATAACTCGACTCGCTATCCATTTTTTTTTTTTTTTAATCCTTGCATGGTCCATTCTTACTGGCCAATCTTTAGCTGGACAATCCTGGTCCATTCCATCCATACCTATCCTGGGGAGGTTTTAGATCGGTGAAGTGGATAGCTATGGTACTGATTCCTGCAAACTATGCCATGAAGCATAATCTCCTATTGTAGTAACAGTGAGGACGTCTGTTGTCTGGTATAATTCACCCAGACAAATATCCCCCTTACTCCACCCAGTGCTCCGTCCCTGTAGCACCCAATCATACCCAACTAACTATCATCCTAAGCTCCTTAATAAACACTACTGTATCCTACCAAGCGATGCACAAAGTACTTTAAATCCCATATTAACACAGTACCTCGAACCCCGTAAAACTCCCCCATCGAGTCAAATACCATCCCAAACCTAGAAACCCCTCACAAAACCTAGATCACCCCTCAGAACTTCCCCAGTTCAAGTACTGTACCCAGAGATGTCCTCCCACCCTCTCCTCTTTACTAACCCCTTAAACTTCAGAAACCTCTTAGCTCAACCTCCCCTGTAACCAAGTATCCCAGATGCATCCGTTCTCTTTCCTCCTTTTACTACCCCTAAACCTTATATATAGCTCAACCTCCCAGTTCACCAAATACCCCGGATGCCTTCGACACACACTCCCTCCCAAGCCCCGTTCCGCCCCGTCATTAGGGAACCAATCCCCCGATAGTGTTTGCCGTCCTTTGTATTCCGGTGTGCTAAAATTCGATGTGGCTAATGGGGAAGCGATGGCAGTCGAGGCCGGGGTAATGGCAGGTGTGGAGTGGGTCGGGTTGGGGTGGGTCGGGGTGGGGTGGGGTGGGTCGGGGTGCGTGAGGCTAAATGGATGTTGTTGAGAAGGCGGTGGAGGTGGGTCGGTGGGCTAGTCGAGTGGGTGGGTGGGTGGTTGAGTGGCTGGAGTAAGTTTTGAGAGAGAGAGAGAGAGAGAGAGAGAGAGAGAGAGAAAGAGATAGAGAGAGAGAGAGAGAGAGAGAGGATTGGTTGGAGGTGGCATTTTCGGGTGTGTCTTTTGTGAAGTAGTTTTAAGAGTATAATGAGTTTAAGGCAAGAAGTGAAAAGTAGGGTGAGGTGAATGTATACGAGGTTGTTAAAAGAAGGTGTGTGTGTGGCAGATGGATGAGTGTGTGTTGGGGTACAAAGAGGAGTGTGTGCAAGTGAAGGAGTGAGTGCGTGTTGGGGTACAAAGAGGAGTGTGTGCAAGTGAGGGAGGGAGTGTGTGAGAGAGGGTGTTTGGTGTGAGAGAGTGTATAATATGGGAATAAGGAAATGATATAAGGTGTATAAAGAGAGTATATGAGAGTGTAACACGAGGATATAAAAGTTCAGAGTATAGGCTAGGTGGGTAAGAATGTAAGGAGAGAGAGAGAGAGAGATTGTATGTGTGTGTGGATATAAAGAGATGGTGTATAACTGTAAAGGTTTCAAGAAGTTATTGCCAGCGTAATGAGAAGCTGTGAAGGGGAACCCAAGCTTACGGCGTGAAAGTATGAGTTCCTGGAGTGAGATAATGACGTGGGTTGCATATTTAATGAGGGATAGCCAGAGGGCGTAAGATCAAGAGGAAGGAAGGGAGTGAGGGGGGCGAGATAAGAGAAGAAGCCAAGTGTTATGCGTGAGGGGGGCGTGATATAAAGGCGTTAAAGGGGGTGCGGGAATAAGGGGACAGGCTTGGGGGAGGGGGGGGGAGGGGTTTTTGGTGGGTGCGGGAGTAGGGGGACAGGCTTGGGGGGGTTAGGGGAGGTGCAGGAATAGGGGGACAGGCTTTCTACCCACTCCAAACCTGTCTACCTATTCCCACACGCACCCAGCACCCCCAAGCCTGTCCCCCTATTCCCACACACCCTCAGTCCCCCCCCCCCCCAAGCCTGTCCCCTACTCCCACACCCCCTTAAGATAATGATATGATGAAGCACGTATAATGAGTGAGACGGTGGTGGTATTATGTAGGTGGTAGACCATAAGGGGGGGCGGGGGCGGGGCGGGAGTAAGGATAATGCGGAAGAGCGTGAGTGAGGAAGTCAGGATTATGCGTGAGAGCGTGACGTAAGGGTGTGTACGAGAGAGAGAGAGAGAGAGAGAGAGAGAGAGAGAGAGAGAGAGAGAGAGAGAGAGAGAGAGAGAGAGAGAGAGAGAGAGAGAGAGAGAGAGAGAGAGAGAGAGAGAGAGAGAGAGAGAGAGAGAGAATGTGGGGGTGACAGGTGGGAAAATGAGAAAGTGAGCAAGCGAGTGGTTAGAAAATAAAGTGGACAGAAGAAAAAAAATGATTGAACGAGGGAAGAGGGAGAAAACAGAAATGAATAAGGAGGCGAAAAGTGAAGAAGAGTAGATGGAATAAAAAAATGAATGAATGAAAGAAGGAGGAGGAAATTAAATAAGGAGGAATTGTTTGTATAGGACAAACGGAAGGGAAAAAGGGGAATAGGAAATTAAAAAGAACAGATGGAAAAAGGAATAAGGCAAGAGAGGAAATAAAAGAGAATAAGCAACAAGGGAGATGACAGGAAGATAAGGCAAGAGAGGAAATTACAAGACAAAAGAAAATGGTCGGCGGAAGAGGAGGAAATAAAATGAAAAGTGTGAAACGGAGGGAAGCAAAGAAGCAAGTGCAGGAAATGGAAGAGGGAAGCGAAGGGAAGCAATAAGAGCCCAGAAGGGAAGGTTATTAGTTAGTGAATGCAACAGACGAGAAATGATTCAGTGACACAGTACACGATGAGAACTGAAGTGTAATGAATAACGTGGAAATGAATGAAGACCAAAAGCGGAAATGATAGATAGAGGCAAAAATAACATTAATATATATATATATATATATATATATATATATATATATATATATATATATATATATATATATATATATATATATATATATATATATATATATATATATATATATATATATATATATATATATATATATAAAGAGGAGTAGAAAAAAAACCATGGAAAATGGAATGAATGGAAAAATAAATAATATATATATTCAAAAAATAAATATAAAAGATGCGACTGTAAGTGAGAAAAATGAGCAAAGGCTAGAAAATGAAAAATGGAGATGAGAAATGAGAAAGGACAGGTGGGAAAAATGAAAGGCAAGAAAGATATGTGAGGCGAGGTGAAAATGAAGACACGGCAGACAGTGTGTACCAGGAGACGAGTCCAGGTGAAAAAAATAAAAATATGTGAGAAATTGTGAGAGGGTGTGAGAATATAATGAAAAGCGAGGGAAGACGGAGGGAGAGGAACGGACGAAAGGGAGAGGGAAGGACGGACGAAAGGGAGTGGGAAGGATGGATGAAAGGGAGGGAGAAGGATGGACGAAAGGGAGGGAGAGGAATGGATGAAAGGGAGGGAGAGGAATGGATGAAAGGGAGGGACACAGAAGAGAAAGAAAAGAATGAGAAACAGACGGTGGGGAAAAGGAGAAGGAGTGAGATAAATAAATACAGAGAGAGAGAAAATAATAATAATAATAATAATAATAATAATAATAATAATAATAATAATAATAATAGGAGAGGCAGTATTCTAGAGAGAACAGATATCGTACACAGCAAGGAAAGACAAGACAATAAGAGGAAACGAAGGAGGAGGAGGAGGAGGAGGAAGAGGAGAAGGAAAAGGAGGAGGAGGAGGAGGAAGAGGAGGAGAAGGAGGAGGAGGAGGAGAAGGAGGAGGAGGAGGAGGAAGAGGAGGAGAAATGAGGAGGAGGTGAAAGGAGGAGGAGGAGGAGGAGAAACAAGAGGAGAGAGTTAGAGTACAATGATGTGAGAGGAGAGGGACAGTGAGAGGAGTGGAACAATGCTAGGTAGGATATCATGTGGTGGAAGGAAATAGACCGTGACAGGGGGTAAAGCAGACGTGACGAGGGATTGGTATGAGAGAGTGTTTGTCTGTGTGTGTGTGTGTGTGTGTGTGTGTGTGTGTGTGTGTGGGAGTAGGAGAGTATTGTGTAGGAACGAGAGAGTGGTGTGTGTGTGTGTGTGTGTGGGAGTACGAGAGTATTGTGTAGGAACGAGAGAGTGGTGTGTGTGTGTGTGTGTGTGTGTGTGTGTGTGTGTGTGTGTGTGTGTGTGTGTGTGTGTGTGTGTGTGTGTGTGTGTATGTGTGTGTGTGTGTGTGTGTGTGTGTGTAGGGATTATAGACGTACAGAATGAAGGCAAGGGAGTGTCTGAATGAGAGTGTACTTGCATGAGATTATGTAGACATGAGTGGGTCGGGTATAATGGGTGCAAAGTAAAATATAACTGAGTATGAGGGAGAGGGAGATGAAAAATAAATATCATGTGGAAGTATGTATGTACAGTTGGACACAGGAATTCGAGGTATAGCCCAAGTGAAAGATGGTCAATTTCTCCCAATATCAAGTGCCAAATAGGACACATCAGGGGCAGAAGTCAGTATTGAGGATGGTAATAAAAAGCAACTACCTGATAATAGACACTGGTTACTCAAATGGGACAAGTATATTTCACCTGGGCTGTAGCACAATTCCTGAGTCCAACTGTACGTACGAATGATAAAGAGACATAAATAGTTTAGAAGTGTACACATTTAAGGAGAATTGAGTTGGATAGCATGATGCACCGTGGAGGGTACGGCTAAAAGGGTCAAATTATATGAGCCAGTGAAGAGGGGCATAAAGACACAGAGTAGGAAGGATCATGTGAATATGAGGGCACTAGAGAGAGATCATGAAGTGGAAACATGAAAGGAGAGAGTGAAAGAGAATTCCTTTGATCCGAGAGCTGGAGGAGATAATGAGGACTGATGGTGGGGAAATGAGATAGAAGTGAGAAGTTGAGAACAATAACAGTGAATAGGAAGGAGTATGAAACGAAAAAAGTGTGAAAAAATAAAAATCAAGGGGGTTAAAATATAGATATATGAGGAGTGAGAAAATGTTAGGGACAAAAAAAAAAAAACAGAAGAACAATAAAGCTATAAATACAAAAAGACCGAGGAGAATGAAACTGAAATGAGGATAAAGATAGATAGAATATATAATAGCCTCAATGTCTGGGATTGAGGAGAAAAGAGATGGAGTAATGGATGGGAAGGTACGAAGCGTCAGACAGAGAGGAAAGTTAATAATATTCTGTGTTGTTGATGGTGTGGGGGGAATGAAAGCGTGTCGGAAATGGGAAAGCGGCCAGGAATCAATGTACACAGAGCTGAAAAGATTAAGATGACGTTTGTGTGAGTTGTGTTGATGTTAATGAAGGGTTATTGAGGTTATTTGTGGTTGATGGTGTTTGGGGTGGTAGTGGAGGTTAGGGTATTAATGGGAATATTGGTGTTGTTTGTGGTCGTGATGGTAGTGGTGCTGGTAGTGATGGTGGTGGTCAAAGTATATTGGCAGTGTTGGTGTTAAAAGTTGGAATGACGTTGGAATGATGGTGGTGTTGGTGGTGTTGGTGGTGTTGATGGTGTTGGTGATGGTGGTGATGGTGGCGATGGTGTTGGTGGTGATGATGACAGGTAATACTAAACTTTGGGGTCTGGAAGAAATGGGGGTTTATTAGAAAATCTTACATGGTCCAAGTTGTAGGCAGCCTAAGCCCTCTCACCAACACACTCTCCCATGGCTGCAACTAATTGGGTTCAAAGAATACATTTAGTAAAGGTAAATTAATTGCCTCTACTCCCACAAGCTCCCGTTCCAAAGGTATTAACCCTCGTGGTACATAAAATTCTAAAGCCCTTCACAATGGATATGAAACTGTAATTGATTCCCATTGACTGAGATGGTCGATGAAAAAAATGTATATACAAAAGCTTACTGTATATTCTATTCGACGTACCAAGACAAAGAATAGCTGAGGTATATAATATAGTAAAAGCTATATATATGTATTCCCTTTTCAGGACTGAGTGTGTTATATATATAAATAAATACATATATATATATATTATATCCACACAGACCCTTGCTTCCTAAACAATACACAGTAAAGAATGTGTCTGCAGGATCCTGTACTTTGTGGAGAGTTTAGCTAACTTTAATTAAGAGCATAGTTTTGCCCAGAACCGAGTAAAGTTGGGTTCTCTTGTTTGTATGAAAAAATACGCCTACATAATGAAAATAAAGATGCCTCCCAAACACCATAATAAATAGTGTGTGTGGAGGCCTCACATGTACAAAGATAACAACGGCACTATAAACACACCAAATACTGACACCAGCTATTTCAGTGAATATATATTTACGTCGCCATTGTTGTGTATTATTACGAAATAGAAAATGACAAAAATAAAAAGCAGCAGAACACAAACAAACAAAGACCCAAACTCCCACAAACAGTATCAACTCACCAGGGTAAAAAAAAACAAAGGTAAAAAAAAAAAAAAAAAAAAAAAAAAACTCAGGTAGCACTTTGTGAGTATATTTACGTGGGTTGGCCTGGCGTTTTCAGCCCCATGCACCGTCGGGGTTTGGGGTTTGGCGTGAGGCTGCGTCGGGTGAGGTTAATTAGCGGTAATGGCCTGACACCTACCGCCAAATTATTTTCATTTCCATGGAACCGACACTTGGTGACATACAGACTTATAATGCAGAGTACGATATCGGGTTTTTTCATTAGCATATTTTGATAATGCAGTACCGCTACTCACTATCGGGACGGAGACTAAAGGTTAAGGGATCTGTGATGTAGTCTAAAAGTTGGAGAAAAATTAGTCCTTCAAATATTGCCACGAAACACCACCTATAGGGAAGGAGTTCGTTTCGTGGCATAGTCAGGAGGAATCAGAAGCCTCCAATTTTCATACACGATCACAGGGTCCTTAAGGGGAGAGTATACTTTTGTTACATTGGAGTGCCTTGATTCCTCCAAAGTATGCCATGAAACAGAACCAGATGAACACAAATAATGGTGCCCTGTTGGAATTAAGAGTTTGGAGGAATCATTATCTCCAAAAATGTCCAAACTATACCCTCCCCTTATTTTCTTTTTGGTATATTAGGGGGGCTACTGATTCCTCCAAACTATGCCAGGAAACAAATCATCTCGGTGTTACTAATAGGGGATTTGTTGTTTCATGTCATAGTTTGGAGGATTCGCTAACCCTCCAATTTACCATCAAGAGCAACAACAACGTAGTTCGTCTGAGGCTGCCTTGGGTTTGGATTGAAAGTTATATTACCAAGAATCAGTATAAAATTTCCTCAGTCTTGCCTAAATTATGTTACCAAGAATCAGTATAAAATTTCCTCAGTCTTGCCTAAATTATGTTACCAAGAATCAGTATAAAATGTCCTCAGTCTTCCCTAAATTATGTTACCAAGAATCAGTATAAAATGTCCTCAGTCTTGCCTGAATTATAAAACCAAACAGATCACCTTGGGTTTGGATTTGAGTGTTATGTTACCAAGAAAAATCAGTATAAAATGTCCTCAGTCTTGCCTAAATTAAAAAACCAAATAGTTCATCGACTCGTAAACTAAAGTAGCCTGAGTTCTGGTATAGTTTGGAGCAATCGGGAAACACTCCAGATAATACTAATTGACCTTGATTGCCCAGTTATCAGTATATGAACCTGGTCTTTTTTTTTCTTTTTTTTTTTTTTTACTGCCTATGATCTGAAGTGTTGAAAACTCTGACATTTGTAAAGCTTGTAAAATAATTGTGTGTGTGTGTGTCTTTGTTTGTTTGTTTGTTTGTTTGTGAGTGTGTGTGTGTGTGTGTATGTGTGTGTGTGTGTGTTTGTGTGTGTGTGTGTGTGTGTGTGTGTGTGTGTGTGTGTGTGTGTGTGTGTGTGTGTGTGTGTGTGTGTGTGTGTGTGTGTGTGTGAGTGAGTGAGTGAGTGAGTGAGTGCGTGCGCGTGTGAATGTGTGTGTGTGTTTTACTAATCGTGCACCACAAATTTTCATAGATACATAATATTACTCTTTACCAATGTGACTAACAAACAATAAAAGAATGAATACTTGCATTGTCTGGGGAAAATTATGACTTCAATTAATTACCCCGTTCGTTAAGTTCAGTCGCCATGGAAAGGCAAGAATGGCATAAAAGTTTTCGCTTAAATTTTCCTGGAACATCTATTATGATAATGGTCTGGTAAATCCTTCCATTTGGCCGTCCATCAGTCATTGTCAGACACTGGGGAAGAGGTGTAAGTGTGGCCGAGTATGCATGTGTGTGTGTGTGTGTGTTTGCTTGTGTGTGTCTGTGTGTGTGTGTGTGTGTGTGTGTGTGTGTGTGTGTGTGTGTGTGTGTGTGTGTGTGTGTGTGTGTGTGTGTGTGTGTGTGTGTGTGTGTGTGTGTGTATGTGTGAGTGTGTGTGACAGAGAGAGAGAGTCAAATGTGTGTATGTGTGCGTGTGTGTTTGCTTGTGTATGCGTGTGTGACAGAGAGATAGAGTAAAATGTGTGTTTATGTGTGGGTGGGTGTTTTTTTGTTTGTTTGTTTGTGTGTGTGTGTGAGAGAGAGAGAGAGCAAAATGTGTGTGGTGTGTGTGAGTGCGTGTGTGTGTGTGTGTATGAGAGGTCTTGCAGGGGATCGAATTTCTCTTTGACCTAAATTAATTCCTGTAGAATATGTAGTTACAAGGAAAAGAAGTATCCTAGGAGACCTTACGATCCATACAAAGAGGGTACCTGTGGGTTTAGTTGTAACAGTACTGAGAATTCCCTCCTACCCAGCATTCAATCATTGTGTTGGTTGTTGGTTGTTTCATGATACTGGAGACCTGAATGGCTATTAAACCCTCCACAATACTCTACAGAACAGATTCCCCTGCCCTTGTACTGAAGTAATCTGTTTCCTGGTACAGTTTGGAGGCTTCATTAGACGTCGAGAATCCTTAATTGTGCCAGGAAACTAAATCCCTGAGTATACATCATTCCGTGCCAATATTCAGGGAACAGTACGTAGGAATTAGAAGCCTTCGACACGTGGATGACATTATTGGAGTCTTACACTATTTCTACAAACATTTATTCATGACCTCGTGTTGTATTTTAGCCACACGGTATCACAGGATCGATCTATAGTTGTTTTTATTATACTAAATGAACTTTGGGAATTCTATTAAGCGGCTGGTTACATTCTAATGCCATTCAGTATTTAAAAAAATGTTCAGCAAATGATGGAGCAACTCCGGCCAATGAGAGATAATTGTATTACACGAACTCAATTTACATTAATGATCAGCAGGTGATATCTGTTATTGTAATAATGTTTAGTGGAGTGTTAGTGTACTTTGACAATATAGTTAACGAAGTGAAAATATATAATTAGTATGAGGTTCAGTATATATATATATATATATATATATATATATATATATATATATATATATATATATATATATATATATATATATATATATATATATATATATATATATATATATATATGGGTGACACTGCTTACTAGTTATCATCTATGAGTTGTATGTATTTTCCTTTCTATATATATTTTTATTATCATTAATCACCTCTTAGCAGTATAACTTTGACCTGCATGTCTCTGCCAACACACACGAGGCGAAGCAATCCCTATGTTTGTTTTCGTTAAAATGGCCTTCAGACCTGACAATGACAGCTTGAGTGGCAAAGGTAAGTCCGAGTAATGATGTAGCAGGCAATTAGAGAGGCTCATCTCACTGGAGTCGCCAGCTAATGTAATCCTACTAACGAGCTCGCCTTAATGACCAACGGGGGTACTCAGCCTCTGAACGCAGGCTATTTCTATCCTTCCTACGGTACACATTGAGAGAGTATTGTTGATGCCTACTGTACCTTCACTCAGATATCATCAACAATATAATGAGAGTACGTGGAATCAATACTCACTGTATATACCATGTTATGCATTATATGATACCTTAGCGTTTATATGGTTCACAGAAAGTATATAGGATAGATAAAAAAGAACTCTATACCATCATGTAGTTTGCAGATTTCAATATGCTTTCCTATCAGAGAGTCTTTGATCACCATTATACGTAGTTGTTGTTGTTGTTGTTGTTGTTATGTAACAGTATGTGTAATGATTCAAAGTTTATGTTCTCTTACATTGTTCCATACCTAATGACCGTCTTCCTCTCACAAGGCTGATCCCTCTAGCAAACCATTATTGGGTGTCTCACTCTTGTCAAGTACCAAACCACTGACTGTCAAACACAAGGTGATCTCCCTCTAACACCAAATGGCAGAACTGTCTCCTCCTGTTACGAGGTAACATCAGAGTTGACTTCCTCCTCCCTCTGATACTAACCCAATTACTTAGCCAGGCAGAGTTGGACAATTGTCTGAGGTAGGATAGGGGAAGAGGGAGTAGAGAGGAGGGGAGAGAGTACAGGTAGTGGAAGGAGGAAGGGAGAAGTGATGGGGTGCCGTAGGATAGCAGGGAATGAAGAGGAGGTTGGGAAAGTTGTGGGAGTATGAAGCAGAAAAAAGGAATACAGAGTAGACGTAGAATATGAAAGGGATGGAAAGAGACGGGTTTGAGGATTTACTTTCCGATGCATTTCAAACTCAAACGATTCATAAACCGAGGAAAAATCACAAGCCCTAAGAGGATTATAAGTATTATTCTCCACTACCACCAACACCAACATCAACACCACAAACAAAAACACCAACAACATCAACACCTACACTACCACAAACACCAACACCACAAACACCAACACCAGCACCAACACCAATACCAACACAAACACCAACACCAACACCAGCACCAACACCACCACAAACAAAAACACAAACAAAAACACCAACACCAACACCACCATAAACACCAACACAAACATAAACACCAACACAACTACCACCACTGCCACCCTCACTTGAACACTCTCTCCTCCCCGCTTGGTTGGGTTAATAAAGTCATCCTCGTAATTAACAAAGTATTACTGGGGTGATGGTGGTGGTGGTGGTGGTGGTGGTGATGGTGGTGATGGTGGTGGTGGAGGTGGTGGTGGTGGTGGTGGTGGTGGTGGTGGTGGTGAAGGGCAATTATCAGCTATAACACTAACTCAGAAAACTAACTTGGACCGAAAGTAATTAGGTAATGGACACAAGTAACGCCCGAGGATGTGGATAAGAACTAAGAATGAAAGTAATTAATTGAGATGGAGGGTGGCAATTATTGTTTTCAAAGTTTTTTTTCATGGCACTGGGCAAAAATTTTCCTTGCCAGCCAGCAGAGATTTCTTCAGTTTTTTTGTTTTTTTTCGTAGTTAATTTTGGCTTGGTTAGACTAGGTTTAATGTTAAAAATGCAAACCAAAAAATTATAAGGAAACCCAAAAATAATAATAATAATAATAAACAAATATATATATACAGTATATAAGTATCATGAGAAAATAGATATGTATACCTAGAAATTTCATGAACTCGAAAGTAACACTAACTAAATACTAATATAGATTTTTATTTCTATTATTATTTACATACGAGGTGTCTAATGTATATCAATGAGAAATAAAAATCAAATCGTGTCTCCCTGTGGCCTGGGAGATTATCAATAAGAAAAAGAAAAAAAAATCGTCTCCCTGTGGCCTGAGAGACTAGACTGTATATATATGTAGAAAGATGCATGGAGTGTTTGTTGGAAGTGAGGGTTGTGGTGTGTCTACTATCACCCTTATAAGTCTGGAGGGTGGGAAAGGAATGGGCCAACTTTGACAATTACTACTGCCTCTAAAGGAGTAATGGTTCTTCTGACGCATAGAGTTCACTGAAAGGAAGGGGAGGGGAGGGGAAGGAGGATAGGGAGAGGGAAGGAAGGGGAGGAGGGAGGGGAAGGAGGGAAAGGAAGGGGAGGAGGGAGGGAGGGAAGGATAGGAGGCAAGGGGGCGAACGATATATGGGATAGACATATGGGGAAAGGAAAAACACACACACACACATACTGTACATACATACATATATTCACACACTTACACATACATTCTAAATAAACCTTTTATTATTATTTATTATTATTATTATTATTATTATTATTATTATTATTATTATTATTATTATTATTATTTATGCACACACATACATTGTATATATGATGCAATAAGACAATAAAGTATATCTTATCTTATCTTACTTACATACATATACATACATACATACATTCACACACTTACACACACATTCATGCACACACATACATACATACACATACATGCAGTACATACATACATACATATAATCTCACACACACACTTACACTTACACATACACATACACACATACATACAGACAGACACACACACGCGCACGAGCCCATTTATAAATTCATACACTATTTCACAAACATATGCATACACGTAAAGATACACAAACACACAAACACTCATAAACTGCATCTGGCTCTCAGCTGTATATACAAATGTTAACACTCTCCCTTGCAGATAACACTTGCACAAATTTGCACACATCCATTCATTAGCAGGAACACACACACACACACACACACACACACACACACACACACACACACACACACACACACACACACACAAACTAATGAATACACGTACATAAACACACACACACACACACACTAATGCATACACGTACATAAGTAAAGTAACTCCTTATATATAAACACACACACACACACACACACACACACACACACACACACACACACACACACACCACACACACACACTAATGCCTGCCAGACTATATTAATGCTTACCTCTCTTCCACACACACAGAATTGGAATGAATGGATAACCTTGATGAATGTTGTCTGTATATTCACTCACCCTGTCTGTACGTTCACTGCCAGTCTGTCATAACACAACACAACACAACACAACACGTCTTATTGGGTCTGTTATGCTGTCTTATTGGGTCTGTTATCCTGTCAGTTTCGGGATATGTTGTTGGTGTGTTCCTATATTATATCAAGCAAATGTATGTATGTACCTGTAATATTGTTTGTTTCTGTGTGTGTGTTTGATTGTTTGATTGTGTGTTTGATTGTTTGTGTGTGTGTGTGTTTGTGTGTATGTCTGTGTGTGTGTGTTTGTTTGTTTTGTTTGTCTGTTTGTTTGTGTATAATGTGTGTGTGTATTTGTGTGTGTGTGTGTCTTGGAAATAAACGAATGGGTTATCTAAAGAAAGTAAGTATGAAATTAGACACGTTTCAAGAGTTAAGTCACCATCTGAAATCCCACTTGAAATATAGAACATGTTATTTAGGGAAGCAAGGATCCTCTCTCCCTCTCTCCTTGGATCCTCTCTCCCTCTCCTTGGATCCTCTCCCTCTCCTTGTATCCTCTCCCTCTCTCCTTGTATCCTCTCTCCCTCTCTCCTTGTATCCTCTCTCTCCCTCTCCTTGGATGCTCTCTCCCTCTCTCCTTGGATCCTCTCTCCCTCTCTCCTTGGATCCTCTCTCCCTCTCCTTGGATCCTCTCTCCCTCTCTCCTTGGATCCTCTCTCCCTCTCCTTGGATTCTCTCTCCCTCTCATCCTTTCCTCCACTCTTCTCCTCTCCTTCTGATATCTTCTCCTTATTCCCTCTTCTCGTCATCCACTCCATGCCATCCTCCCTCCTCCTATCTCCTCACCTCCTTCCTCCTTTCATTTTCCACTCCTTCCCTCCTTTCATTTTTCCTCCACTTCCTCCCTCCCTCCATCTTTCCTCCACTCCCTCCCTCCTTCCATCATTTCCTCCACTCCCTCCTTCCTTCCATCTTTCTCTTTCACTCTCTCTCTCTCTCTCTCTCTGTTGTTCTTTATCCTTTTATTTCTACATCCCCTTGGTTATTTCATTCATACTCATTCCCTTTCTTCTTTCACTTCCACCAAAAGTCTATTTCCTACCGTCTCCTTTCTATAGCTCCATCGATTTACCACCAATCCATCCCTATCACATCTTCTTCAACACTCTTCAGCACTCCTTCCATCACCACCACCACCACCACCACCACCACTACTACTACTACTACCCAGATTCCTTTTTTCACTCCCTCCCTCCCTTCGTCCAGACAAGTGACCGTACAACCCTCTTCAGAACTCTCTCCATCACCACCACCACCACCACCACCACCACCCAGCCACCTTCCTCTGCTACCACCACCACCAGCACCCAGCCACCTTCCTTCCCTTCCCTTCCCTCCATCACCATCACCACCACCACCAGCACCCAGCCACCTTCCTTCCCTTCCCTCCTTCCATCACCACCACCACCCAGCCACCTTCCTTCCCTTCCCTCCCTCCATCACTACCACCACTAGCACTCAGCCACCTTCCTTCCCTTCCCTCCCTTCCCTCCGTCCAGACAAGTGGCCGTCTCCCCTTGACATAGTGGTCCACTCAGCTCCACCCTTGTCCCACGCCCCTCTACTCTCACGACATCACTCTGGAACTCCTCTCGTTAGCCTGTCCCCCTGCCTTCTTTGCATTTGTCACTGTCGCCTCAATGAATCCTTCTTCGTCCCCTTCCTTCACCTCTTACACAATCATTTTCAAATATTTTCGTGGGGGAGAAAGGTTCACATCATTCATGTACCCTTTCAATCCGTCTTAAGTTATTAGGTTTCTTAGGTTTTCTCTTATAAAGCTCATTGCATTTTAAAGCTCGTAGCTGTACACTTATATGGACAACACTTCATTACTTTCATGTAAACTGCATCTCTGTTATTTTTCCCACCACGTCTTATATATACAGTTTGTTTTCTCGTCTTATTTTCTATGAGTGCATCAATTACCCAGAAAGAATATACGACCGAGTTTACAAATGCTTCACCTGTACTTAAAAACCTCAAATTAAAGATAACTCCTAACACCTTCAGAGTGATGAGAATTCCCACTGAAGTAGAATGGCATACAATGAACTTAACGAACCTCTAACCTTCCTTCCTAGAATTCTCCTGTAAGCTTCCCCAAACCTCAGACACACTACAACATCCCGTCAACCTTTCAGGAAACATTTTAGAGGCTATTCACAACTGTCCACTTTTAGACACACCAATACTTTCTAACACCCTAGACCTAATACTGGTGAAGACGTCTACAGCCATTTTTCCTTCAATGTCTTACAGAACAAACCATTTTCTCAGGCACAGAAAATGTTTGTTTGGTTGTCCACTTACTATTTTTTTTTTTTCTCTGGCCCCTTTTGCTGGTAATTCATAACCTTCTCAGACAAAGTTTTCAGGACTAAAATATTCGCCCCATTTATTAATATAGCATAAGGGGATTGATTATTATACATATTTTATTTTGAATGAAATGGAGTGCTACTGATTCCTCGAAGTTATATTAGAAAACGGAATTCTTCACAATGTGCGTAGGGAAATGTTGTTTACTGCATGGTTTATAGGCCTACACTTACTCCAAATTACCACTTTAATTAAGGGGGAAATTATGGGTTGGTAAATCTGGAGCAAGTGAATCCTCCAAACTATTCCAAGCAAAAGATCACCATTATTTTTGTTCATGTGGTCCCATTTTCCTGGCATACTTTGGAGGAATCAAGACACTCCAATGTAAACAAAAGTGAATAACCTCCTTAATTAAGAAAGTACAATACATAGAACCCAAGAACTGAATATATAGAACAACAACATAGGATACACAAGCCATGAAGGTTATATATAAATTACCAAAGGCTTGACTGCATAAATTTCGCGGATCTTTTACCCACTTGCATTTTGCGTAGCCATGGATTCTGAGACCCTTCCTTCATCGGTTAACAACAACAACAACAACAACAACCTTTCTTTTACTCAGTCTCTTTTTTTTTTGTGACCTTGACCTTCGACCGATTTTGCCCAAAAGTTAATCATTTTGTTTTATAATGAATATCTATCAATAGAAAAAAAAATGAACATCATATGGCTAAACCTGTGGACGCTAGACCATAAACAAACACACGAACAGATAAATAAATAAATAAATATCCAGCACCGAAAACAATACACCGTCCACCCTTCAGGGTGGACGGTGTAATAATAATAATAATAATAATAATAATAATAATATTAATAATGAATAATAATAATAATAATAATAATAATAATAATAATAATAATAATAATAATAATAATAATAATAATAATAATAATAATAATAATAATAATAAACACCACAGCTTCAAGTTTCATTACAGCAAAGACCAGCCTTGAGAAACGTATAAATATTCTTTGTGTCAATGAATTCAGTCCCCCTACTCCCCCCCCCACGACCCCACCCCCCCCAAAAAAAAAACCGCACCCCCTTAATGCATTGTTCCCAAGTGGCCCCGAGTCAGTGGGAACCATTCAAGTGTTAAAGAGGAAGTTCGGTGTTGGTAAATTTGAAGCAACAGAATCCTCCAAACTATTTCAAGCAACAGAACACCATTATTTTTGCCCCTATGGTCCTGTTTCCTAGCATACTTTGGAGGAATCGAGGCACTCCAATGTAACAAAAGCGAATTATACCCCCTTAAGACAGTTTTCCGATTGGGTTACTTTTTCACCGGATCAAAACGGAGACTGGTTTGATGTTGTTAGTCTTCCAAGGGGTTTAGTTATGTTATTTATTCTTCCCATTCTCTCTCTCTTTCTCTCTCTCTCTCTCTCTCTCTCTCTCTCTCTCTCTCTCTCTCTTCTCTCTCTCTCTCTCTTTCTCTCTCTCTCTATCTATCTATTTATCTATTTATCTTTCTCTATCTCTCTCACTCTCTCTCTCTCATTCCCTTTCATTTCCTTCCATGTCTCCTGCTGCTTCCGTCATTTATATACTCCTTGTTTTGTTTTTTTGTTCTTTTACCCTTAATTAATTCTGCCATTCAAATCGTTCCTTCCTTAATTCCCAGATCTTCTTTTTAAAATTTAATATATAATTATACTCTAGTCGTTCCTTCTCATCTTTTACTACATTTATTTCTCTTCTCCTCTCTACTTCTATCTAGCCTCGTTCCCACTTCCACCTCTCTCCTTTATTCACCATTTTTCTCATCTTTACTACATTTTATTCTCTTCTCCTCTCTACTTCTATCTAGCCTCGTTCATCCTCGGGGCTTCCCACCTCCACCTCTCTCCTTCATTCACCATTTTTCTTTGCTCTGACAGTCCTCCCCTCAGGCCTTTCAACATTTATCATTTATTTTTTTTTATTATTCATTTTGCTTCGTTCTTCTCGATAGCGTTTGTTCCACATTTTCTCGTCCATTTTCCTTATTTACATTCTTCTCCTGTTGCTCCTATTCCATTCTTCCTCTCCTCCCTTCCTTCCTTCCTTCATTCTTTCCTTACTTCCTTCCTTCCTTCCTTCCTTCCTACTGCGTTTTCATCCTCACTCACCTCTTCTCCCTTGCCTATCTTCCCTGCTTTCTTCCTTCCTTCCTTCCTTCCTATCTTCTTTTGTTTCTTCCTGATTTCCTTCTTAGTTCCTTTTTTCCTTCAGTTCTACTATTATTCATTCTTTTCCTCCATTTTCTCTCACTTCTTTTTTTTCTTCCCCTACCACCCTCCCCCCATTCTATCGCCCTTCCTACTTTCCTTCCTTCAGTCCTTCCCTCCATCCTATCTCCTTTCTTCCCTTCCTTCCATCCTTCTCACTCCTTCCGTTCTTCACTCGCCCGTCCATTCCAGCCTTTCACACGAGCCATCAAGTGCTGAATTGCTCTCATTCATTGCAAAATTCTCTCTTTACGTTTAATTTCCTTCGGCTCTGCTTTCACATTTCACGGTCAAGGAATATTCAAATGACCTTCACTCCTTTTAACCTTTACTTATATATATATATATATATATATATATATATATATATATATATATATATATATATATATATATATATATATATATATATATATATATATATATATTATATATATATATATATATATATATATACATATATATATATACATATATATACATATATATATATACATATATATATATATATATATATATATATATATATATATATATATATATATATATATATATATATATATATATATATATATGTATAACATAATATAGCCTTAAGATAATTGATTTACTTGGGTTCAAAATTTTTTACATAAATACATGCTACAGTAATGTTAGTGTCATGTTCAAAATCTTTTATATTTTCATATTTTCAGGTGAAACAATAAGTTATGATCGTAACTGTACAGTAATATTCAACGCTTCAATTGGTTTGTTGTTATTACGTTTCTATTTTGAAGAGGGAATATATATTGAGGCGTCTATTTGCATAACGGGATAAACACCACCTCGGGTGATATTGAGTTAGCACTGTCTTCCCCCAAGTAAACATCTACAATTTACGTGGTGAAGTCCATATCCCCTTTTGGAGATTCTAATAAGGCTGAAAATGAAGTATAAATAGAGAAACTACAAC
>JAWZYT010002100.1:0-131588 GCA_034508575.1 Petrolisthes manimaculis | reverse complement strand
ATACTCCACCTTCAAACATTCTCACTCTCTCTCTCTCATACTCCACCTCTCACTTCACTCTCTCTCTCTCTCTCTCTCTCTCTCTCTCTCTCTCTCTCTCTCTCTCTCTCTCTCTCTCTCTCTCTCTCTCTCTCTCTCCTCTCTCTCTCTCTCTCTCTCTCTCTCTTCAACCCAATTTCAGAACCCACAAAAAATTACCCGAATCTATTAACTAACACTGACCAGATTATTTACGCTGTGTGCAAACCTCCCCTCCATATCCTCCCTCCCCTTCCTCCCTCCTCCTCCTCCCCCCACCCACAAAGTTTAGGTTCCTTCGTGCCTGCTGTACTACCTCTCTATCATTCATCTTCTTCTTCTGGCGCTATATGACATCGCTGTTGAGGAGCCTATTATTAATCAATCAATCAATCAAAAGAATATCAACACAGCTTCCCCCTCCCTTCCCTTCCCTTCCTTCCCTCTACCCTTCCCTTCCTTTCCCATTCCCCTTCCCTTCCTTCCCTCTTCCCTTCCCTTCCTTTCCATTCCCTTCCCTTCCCTTCCCTTCTCTTCTCTTTCTTATCACTCTCTCTTCCTATGTTTTACCAAGGGAGGAGAAGGGGGAGGGGGAGGAAAGCGGAGGGGTGTAGGGGCCGGGGAGGGGGGAGGGGTACAACTATTAGATAAACAAGGTTAGGTGATTATTTGGTAATAAACTGAGACTCATGGTTCACTTCCTTCCCATCATCCCGACCACAAAATTATGTAAACAAACACACACACACACACACGCACGCACACACACACACACATCAGTTCATTCATTCCCATACCCCTTATTTATGCATTCAACTGTACCGTATAAATAAACAAGAAGGCAAGGTGGGGGAAGCAGACCTATAGTAACATTGACGTTATCATAAAAGTAGTAATTCAGTACAGTGTTGTTAAATCCGGAGCAACTGATTCCTCCAAACTATTCCAAGCAACAAGACACCACCGTTAGTTTTGCTACTCTGGGTCTTGTTTCCTGGCATACTTTGGAGGAATCAATGAGCTCCAGTATCCTCCTAACACAGTATAATATTTATATATATACTTTAGTTATGTTTGGATATTGAATATTTTATTACTACACCGCTAATTCCTGGGAGTTGATATGAATGGCAGAAAATATTTGACCACTTTGCCCTGTTGTGTGTGTGTGTGTGTGTGTGTGTGTGTGTGTGTGTGTGTGTGCATAACTAAGTGTGAGGAATGATAAATGTGAGTTCGTGAGGCTTTAAAAAACTGAGTGTGAGTGAATGTGAACTGTGTGAGAGTATGTATGTGTGTGTGTGTGTGAGAGAGAGAGAGAGAGAGAGTTCTGACGTTGTGTGAAAGTCCTTTGTATTCCTTTGTATCTTGTATAGATGGCTTTAGTTCTCTCAGCCAACCAGCCAGCCAACCAGCCAGCCAGCCAATCAACCACCCACACACCTACCCACCTACCCACCTACCCACCAACCAACCAACCAACCAACCAGCCACCTCCCCACCCACCTAGACAACCAACCCACCAACCACACACACACCCACCCACCCACCCAGCCTCATTCACCACCTCCTCACCCACCTCGCCCGTGTTAAAGATGGACCCATGTACCGTAAAAGTGGGTATTTGGGTGAGAAGGTGATATAAGGTGTTTGGGAAGGAAATGAGATTGCTTGTTTATTCGGCTCACCCCAGTGCCGACGCGGGGGGTGAAAGGTGATATTATTTTACGTACGTACATGTATATATATATTTTTTTTATTTTTAGTTTTTATTTCTCGTATACCGCAGTGCGCGCCAACGAACCAGTTTCCTTTTTATACTGTATATATATATGTTTTTGTTTTTTTATGTAAGTATATATATTTATGTTTTGTCGTTTGGGTTGTAATGTGTTATATATATTAATTAAAGTTTCTGGTGTTGTTGCTTCCCCTTATTACTTCACTCTGTTTCTAAGTTGTATTATTTTGTTCCTTATTCCCTCGTAATTATGGCTCTGGTCTATAGGCTACCTTTTTTTTATATATATATATAGTCTCTTCCCTTATAATCTGGCTCTGTACACACACACACACACACACACACACACACACACACACACACACACACACACACGCACACACATACACACACACACACACATACACAAAGGAATCACCACCCTGTTTTCTTCTGTTGTCGTTGTTGTTGTTGTTGTTGTTGTTGTTGTCTCTCCCTCCCTGTTCCCTTTCTTTCCTTTTCCTCTTCCTCTCCTGTCACCCCTGATCCTCTGTTATCTTTATCTCTCTCTTCTAATGGCCAATGTTTTATACTCTACTTATATATATATATATAGTTGGTTATTTTTCATTTTCTCTCTCACCCAGATTGATAAGTAATTGTTCTCTGCTCTTTCTCTATTTATTTTCTCCTTTACAACTCTCACGGACACACACATACACACACACATTCTTTCTCTCTCTCTCTCTCTCTCTCTCTCTCTCTCTCTCTCTCTCTCTCTCTCTCTCTCTCTCTCTCTCTCTCTCTCTCTCTCTCTCTCTCTCTCTCTCTCTCTCTCTCTCTCTCTCTCTCTCTCTCTCTCTCTCTCTGATGGCCTACCCTGCATGCATTTCGTTCTTCTACTTGGTCTATTTTTCTCTGCGTGTTTTTTCTCTTTTTTTTCCCCCACCTTCCACACTCGGGTCCCTGACATCTAACACCCTTGCTGGCCGGCCGACACGCTTCCTCTTTCACACACACACACACACACACACACACACACACACACACACACACACACCTAAGCTTCATGCGTCAGTCACTACAATGTAAATTACACTTTTTTCTGTCGTACTGTGCATCTCGGCCTGTGTGTGTGTGTGTGTGTGCGTGTGTGTGTGCGTGTGTGTGTGTGTGTGTGTGTGTGTGTGTGTGTGTGTGTGTGTGTGTGTGAGCAAAAGAAATGCCTAAATAAACATGAAGGTTGGTGGGTGCGAATTCTCGGGGTGTGTGTGAAAAATTCAGTTGGGTTTCCTTTGTTTTTTCTTGATTCGGGGTTTGCTATCCCTCCTCTCATTCTCCTTTTTCTCCTGCTCCTCCTTCTCATCCTCATCCTTCTTCTCCTACTCTTACCCATCCTCTTCCTCCTCTTCCTCCTCCTCCTCCTCCTCATCCTCATCCTTCTTCTCCTACTCTTACCCATCCTCTTCCTCCTCCTCCTCTTCTCCTTCTACTCTTCTCCTCCTCCTCCTCCTCCTCTGACGGCATGTAGCCCCAGCTGTTGCCTCACCATTATTGTATTACTTCCCATCAGCCAATCAAATTAATACAACTTTTATCCATGTCTTATTTTATCAATCACCCACTCACTTCAATTCGCCCATTTATGTTTTATATTGTTTATTTTCCTACAAATCATTCAAATAATTTATCTCTTATATTATTTTTTTTTACTTCCAATCATTTAATCAATTTTAATTCGTCTTTTTGTTATCGTTTTTACATCCTATCAATCAATCAATCGAATTACCTCACATTTTTATTATTGTGTTTTTTTATCTTCCAACCATTCAACTCAGTTCGCCCCTTTTATTGTTTTACTTCCAATGAGTCAATTAAATTAATTCTTCTTCTTTTTTATTTATTTTTTCGTTCCTTCCTTCCCTCCCCTTCTCTTCCTCGTGCTGAAAAATAACAACTGTTACCCATTAAACTCACCCTAAGTCCTCACCTTTCCTTTCCTTTCCTTTCCTTTCGTTCCCTTCTCTTTCTGTTCTATACTGTATATTTTTTCCAACCTCTCCCTTCCACTCCCTTTCCTTCCTTCCTTCCTTCCTTCCATCCTTCACCTTCCAGTCTTCACCCTTCATTGTCCTTTCATTCTCTTCCCGTCCTATCTTCCACTTCCTATTCCTTTCCTTCTCCTTCCTCCCTTCCTATCTTTCCCTTCCTATCTTTCCCGTCCTATCTTTCCCGTTCTATCTTCCACTTTCTATTCCTTTCCTTCCCCTTCCTCCCCATCCTATATTTTCCCTTCTTTTTTCCGTCCTTTCATTTCCCCACCATTTCCTCTCTTATTTCCTTCCTTCTTTGTACCGTAGATATGAGGGCTGTTCCCCATTACACTTGACCCAAACCACGTCCTCACCACCACCACAACTGCCCGATTATTACCCCAGTAACGAGCCATTTCTTCCTCAGCCAGTGGTGCTAGACTCTGCCACCTCCCTACACTCAACATGCACTCAGGTAGGTTGATGGTCCCATGACGAGTGTCCCATCTATCCATCTATCTATCTCTCCCAACCACAACACAACACAACAACAGCACTCATGTAGGTTGATAGTCCCACGAGTGTCGCATCCATCCATCCATCCATCCATCCATCTATCTATCCCAACCACAACACAACACAACACAAAACAACACAACACAAAACAACACAACATAGCAGTGAGGTAGGTTGATGGTCCTACGAGTGTCGCATCCATCCATAACACAACACAACACATTACAGGTGAGTGACCTATTGTGTGGCGTTGTGAGGTGATGTGAGGTGAGGGAAGGGAGGGAATCGCCAGCTGATGTGTATAGGTTACTGCACCATTAGTGAAATCATTGCGTCTTTATGGAAACCGCCAATGCATACTGCTACTCTAACCTTCAATAACCTCCTGTACAGACACACCCATTAGTCCTGCACTACTACTACTACTATTACTACTACTACTACTACTACTACTACTACTACTACTACTACTACTACTACTACTACTACTACTACTACTACTACTACTACTACTACTACTACTACTACTACTACTACTACTACTACTACTACTACTACTACTACTACTACTACTACTACTACTACTACTACTACTACTACTACTACTACTACTACTACTACTACTACTACTACTACTACTACTACTACTATTACTACTACTACTAGAGAGAGAGAGAGTGTGTGTGTGTGTGTGTGTGTGTGTGTGTGTGTGTGTGTGTGTGTGTGTAACCCTATATAACTAACTCATGAAACAACTTGATATATACATCCTTTCATCTCTCTCTCTCCCCTCCACTCCTCTCTCTTCTATTCCTCTCCCCTCTTCTCCCCTCCCTTCACTTCCCCTCCCCTCCCTTTCCCTTTTTTCCCCTCCCCTCCCTCCTTTCTCCTCCCCTCCCCTCCTTTCCCTTCCCTTTATTTCCCCTCCCTTCCCCTCCCTCCTCTCCCTTCCCCTCTCCCTTCCCCTCTCCCTTCCCCCCTTTACTCCCAGCTCAGTAAGGCCACTGTATGTGTATGTGTATGTATATGTATGTGTATGAGTGTGTACAGTATGTATGTGTATATGTATGTGTATGAGTATGTACAGTATGTATGTGTATGTATATGTATGTGTGTGTGTGTATGTGTGTGTGTGTGTGTGTGTGTGTGTGTGTGTGTGTGTGTGTGTGTGTGTGTGTGTGTGTGTGTGTGTGTGTGTGGTGGGCCAAATTGTATTAAATCTGCATAATTTTACTGAGCAGTGGTTCCTTCTAACCCTCTGCCCACATCCCATTACCCTCTCTCTTTATTACACCATATTACACTATTTAGTTTATCTATCTATTCTATTTATTTATCTATTTATGCATTCATTATTTTATCTATGTATTTATTTATCTATGCATTCATTATCTATCTAGTTATTCACATATTTATTTTATTTATCTATATATTTATCTATTTATCTATTTATGCATTTATTATTTATCTATTTAGTTATTCTCTTATTTATTTTATCTATGTATTTATTTATCTATCCATTCATTATCTATCTAGTTATTCACATATTTATTATATATATCTATCCATCTCTATTTATTTATTTATTTATGCATTCATTATTTATCTATCTAGTTGTTCACATATTTATTTTATCTACCTATCTATTTGTTTATTTATATATTCATTCATTCATTATTTATCTAGTTACTCATATATTTTATTTATATATTTGATTATCTATTTATTTATCATTGTATATTTGGTATAATTATATAGATAATGTTTCGTGGTAATATTTGAAGGACTTATTTACCTCCAATTTTCTGACAACATCACGGGGTCCTTTAATTAAGGGAGTTATGGGGCACGTGTTTTCATCGGTGCACATGTAAACACACACACACACACACACACACACACACACACACACACACACACACACACACACACACACACACTGAAGGAGACACAGGAGGAGGCAATAAACGTCAGCGAGGTCACTTGTGTGTGTGTGTGTGTGTGTGTGAGTGTGTGTGTGTGTGTGTGTGTGTGTGTAGGCTATACAGGCATACATAGTAAGCAGTAATGATAATAATAACGAATGAAAATTATAACATGCAAAATATTATATATATATATATATATATATATATATATATATATATATATATATATATATATATATAATTTTCATAGATAACAAGAAATGGTAAGATAAAAGTAATAATAATAATAATTATTATTATTATTATTATTATTATTATTATTATTATTATTATTATTATTATTATTATTATTATTGTTATTATTGTTATTATCATTATTATTGTTATTGTTATTATTATTATTATTATTATTATTATTATTATTATTATTATTATTATTATTATTATTATAATTATTATTATTATTGTTATTATTATTACTATTGTTATTATTATTATTGTTTGTTTTGGCTTACCTCTGTGTTTACCTCCCGAAGTTGCAGGCAGAAGTGTGAGGGCGGTGACGAGGCCCACCCACCACGCCCACCACCACCACCACGCCCACCACCACCCACCTCTACCAGCCACCACCGCCCCCCCTGCCACACGCCCACACTTCATGTAACACACCCACACCAACACCAACGATTGATTCTCTCCTCTTCTCTTTTCCTCTTCTCTTTCTTCTCTGATTCTCTCCTCTTCTCTTTTCCTCTTCTCTTTCTTCTCTGATTCTCTCCTCTTCTCTTTCTACTCTGTAATTTCTATCTTCTCTTTTCCTTTTATATTTTAATTTCTTTCTGTTTTGTTTTTTCCTCTTTTCTTTTCTTTTCTGTCTTTTCCTCTTTTCTTTTCTTTATCTGTATTTTCTCTTCTTCTTCCTCTTCTCTTTCTTCTCTTCTTCTTCCTCTTCTCTTTCTACTCTTTAATTTCTATCTTCTCTTCTACTCTTTAATTTCTATCTTCTCTTTTCCTCTTCTCTATCTATCTTCTCTCTTCCTCTTCTCCTTCTGTCTTCTCTCCTCCTCTTTCTCTTCTCCTTCTGTCTTCCCTTTATTTCTTCTCTTCCTCCTCCTCCTCCTCTTCTTCTGGTCACTTATTCAATCTTAATTTTCCTTTACTCTTCTCTCCTCCTTTCCTCCTCCTCCTCCTCTTTTCTTTTCCCCCTCTCTTCTTTACTCCTCCTCCTCCTCCTTCTCTTCTTCCTCCTTTCTTATCCCCTCTTTTATTCCTCCTTTTCCTCCTCCTTTCCTCCTCGTCCTCTCTTTTTTCTCTCTGGGTGGGTGGTTGGTTACGGTTAACTGTGGGTGGGTGGGTGGGCGGTTGTGTGTGTGTGTGTGGGCGGGAGAATGGTTGTTGGATGGGTGGTTGTGTGTGTGTGTGTGTGTGTGTGTGTGTGTGTGTGTGTAAGCAGGAAAAAGGTTGCTTGGATGGTTGTGTGTGTGGGTGGGTGGGTGGGTGGGCGGTTGGTCACGGTTGATTGTGGGCGGTAGGGTGGGTGTGGGCCCTTGATTGTGGGTGTGTGCATGGGCTAGTGGAGTCTTGTTGTTGTTGTTGTTATTGTTGTTGTTTTATTTTCTTCTATCTGCTGAACCCACGTGACGACAATAAACAAACAAACACACACACACACACACAAACCGGTATAACAGTCGAAAATATTCACCTCTATTTACTTTTCATCACACTTTATTAGATTTCAACTAGTTCATTTTCTTTAATTATGATCATAATAATAATAATGTATGTACACCTTTGAAAAGTTATGTTAAATGTTTCTTGTTTTTTGTTTTTGTTTCTTTATTTATTGGCAGGGGATACGCACATCTTGTTGACAATAAAATAATAATAATCTTGTTAATAATAAAGTTATAATGTTCATAAATTTATATAAAGTTGGAAGAAACACATATTAATTCATTGGTAAGCCTGGATTATCGAGTCTGTTGTTGTGACTGTGTTCGAGACTGATTTTATAATAGATGCCAAGAAACAATCACAGAAGCTCAGAGATTAAGACAAAAAATGAATATGCGTACAGTTGCCTCCACTATGAAGTAACGAACACAGCGTCTTGTAAGTGTTGGTGAAATGTGGCACAACTGTGTTTGTTTGTTTACATCACATTTCCAGTAAATTATTGAGCCTCAGTTAAGGGACCCTGTGATGTAGTCAGAATGTTGGAGATAAACGAATCCTTCAAACATTGTCACGAAACACCACCTATATAGAAAGAGCTTGTTTCGTGGCATAGTCGGGAGGAATCAGAAGCCACCAAGTCTCATACACGATCACAGGGTCCTTAAATGACGAGGTGGGGATATTTTTATGTTTGTGAAATACCGAGGTTTTTCATCCTGTAACTTGTAAGACAATGAATAACGTAACACTAACACAGTGTTGATGGTAAATCTGAAGCAACTGATTTTTCCAAACTATTCCAAGTAAGAGGTCGCCAATATTTATATTGATTTGTTGTTGTTTCTCGGCAAACAGTACAGTACAGTATTCTGGAGTAGTGGTTTCCGAACTGTATGTGGGCCTTGAAACCCTCTGGTGCCATATAGCAAAATGTAGGGAGCCATGAGATCATTGAGTTTCAACAAAGGGAAAATATATATTATATTATTATTACTCAACAAAAGAAAAATAATAATTGGAATTGTTAGAATTACAGATAATTGTTAGCAGAGTGGTTTTGTATTTGGACCAAAACAATGTATAAAACTGTAGATAGTGACTGTAATGACGGGTTATGGATGGATGGATGAATGGATGGGGGGTGAGGGGGGGATGGCTAAGGTTCATATATGAAAAGTAAGTTAAGTAACGACCAGAAAAGGTTTGGAAACCACTGCTCTGGAGGAATCATAACGTTCTAAAGTAGCAAAATTCTATACTGTATAGCCTACTACACCACTTAATTGTAACTATATAGCCTAGACTATAGAGAGGTGAAAAGAACTCAATATTTATTATGTATAGATTATAAATATTTGAACCTTTTCGTTTCAGTGGTTGGTGGTTTGGTCGTGATTTTAATTAGGTCATCGAAACTCCTGGAATAAGTCACACAATTATGTATGTATGTATGGATGGATGGATGTATATATGTATGTATGCATGTATGTATGTATGGAATAATCAACAAGTTACTTATAATGTGTTCCAAGAGATACGATGCGTGTGGAAAGATAACAAATAATGAACCCACTATTAATTAATGAGATAATGATGATGATAATGATGATAATGATACTCCTTCCTCCCTTGTGGTCAAATTGTGGAGTTTCTGAATCCTCCTCCTCCTCCTTCTCCTTCTCCTCCTCCTTCTCCTCCTCCTTCTCCTCCAAACTATACTATATATGTCACGAAACAACAGATCTCCTTTGAATAAGAAGAGTTGCCTGTATAATTTGGAGGAATTTGGAGGAATTGGCCACTTTATTTATTTTATGTTTGTTTTTTTTAAGTTTCCCAACGTGATAATAATTATTCTCCCCTTAATTAATATTTTGTGTTTTTCTTTACGCGGGAATTTACGATTTTTTTCACTTTTTTCTGACAAGCGTTTAATGGATTTTTTTTTTTTCATTTCCAAAGGTAAAATAAATAAATATACATTGATACTCTGAAATTATTAGCCTATCCTCTGAACAACCTAACGCCACTAGCTAAGTCACTGAGTATCAAGGCCTATACAGACTTAAACTATAGGCCGTGCTGAGTATATACTGTATTTGAACTAACGCCAGACAATTATAATTATAAAATGTTGTCCCCCTACCCCACCCCAAAAATAAACGACATCCAAGATTTAGATTTATAGATCACACTGTAAATACTCGGAAAAGAAACTTGTAAATACTCGGAAAAGAAACTTGTATATACTCGGAAAAGAAACTTGTATATACTCGGAAAAGAAACTTGTATATACTCGGAAAAGAAACTTGTAAATACTCGGAAAAGAAACTTGTATATACTCGGAAAAGAAACTTGTAAAGTGTTAGCGTCGGGTGAGCAGTGTGTGTGTGTGTGTGCCAGCGAGCGAGGAAGCAAGTGATCGAGTCGAGGAACACAGCCAGAGCAGGCAGTGTGGGGGGCGGCGATCCCTCCTCCACCACTGCCACCAGCACACTGACGGACTGGACTGAGTATAGTGCCTGGCTGCCGTGGCCTTTCACTCTTGTCACATCATTATGCCCTCGGCCCTCGCTCCACATAGGCATTACCAGGAGGGAAAGTGCTTATCCTACCCAGTCTTATTTATTATTAATTGTCTATCAACTCTAAATTCTTGCCCAATAATAAGAGTGTGCACCAACAATTAACAACAACATCCCTCTAATATTGCCTTTTTTTATTATTAAGTAGAGAATATAATTGTTGTAGTATACATATATACGTGTAGTTAATTAAACGCGTGGTTTTTGTATCATTGCATCCGCTTCTTAATTAAAAAGACAATAACATAATACAGTAGCCCAATGTGGCGTGAAAACTCTGCTAATTGCTCTTTTCCCCATCCCCCTGCCTCCTCACCCAGCCCAGCAACCCTACAGTATACTTCACTATATAGTCCTTCATCTATTGTTTTTATTATTTTTTCTCCCATCCACACATCTTCACCAACGTCCACACATCTTCGCTAACATCTGCACATCTTCACTACCCACCACACACCTTCCTTACCCACCCACCACCATACATCTTCACTACCCACCCACCACCATACATCTTCACTACCCACCACACACCTTCATTACCCACCACCATACATCTTAACTATACTATTGGTACATTAGAGCGCCTTGAATCCTCCAAAGCGGGGCAGGAAACAGGACCAGAATAATAAAAATAATGGGTGGCCTGTTGCATGGAATAGTTAGGATGAATGAATTACTCCGGATTTACCACCAACACTGTACTTCCCAGTTCCCTAAAAGGAACTCTGGGATAACCATGAACTCTCTGCCAACTCTCCAACAACATCCGACTTTTAAGAGAGGCTAGGTGTTCACTGCTTATCGTGTAGGTTACAGTAAAACCACAACTAATATTGGTTTTTTTCTTTGGTGTAAAATTTCAAGGTTATTGGAACCATGACTGTTACACGAAGTCAAAAAAAAAGCCTGACCAACAATTCAAGCCTTGAAGAGGAGGAAGAAAATGAGGAGGGCAAGAAGTCTATGTATTGGGTGGATCTGAACCAAAAAAAGGGTCTGAAGGCCTAGGCGAGAAAGAGCTTCCAGGAGAGCAAGGAAGAAACACCCAAGAGCTGCACCAGCAACAGTAGTATAGCATCGGAATCCGTGGGTTGGAGTCCTAGCAAGGGATGTAAGGCCTGCTGGAGTATCTTCGATGGTCTTTGCGACAAATGTGAGTAGAAGCGACAAGAGGCCATCCTAAGGGAGAGGCGATTGGCCCTGACACGACGTATGGCTGCTGTATAGGGGAGAGAGAATGCCAGGAAGTGGAGGGAGTTGCAGGCCAAGAAGCAACTGAAGCAGGGTAAGATGAAAACGATACAGGGAGGAAGGAAGGCTGCATCCACAATAACCTATGGACATCACTCTGAAAAGAGGGCCATTGAGCGCCAAAATAGGAACAATAAGAGACAAAAGGCCATCATTCACAATGTCCATCCTACCCGGGTTATCCGTCCTGCAATTGTCCCTACCGCCATAGTTACCACCACCACCACCACTAGGCCTACTACTGATGCAGCCTACTTTGCATCTGCCATCACCACTAAAGCTCCTAAGACCACTACTACCAGACCCACTAGTTCCCGTATCAACCGTTGTCCCCTTTGTAGTACCATCTTGAGCTCTAAATTCAAAGTGCCGCGCGCGAGGTCCATCTGAGGGGCGGCAGCGTGAAGGAAATGACTCTAATTATATAATTATATGGCTGCTGCGAACCTTCATTCCGTACGGCCATCATCTTTGCCCATTGAACACTTCTCTTATATACCATAGTAATGCAAGAAGAGATATTGGGTATAGGAAATGACGATGGCTGCTACGATGACTATATGGGGCCATCGTCTCCACTTGGCCTCAGTGATTTTCCTAACATACTTTATAGACGAATGTTATAATTCCATGTGTACAATAATCATTGTGATTCTCTGTAATAATTATATAGGGTCGTATTAAAAAACATTCGTGGTAGAGACGATGGCGTAGTAACTGTACGACGACTATGTTATTTGTCTATGGAGCCATCGTACCCACATACAATACTTATCTTCACTACAACTCCACCCACCCTTACAGAAGAGTCAGTTAATTAAGGTGGTGGCATTCTCTTGTGAGTGACTTCGAGGGATATTGATTCCTCCCAACTACGCCAGAACACAGACGACCGCAGTGTTGTTAATATAGGAGGATCTGTTTCGTGACATAAACTGGAAGGAATTATTAGCCCTCCAATAAATACCGTTAAGAGAGTATCCCTTTATTTAACACGGAACAGTTTGGACTTTTTTTTCATACATAATACTTGAAATACACTCAACTTTGTGTGTGTGTGTGTGTGTGTTTTGTTGCATACTGAGCTTGTGCGTGTGATTTGCTTTACAGTGTGAGTGTAATTTGTTGTGCTCCCCCCCTCCCTCTCTCATTTATAAATTAGATATAAAGTAATTGATTTCCCCGAGAACAAATGAATGTTAATTATTTCTTCCATACGTTGTTTCTTGGTTGCTGCTGTTACCATTGTACATAGTACATTATCATTATTATTGATGATGTTGTTGGTTTTTAGGTTGTTGTCGTTTAATTCGCTCTCAGTAAAGACGTCTATAGACGTTCAGTAGAGTGCAGCATTTTTTAGTACTATATAATAATATTTTTCAGCATTTCTGACACAGAGAGCTGTCAGAATAATTTTTCTATGTGAGGTTTCGGATATCGTATTAATTTCAATATAGATATTCAAGTACTTCAGCCATATAATAATAACCGTGGTAATTAAAGGATGCTATAAATCAATCTAGAAGTAAAAAAAGAACAGCAACTACAACAAGCCATTGGGTGGAGCCGATATGGCAAGAAGTTACCGAGGTTGAAAGGTAATGTTTGTTTACAATTATGGAATACTACAGTGGTGCCAAGTATAAAAATAAGTTCCTAAATATGAAGAATTAGATATATTAATGAGAAATAATATATAAAGATTGTTCAAGATTATAATTATGTGGAAAATAGTATCAGAAGAAATAATAGATAAATATATATGTGACTATCATCTTCAAGAATAAACTGGAAATTCTGAAGAGAAAGAGAAATTCTGAAGCTAAAGTTGAGGTAAAAAGGGAAATTCTGATGTAGAAGTTGAAGTAAAAAGGAAAATATTGATGTTGTTGAAGCTGGGGAAATTTCGTGAGGCAGACCTGGCAACACTGTATGTATGTATATTATTGTAGTTAGTATTGGTAAGTGTTTTCTCTTTTGTTATTATTATTATTAACTCTACGTAAAAAGGTCAGATTGATAATTGGATAGATAGATGTGTGAGTGAATATTATAGTGGTCAATATGAGTTTTTACTGATAACTATATAATTATTTATCTAGGCCTAATTAGGATAGTGGTACTGTACACTGCTAACTACAAAACTGCAGTTCTTTCAATAAATACCTTACCTTAGTAGTAAGTATATAATTATTTAACTATCTATTATTAGCAGTAAGTATATATTATTTAGGTAAGTTTTCCGAGTTACATATGTGCGAGATAAACTGTCCGATACCAGCTCCAATTCCCACAATACTCTTATTTCATGTTAATATATATTAATAGATATATTTCTGCAGTATTATATCCTTTTCCTTTGTGAAATTGTCATGCTTTTGTGTGTGCGCAGCTGTGTATGGGAACTAAAGTTAGGAGTGAAAGCACATGTAGTTTTGAGGGCGGGTGTGAATGCGGTCAGTCGTATGCATCAATTTTAAGCCCTTTGATATCTCGGATCTTCAGATAACTCAACATGGGTCTTCCCCCAGTTGATCCGAGTAAGCGAGTGTTTACTGTACTTTATATTTTACATATTGTTTATAGGTACTTATGCAAAGTCTTCAATAATGTGGCAGTAGATCAGAGTAGAATTACAAATCCAGTAAATGCCATATAGCTAGCTACCTGTACCAAGCAGAAAGTGATTGTCGTCATACCTTTCCTCAAACTTTAGTTTATAAAGTTATTTGTTTTTCATTTTCTCTGTTTGTATTGATACTGTTACTTTGGCTTATGAGTCCTGATGGTAGTGATTTCTACTCCGGAGGTGATTGTATTTAAAACACTACCAGTACCATTACTGTATACTGTACACAGTTCAGGACACACTGTGATCTTATGTTGAAGTACAATACTGTACTGTACTTGTTTACTGTACCAGTAATTGAGTTTGTATATTTCAAATTTGTAGGTACTGTATGTCGATTAATTTACCACTGAAGCTGTACAAGAACCTACTAGGCTAATCACAGGAGCATGCTCTATACTATACAGTACATCTTTTTTTTTTCAGTGAGCAAGAAATGACAGGTTATCCATACTTGGGCCACAGCAAAGTTCTGACATCATGAAACGGGTAAGATATATCAACTTTACTTCAGAGAAGGGTGCACTAGATGTCAGAGTCAAGCCGTGTTACATATGCTCGTATTGTCTCTCCTATTTGTGCAAAGCAATGTTTTTACTTCAGAAAATTTAATTTATTCACTCAATATATTACTTTATAAATTTGGTCTCTTTCAATGGGGTGATGCAGTGAGTAGCTCCGCCATCTGGTGGCCATTTCTGAACTACATGTTTTTCAGAATCTGCTACCACTATTGGATATTATTTTATCCAAAAGCAAGTACAACTGATCGTTGCAATGATGAGTAACATTCTTTCAGTAACAAAACTAAGGGTTCTACACTATTCATAGCCGTATAAAGAAATTGGGATTGATATAAAATAACAGCCAAATATACTCCTGTCCCCTTCCTATCCAGGGCATTCTAGGGAACTATTAACGCGTGTTTTAAGTGTAAATATCCAACTTATTCTTGCCTAAAGATGATATCCCCTTCAAATAAGAGAATGAGAACGTCCAATTCTTCAAAACAGTGATGAAACATAAGCAGAAATTTCGACATCCATTTGGTACTCCCCTCTGCCATACATACGATTACAGTATTGTAAACAATACGGCGGCGGAAGAATTTTTGTACCTATTCCCCGTGAGGAGTTTTAAAATATATTAATATTTGTAGGCCTATATGAATGTATTTTTTCAATTATTTATCATGTGTTAGTGTTTTAAACCAGTTACAGTATATGGGAAAACTGGTATCTCGGAAAACTGGTATGTTAGTTCACGCGTAAGTCTAGGTTCCACTATATTTTAAAATTTAGTTCACCGCCTATTCTATCTTACCATTTGAACTTGTACCGGTACAGCCATGGCTGATAGTGCTTGACCAGGGTCCAAGGAGTGTTGGTGAGCAACTGAACAGAGTTCGAACAAGTGAATTTTCCAAACTATTCTCAATGTTTTTCGAACTCTATTCAGTTACTCTCCAACACTCCTTGGACCCTGGTCAAGCACTATCAGCCATGGCTGTACCTCCTGTTACCTAAAGTTTCTTTCTGTACAGTAGCTGATGGTAAATATCCACAACCTTATCACTGAATGACTTTGTTCTGACTGTCAAATACATGATTTCCAGCCTCTTGTTTGGGAGTTGTGCCAGTAGTCATGGTTAAACTTTACAGTACTTTACAGCAGAAAATATACCTTCAGTTGAAGCTTATTTTACTATTACAGATTCTTCCTAAGGGTGTGGTGAGAGTATGTGGAGGCCCTGCACTACCCTGCCTCCTACCTTCCCAACAAACGACCATCATTTTTAGCCCACCACTGGCATCACCCATCAATCTTGGACCAACACAGCCTGGTTCGATCATCCTGCCCTCTCCACCCACCTCCACCATCACTCTCTCATCCCACAATGTGCCACAGCCCACACCAGTGATGCTTCCACTCACTGCCACCAACCTCTCACCAGCCAAAGTTCAGCTACAGAGCTCCATCTTGCCACAGAGGAGAGTCCAGCCCAAAACAGTGAGTTTGCCATCCCACTTACCAATTGGGGGAACTGGGGGAAACTCAGACCAACTTATAATGGAATCCCATGACAATAGTATAATATTCATATACAGTACATATCCTTAACATGTGGGCCATTTGTGTTTTACCTGTATTATTTTTAGATTTAGCATATTAAATACAGTGTCCTCTATCCTGAGGCAATATCTCCTCCCTTTACCTGTTTGGAGAAAACAAAAGAGATTATGAAGATTACTTCGTATTATAAGATGCATTCATACTGACATTGCCAGTGGGATCACATTGATCATGTATTTCTGGAAAGTAGGTCAGATGGCCATTTGCCAGGTATACAATAGGTGTTGATGCCACATGCTAACATCAAATTAAACTTGTTCTGTTTGACCCTACCCAAGAGCTGTTATAAGTTGAAACTTAATTGTACAATTCAGTTGCCTTACTTATACAGGGTTTTTTTTCCAGGATTTGGTAGATGAGCGAAAGTCAAAAGAGGTATGCAACAACTCAAGAGCAGCAACAACCTCAAGAAATTCACGCAAGAAAATCAAATCAAAGAATTCCGAACATAACGTTAAGTCAATTCTTCCAAAAGTCTCCCAACCTGAAACCAAGTCTTTTGTAATGCTTTCTGCTTCACCCGTTGAAAAATTAACTGAAGCTACAATAATTACACATTTTTCTCTTCCTAGTCAAATGGAAAGCATTTCAAACAATTCTGGTTCAGAGAGAAAAAAGAAGCAAGTCACTATTAGAAATCATAAAATAAGACCCAAGGATGAAAGCATAAGAACACTTGATTTGGAATCCTTTTGCACTACACCCAATGCAACGCCTGTGGAAAAGGCCTCAACAGAGTGTGAAAAAGGAAAATTTGAAATTGATTCAAATCTGATGCCTACTGAAAGTATCACAAGTGTTTCTGGAAGAGGAACAGGCAACAGAAATGTAACTAGAAATATCAAGCAACCGTCTTCTATTTCCCTCGGAGATGATGTGACTTTGAATTCTTCTCTGATCCATTCTGAAGTGCCTTCACCTGCAGATGGCCATTTTCTTGCTCAGTGCAATGTCCCTCGTCCCCCTCCTCCACCCTACCCACAGTATTCTTCCAATTTCAAAGCCACTGCTGACAAACTAACATCACCTTCCCTTGAAGAGTATCTAGATGATAGTTCTGTATTATGTAAAGCATCTACAGGATCCGAGCCGACCCAAAGTGCCATATCACAGAAGAAGTTGGCAACCACAGATTGCCATGCCTCACAATCTGCGGAAGAATCACTCACAAAAACCACCAGATGCCAGATTAATTCCCAGTCCATAACTAAGACATGTGACAGGCTGCATCCAAAGAAGCAGCAATCTTTAGTGGAATCTTCATGCAGTTTGGTTGTGTCAGAAAAAAATTTGATAAATGTCTCTTCACCAAGTACATTAACAAACAAAGAGAATAATTTGCAACTTGCTTTGTCCCAGGTGTTTGTAGACACATCTTCAAGAAGTGACTCCTACCCAACTCCAACTGTATCTATAAACACATCCTTAGACTTAGCCTCTGAAGATAAAAACAACCTCGATAGATCATCAGTGGGTGTCATTTCCTCAAGCTTATGTCAGTCCCCTTTATTGAATTCTTCAACTTGCACCAAGACAGTGGCTGTTTCTCCAAAAACTGTCCTTAAATCTTGTCTGATGTCAAGTGAAACTTCACAAAACCAGTCCCTCCCAGTGGTATCCAGCTCTAGTTACCCCTCCCACCAACATTTGTCACCTACAAGAAGTCATGGTTTTGGAACAGGATACTGCACAGTGCCGTCCACACACTCTCCTGATGTTGAAGTGTCAAGTCCTCTTTTGTCATCCACACCTCCCACATCCACAGGATATTCACATAGTCTTCCTTCCATTAGTATTGCACATACTGTACCTCTGTCCCCAGAAACGTCAAGTCTAGTTCCAGGTAGCACAAAATATTCATATGCCTCTTCATATTCAAGTTCAGTGGTGAGTGAACTGGCAGAGCATTCATCCCAACAAGTGTCTTCATCCGAGCAACTAAAGTCTGGTTATGGTCCAACAAATTCACATGAATCCTTCAGTCAGAGTTTGCAAGAAACTTTAGCATCTGTTTTACCAGAATCAGATCCTTATATTCCACCAGTACATGCCATATTTTATTCCAAACCTCAGGAGGTTCAAGATGATCATTTTTCACATGTAACACTACCAAGTCAATCTCCACACTTGTCGTCCCCAGTTGCCCAGTTTTCACATTCAAACTCACTCACTTCCTCCCACCCCATGCAGATTACAGCACACTTGGATTCTCATCATTCATCCATGTATACACAGCCTCAGCAACCACCTCCATATGCACAGTCCCCAACACAATCCCAGTTACCACCTTCATACACACAATCCTCAACACAGTCCCAGTTACCACCTTCATACACACAGTCTCCAACACAGTCCCAGTTACTACCTTCATACATACAGTCTCCTACCCAGGCCATTCAACCACCTTCCTATACACTGTCGCCTACACAGTCCCAGCAGCAACCACATTCTTATACACAGTCCCCACAGTCAGTCACACATACTCAGTCCCCTCATCCTCCCTTGTACACTCAGTCATCTAAGCTGCTGCCTCCATTTTTGCAATCCTCACAGACAATGTCGATGACACAACTCCATCAGCCCATTATGTACTCACAGTCTGCCCAAGGAAGCACATGCAGTTACTCCTCAGGTTTGTCCACATATACTCAAGCCCATCACTCAGACTCTTGCCTACAGACTGGCAATCACTCTCCCTATATTGGCTCTCCACAGCCAGTTGCGCAACCATTGCTGACCCAGCAGCACAGTATAGGTGAGGAGGAGCCCCAATCCCCACATGCAATTTCCTTTCCTGCCAGCTGCACACCTTCATTCTGTGAGTCGCCTCAAACAGAGGCTGTGAGTCACTCCCCTCGCACCACATTATCTGATGCTGAGGATTTCCATTCTAAATGTTTATTTAGGAGCAATTCACACTCACCTCGGTACTCCTCTTGTTCAGTCCCTCAGTTACTACAGTCACAGCAATGTCTAAATTCTCCTGTGCCTTATAATTCACATCAGACTGATGAATCTCATGACTTGCATTATGACAGTACAATTGAAGATAAATCTTTTACATCTACATTTTTTACACCTGGTGATATAAATGTTTCAGTCAAATCTTTAGATAAATGTCTAAGTCCGCCCTCTTATGAGTCTTATTTACAGTGTACTGCTACTGGACCATATATATCATCAGAAAGCAATACTGACAACACTGTTCCTAATGTGGCATCAGACAGTAACCAACAGGCAGCTCTGATTGATTACTGTCCAGATCAAAACCTAAAACAAGAGATTGGTGCAGCCGTATATCCCCTTTCTAAAAAAGTTACTGGTTCCCCTCCAGCTTACCCTTCTTCATTGAGCCTACTCACTAATCATCCTCCACCACCTCCCAAATATAACTTTAACCAACAGACCACACTATCAGCACACCACCACCACCATCATCCTCATCCTCATTCAAATATTCCAGAAAACACAAGCAAGAGTGATATCCCTGAATATTATGAGAAAGATTCTTCTCATCAATATTTTCCTTGCACTACCTCTCCCATAGTAACAGCACCACTACCTCACAGTGACTGCACCAGCTTTCATGGCAGCTCCACACATGGCAATTATTCTCATGATGTCAGCCAAGCATTGTCCTCTTCACCATCAGGGTTTTCACATCATGGTGGATACCTACCCTCTCCTAGCCTGGATCCTAGTGATAATAATGATACCCAGCAACAGAATCAAGACAAAAGGTTACCACTCAATAACACCCAACAACAAAATCAAGCCAAGACATATTTTAACAATATCCATCAACAGAATCAAGACAAGAAGTTCCAGCAGCAGAATCAAGACAAACCATATCTTAATAATATCGAACAACAGAATCATGATGAGAGGTTCCAGCTTGATAATAATATCCAACACCAAAATCAGAATAAGAAATTCCAGTTTGGTATTACCCAACAACAGAGTAAGGAAAAAAGGTTCCAGGTTGTGTTCGGGCAGGAAGTGCCATCATTGGAGCACCACTATGAAGAGGATTATCTCATGGCCTCTTGGAGTGGCTCTGTGGCAACAAGAGACCTAGTAGCAGTGCAGAACAATGATTCAGTAAGGGTACACTCCATCATTGAACGTGCTGAGAAGTTATGGTTCATTCCCAGCCAAGAGCAGAGCAAGGTTTATACCAAGAGGAAAGAGGTGGCCAAAAGTCTCCTGAATCATCCAGGTTAGTAAGCAAAAACATTCTCCAACTTTTAAGCTTTTTTTTTTTTTAACTTCAAAGAGTTTTGTCATTTGTATTCCAGTACTGCATATCTGTACATACTGTATCTAATGGGGTAGATAACCTTGCCCAGGAGGTACTACTGCTCAGATGTTGGGAGACTTACTTCTGGATATCATGCCATCCACAAGTATACAACACACACATCCATGGAAACATCATATATACCAGCTGCATATTACACTCCTATGATTACACTTATCTTATGCAACTAACATGTAACACTGCTACATAAACCCCCTCTACAGGTTCTTTTAGGGTCAAGGAATGAATAGTGTAGCCCCTTTGATATGGATTAGGCAGGCCCTTATTAAACTTTGAGGTGGAAAAATTGTTGCTGTTCTGCCTTTGCCATTTCTTAAGGGAGGACACAAGGCATCAATTCATATGAATATGAATGATCTTATGCCAACTTTAATGTGGTGTACAGTAGGTTTGCCTATTGCACGATGAACCCCAAATCAGCCCCATTTTATTTTCTTATGTGCGATGCGTCCACAGCACGCGTTTTTGTGGCCAAGATTGGCCCAAATAAGCAGCCTTTCCCAGAAGTGTATCTAAATCCGGTTTCCGCATGAAACTAGCCGCTCCCCCAAACCCACACTACAACCAGCTGCTCCCCCTAGCCGACTTCTTCTTTGCGTCCTGTTTACCCCCCTCTCTATTGTCACCGACTTGTTGTCCCCAACCCGACCAACCAACACCTACCTTTACCATACCAAAGGTTGAGTGTAAGAAGACATTCCTGCCACACTCTCTGAAGCTTCAGGTGATTAACTAAAGACCACAAGAAAGGTCTTATTTTTTTCAGTAGGGGAGAGCTGGGGTGGCTTGAGTATGGGGTGGTTTAAGCTCCGCACACATGCCCACGCAGGCTAGAGGTAGTGTTACTAGTCAATCCCCTAGTTCTAGCCCAGGGCTTTCCAGTGGTATCATCATCATGCTCATAGCCCATATAGCCCATGTAGTTTTTTTGTAGCCCATGCTTGATATCTAGTGCCTTGATCAACACAATTCAGTGATCACCTGATTGGATGGCACAACACAGGAGGAAACAGTTGATGGGTTCATTGGCAGGGGGGTACCATTGGGTGGCACAACAAGGAAGGTTATGGGATTGTTGGCTCGGGGCACATGACTGTGAGCCAGTTGTACCCTCTTCTGTTGCCTTCGACGAAACAGATCTCCCTATCTCCCTGACTCCCTTTTAGGGGTCCAAGCATCTGCCCGACTTCGGTCAACCAGACTCGGGAATGCTCGGACAGTCTGGGGAACTACTACAACAACAACACAATTCAATCTTAAGAGGTTAAGAAGAAGGGAAGAGGTAATACGTCGATTGGCGAAGAGTTTGTACTGGCAGAGTCTACCGTATGTACAATATGGAAGAATAGGGAGGCCATTATGCGGACTGTGAGGAGTTATGATGCTTCTGCTCTCGACGGGCAAAGTCGTGCCAGTAACCCAGCAATCAATTTGATGGAGCGGTTGTGTCCGCCCTTGACTTTGAAGGTTTTATGAATGAAGTGATATGAGATCAATATTGAACACAGTGCTAGTGGGAGTTTTGGTGTGGTGTTGGGAAGAGCAGTGAGGAGGTCAACATAATGTCATGGCCAGCCTTGGAACCCCATCTCTCACTTTGAGTGTGCTTCTGTACTGCTATTTCTTTGGTAAAAACTTATATTCATTGCTACTGTGACTCATAATCAAATCACAATTACCAAATACTGTACTATACCCTGCATATTGGCTTATAGGATCTCTGTAAATTGCCAGTGTGAGGCAGTGGCCACCCATAAGTAATTTTCCCATATAAAAATTAATTCATACTAAGCGATTTCCCTTTATGCAAGCACCTCGGCCACCCAAATAGGCAGGCAATAGGCGAACCTACTGTATCACTAGAATGACAATCTAAACTTTTGTATTACTCTACAATATCTGTCTCCTCTTTCCTTACCTTGCTTAGAGCTGAGGGACTTACGCAAAGTTCTACAGATACATGGGTCTCTCTTCCAGATATGCACACCAACAGGGACTCAATGCTGAAGGAGAAGTTTTGGATTGACGAAGATGAACCCATTGCTGAGGAGATTCTGGTGTCATCCCTGCAGGCAGCACAGGAGGAGGAGGAGCAACAGCTGAGGGCGGCTGATGAGGGAGAAGGGTTTGCTGCCCACATTACCCACACTGCAGCACAACCAAAGAAAAAGACACTGAGGGAGATGCTCTGCCAGGTAAGGAATTTCTACAACTTTTAAACCAAAGTCAACAACATTTCCACTTTTAATAGAACCGAAATATTTTTGAAAGGACACCATTGAGGCATCAAAAAGTAAAATGTATTCAGATAGTCAAAATTTAAATTTTCTGTGTTCAATAATATATCATCATTTTTCAATAGATGGGGGGTGATTATAGATTTTTTAATGAACATAATATTATAATCTTAAAAATTTTTGGTACTACATCTCAACCTCAAAATCTTTTGAGTTACTAAAGGGGCTATCACACAAGCATCTCCCATTTTTTCTTTGTTCAACATCCTTCCTCCTCTGTTCTCGGGACCAAATTGCTCAGTGCATATTGGTGAGTCCCCTTAATTTCCAAAAACAAATTGGTAGATGGGTTGAAGCCATAGTTTTAGAAGAGGAGATTGGAGGTTAAGTTCATGTGATACTGTATGCACTTATACTTGGTAGTCTATGTTTATGTAGCTAATAGTAACAGCAAAAGCAACTGTGTTTAGCTGCAGCTCACCATCCAGTAGCCAGGATTCACACATCAGTAAACCAGATACAGTACAGCCAGTTGATATCAACAGTGTTCACTTACCTTTCAATACAAAAACAGCTCTTGCAACTGCTCTCCCAGCTTTGTTTACCAGTTGATATCAGCTTTGGGTACTTAACATCAACTACAACAAAATAGATTACAGTACTGTATAGCAGTTACTAAATGTGTATAACAAGTTAATATATACAAGTTAATGGTTAACTCGGCAGGTGTGTGGGAAGATCCTGAAGGGTCGCAAGAGTCTGATATGCCATCTCAATAGCCACCACAAGATCCAGCCCCATTCATGTCCACGCTGCCCCCGGACCTTCACCAATCGCAGCGTACTGGCTGAACACTATCGCACACACACTGGGGAGATGCCTTTCACCTGCAGTGTTTGTGATGCCTCTTTTAGGACACACTCAGGACTAGTCAGGCACAAAAGCGTACACACAGATGCCCGCCCCTTTGAGTGTTCTATGTGCTCCAAGGCTTTCAAGACCAAGTTGCATCTCCAACAGCACATGAAGCTTCACCTGACTGGACTGTTTGTTTGTCAGGAATGCGGCCGGACATTTGAGCGCCACAAATCTCTTGCAGCACATAGAGTGCACCATCACAATAAGTCACCAAAGTACATGTGCCCACATTGTCACAAGGGATATCATTACCGTAGCTTACTCACTTACCACATGCAGGTACACTCTAACATTCGCAAGTTTGTGTGTTCTGATCCTGACTGCAAGGAGTCATTTGTGTGGAGGAGTGGTTGGGCTGCCCACATGAGAACCCACAGTAATGATCGCCCAAAATGCAATATATGTAATAAGCGTTTTGCATCAGCAAGAAGACTCGAAACCCATTCTCGTTGCCATGCTAAATCTCAATCACACCAATGTAAGGTGTGTGGAAAAATCTTTACCCAAGCCTATCGTTTGGCCTCCCATTCTCGTATTCACCAAAAAAAAAAGGACTATGCTTGTGGAAAATGTGGCATGTTGCTCACTTCTACCAAAAAATTAAAAAGACACCTTATATCTCATAGAACAGAAAAGGCAAGGCTATGAATATAATTATCTCTATCAAACTCGATACATTTTCTGAACATTCAACTTGTATGTGATATTATTGCTGTGTAGAGGCAACATCCTGTTGTTAGAAATATGTTGATATAAAAGAGAATAATTATCTTCATTATAAAGTACTGTACTGTACTATAAATACATAATAGGTTTTTGATTATATTATATTCTAATTGTTTAATTCATCTGTACCAATCCATTTAATTTCCTTTTTGCCAAGGTATAAAACAATGCAGCCTATGAAAGTTACAGTGAGTGAATCAAGTCACTATGCAGCAGCTAAAGCAAGTAAATATAGTAAGGGTCATATGAATGTAAAAAAGAACTTCAGTTGTTGATGGTCTCCTAGGGCAGAATGGCCTCCTGCACCACAGACCACCAGTACACTCTGGTCGCAGTGAAAAAACAAATTAAAATAAAGGAGGGGCTGGCCCTATATGCCTGGGATACCACAACAAATCCCAGGAAGATGGGACCATAGTTTACTGGACCAGGGAGTCTGGGGGCCTGAGACTGCCAGGGAGATTGGGGGGAAGTCAACATTACCACAAGAGCTACAAAAAAGGCTGCACCTTCCATGAGAGCAGCCCTAAATGGACCATAATGGGCAAGGAAGTTTAGACTGATGCATGCAAAGGGATAATGCACCCCTCTGTGCTAGTGGTCCACACAGCAGTGTAGCAGTGTACTGTAACTCAGGGCAGTGGTCCAATACTTTGCATAGTATGTCGGATTGTAAGCGTGTACAGGTAAATTTTTTGAGATGCTGAACAGTCTTTCAAATAGCCTAAGTAGTGTCTTGATATTTTTATGTTTATTCAAATATTCATTTTCTAACTTCTACTATACTGTACTTATCAAAACTACAGTAGCCTACTGTACTTACCTACTTGTATCTTGTAAACCAAAACTAACTTACTCAAAACTATTTTTGTACTTCATTCATAACAGTGACTTAATTGCCTAACTGTTGCATTCAGTATTTTCTGCTGCTGTTGTTGTTGAAGTTCCTCAAGCTGTCTGGCTAAGCAGCCCCGAGCTCATGAGGAAGGCCATGGCCTGAACCAGGCTTTCCCATAGTGCCCTCAGAGTGTGGTTGTGTACATTGCAGTCTTCCATAATGTGTTTAATAGAGTGGGGTGCTGTGTTGCATCCAGGACAGGCATCCACAATGGCTCCATCCTTCTGTGATATTCTGCTGTTTGAAGGCTGTGATGTTGTAAGTGAAGTAGCCTAGAGGTTGCCAATTCATCTTGACTGTGTCACAGAATAGAATTAACTGGAGAAATGGGTCGCCTCCAAATTGTTAACATAATCTCAGGCCCCATAAGATATGTGGTTAGATATATTTTAGTCTGATTAAGAACATAATATGTATACAGTAGATGGAATACTGATTGTTAAATATGATATAATTAAGGACCATTGAATGTAGTATATACTGTACACATACCTTTATTTAAAATATTTCAGATATTTTTAACAATCAAAATGAATACTAAAAGCTATATAATGTGGTTATGAGTCTGCAGGATCTCATCTTAACTATTTATTTATTAGCACTAAAAGATTATTACAAGCCAGGAAAAAAGCTAATTGTAGTAGATACTTAAGAGGGTAGTAATACATCACTGTTGGTAAATCTGAAGCAATTGATTCTTCAAAACTATTCCAAACAACTGGACACCATTATTTTTGTTCATCTGGTCATGTGTCCTGGCATACTTTGGAGAAATAAATGAGCACTCCAATGTACCAATTGTGTATTACCCCCTTAAACTATAGTGTAAAGTTAAACGAATGGTGAAAGGGACAGGGAGGGAACTAACTATAGCAAAGTCAGAGAAAGTCAGATCCCTCCTGTACAGTTGTGAACATAATGAGACCGACACACCTGAAATGGGGGGCCTCTCACTTAAAATAGGGTATACAGTAGTATGAGACGTTGTTGTGTGTACAGTATAGGTGATGCGTCCTATTCTGTGCTTGTCTGATATGTCCGCAACTATACGTAAATAGGATGGACCACCTCTCACTTTGATAAGGGTAATATGTATGCAAGAATATTCGTGATGATGATGGCTGTGTACTGTATCTGGCTATAAAGGAAGTAATCATATAAACTGTTATTACGTCACCATCGGGAATACCAAACATCTCTATCCCACACTTATTCTAAAAATATATAACCATATAAAATGTCATATAAAATGTCACCACATTTTCAACCTTCTGCCCTGTATACTATAATTATTCCCTTTAATGGAGTGTTTTGGGTAATAAATCTGGAGTAAATGATTCCTCCAAACTATTTCAGGCAACTGGATACCACTATTTTTCTTCATCTGAGTCTGTTTCCTGGCACTCTTTGAAGGAATCTGGGTGCTCCAATCCATCAAAAGTACACTATCTCCTTTGGGTACATTTGAGTGCCTTCATTCCTCCAAGGTATGCCAGGAAACAGAACTAGATTAACCAAAAAATGGTGTCTTGTTGCTTGGAATAGTTTTGAGTAATCAATTATTCCAGACTTAACAACACTACTACCCCCTCCTCACACACTATATATAAGATAATAAGGACACTGAAATATATGGTAAGCAGCAAGATTGTCATGCAATTATAATCCCAAATCAACTAGGAAATACCAATTATATATTATATAGTACTGTACTATGCAAAGATGGAAGATGATGGATAGTACTCTGTTATTTTTTTTATACCTCAACTTCGGGACTCATGATTATGTTGACCCCCTCACCCCCCCCCCCTCCAATATATATATAATTAAATATATTATAATAACAATATTATTATCATGTGCTTATTCCTCCAATCCAATACTTGGTGAATGATGACTGTAGATCTTTACTTGAAGTGACATGATAAGGTGTCCTGTCAAGTTCTCACACATGATGTATACATGTAATCAGTTTACATGTAATCAGTTTACATGATGACATGTAATCAGTTTAATTAAGGGGGTAGTTTACTTTTGGTACTGTACATTGGAGTGCTGTGATTCCTGTTACCCAGAATAGTTTGGAACTTTGGAGGAATCAGTTGCTGCAGATATGCTAACACTGTACGGTACCTTTCTCTTAATTATTGCCCAGATGTTGCAGTGCTTTCAATGCTAATTAAATCAAGAAGAATAGTTCAATTTACTTGTATCTTCGTGATTACAGATATAGTGTTATCTACAGTAAGTTTTTAACCTCGTTCAACTGTTCGAGTCTATCTTCAATGAACTGCAATGTTTTCTTCATCATTTTTACTGTTTTGCGAATATCCTTGGCAACTGAACAGGGAGTGCCTTCATGACTAATATTACAATTTTCCACCAATTCTTTTATATCCCAAACCATAAAAATGCCAGTCAAGGCCATGGCACCAAGTCTGGCACCCTTCGACATGGCTACTGGAACTGTTTTTCCCAGAGACTCGACAACTTCTTCTGATACTCTGCCGGCTGCACACGCATTCACAGCTTGTCTTGATAGGTTAGGCGAAGTTTTTAGCTTTCTTAGAGCTTTAAATAAAGGAATTATTTCTTTGCATTTCCATATCTTCTTTGTGGTCCTGGCACCGGTAGTAAAATCTTCTAAGATATTCGTAAGACCCCCTGCCTTTTCAACACCTGGAGGAAGAATATAATCATACAGCTTATTTCCGGACTTGCAGGCAGCATCCAGAGCTTTGTAGAGTGCGTGGAAGATACGGTTGATTTCTTCTACGATACGTACTGCTTCCTCACCTCTTTTCTTCCACACCACACCCTTGTAGACATCTTTGGAAAGCTGCAAGACTCCACTTGTTCCACCGAGGCTAGTACCAAAAAGGCATAAAGCAGTTGAGGCCCCTGCAGTGAAGGGTACGGCAGCGAGTCCGGCAATACTACATATCCCTCCTAGTACACCGTATGTACTGCACACGATGTTCACCTCCACACTCTTCTTGTTCCCTTTCTGGAATTTATCAGCAATGTCCTCCAGCTCTCTAAACAGATCTCTTAGTGCAGGCTCATAATGATTAGTCAATTTCACACAATTTTGTATGCGCGTTTTGACTTCACGCGACTTCTCTCCATACTCCTCCAGGTTCCAAAATGCGTTATCCAAATATTCCTTTCTTCTAATATCCATATAGCCTATGTGATGATTTTTTCGGCCATGTCTGACTAATGATAAGTGACACTCTTTCTGTTGTATCAGTAGGTTCCCCACTAATTAATCCACTGCTCCCTGATAATTTTGCGGCTCCCAGCACCAATCTGAAATATATATTGCATAAATATCATTACAGACACATTTTCTCCATCGAGTTATTTGCCCTAAGAATTACTAACACTAACAACACTCCTTCAGCAGCTATAGGCTAATCTGATACAATATAGTATAGGCACATTAGGTTTGCATGGAAACTGTTTCCTGGCACCAAGCAATTAATTTTATAACAGAGTATACGGCTGTATACACGTCTTGTGTAATATCTATTAATTACGTATAAGCTCTATATTTCTAAATGTTGTTTGCTTGAGCTAGTAATGTATATGCTACACACAGTAAACAATATTGGCCTATAGGCTGTTCAGCTTCCTTATGGGTAGTAATACTTTCAAGGTTTTGGCGCCCCTTCGATCCCAGCCATTCCCTTTCAGTTCTTCAACTGTTCCTCATTTCGTTTTATCAAATATCCTTCCTACTTGCTATCACACCTCTATCACCTTTCTCTGGCGCTATATGACCTCGCTGTTGCGGCGCCTAATATCAATCAATCAATAATATTATAGTTAACACTAGTGCTCTCTAGCAATTCTGGATCAATGTGTACAGTCGGCGGCAAAAGTTTTATCGCGACACCTGCCAAGGCTCAGAAACTGAAAAACCAGCAGAGAAGTCTATTTATTATCTCCCTGGATATTGTAATACTGTATGGTGAATCTATTTGTTCAATGAAAATTCCTTATATTGTCCTTCATAAAAGCGGTGATTGAGGCGACAGTACTTTTGCTACCGACTATACCATGAGTGCCAATCATACTCGCTTTGTGATAAAATGGTGATAGGATTATTGTCCCGGTACGATGGCTCTGTAGTGCATGTGTCTATCGTCATACCAGTACCACACCATCGTCAACACCTCTGCATATACAGGGTTATTCAAAATTATAGTGACAGAATTACTGGGTAAAGTCCTGACAAGATATTAAACATATTTCCATATGTATTTTTCCCAAAATTAAAAGGTTAATTACAGACATGAAAGCCAAATCCATTACCGTGGGCGAACGATCGAACACTTGAAAATCAACCCTCACCCCCTGTTCTCTGTGGGGTAGACGAGAGAAGTAATTACAACGTATGAAGCAATGAACCCTTATCGATCACGGGATTCAAACAGATTAGTAGGCTTTTCTGTCATGGTTGTATGTGACACTAATTTAATACACTGATACTGTACAGCCATGGCTGATAGTGCTTGACCAGGGTCCAAGGAGTATTGGTGAGCAACTGAACAGAGTTCGAACAAGTGAATTTTCAAACCATTCTCAACGTTGAGAGAGATTTAGAAGACTCACTTTTTCGAACTCTGTTCAGTTACTCTCCAACACTCCTTAGACCCTGGTCAAGCACTATCAGCCATGGATGTACACGTACCTTGTAATAAAAAAATACGTATTAACTATTACTGGTTACTAGTAACCAGCTTATCTGACATTACAAGCCAACGGATCTGTAGTCATTATACCGTGGGTGATAGGCATTAATAAAAAGGGGACTGTTATTACGTGGAATAATTTGGAGTAATCATGCAGAGTCCTTCAAATTTACAAACACTGTAACAACAACTATACCCTATTAATTAATTCAGTCTCACCAGAGTTAGATAGATACCGAGATCAAACAAAGCCTATAACACTAATCATACGGAGTGAACAGGCGATCGACAGGTTGAGGGGATCGAACCACAGTCATTTTATAATGTAGCTAGAAATTTGGTGATGATCGAACGAGCCACGGAACACCACTTACATAGAAGGAGTTTGTTTCTTGCCATAATCAGGAGGAATCACGTACAGAAGCCTTGAACTCGCATACACAATCATAGATTCCTTAATACTCTTGAATTTGTGAAAGCCCCTATACAAACAGTCGTGAACCACATAACAGTAGTATTTGCTTGTTAGATGAGGAGGAAGAAATTATGTATACTAGTTTTCATACATATGTACACATACAGGATAGAGCCTAGGCCTTACATACCACCATAAAAAATACCTAACTTCAAAATCTATCTATCTAGCTGTTACCCGATTTAAGATATATGTAGTTAGTTTAGTTAGTTTGGTCCGCGATTGTACAGTAACATTGGCTACATGCAACATAATACTGTACATACACTCACAGTCTAACAGTGGCGTCACGAGGGTTGTTGGCGCCCCAATTTTTCCGATTTTTTTTTAAATCATACACTATCTGCTGGCTTTGCATATAGCTGAAGGAAAAAGCCAGATCTGCTATAATAAGGGAGTATTGGTTATTTCAAAATATGAATTTAATAGAAAACCTGAAGAAAATCAGAAGAAAACAGGCATTCTCTCAGTTATGGATGGAAGTTGTAAACATATACCAGGGAAGACATTATTACGTATGATATACACAGATTGACATTGAATACACTATTACTGGGCACACCATCAGCTGAAAACATAATTATATACAGCTGTAAGTCCAACTATCCATGGAGAGGGAAGTTGTGGGGGCGTGATGGTGGGTGGTTGGCGAGCAAAGCGAGCCTAATCAGCTGTGGGGTTCTATGTGTACTCATAGAAGCAATTTAAAGCCATTTGGAAACTATTTTTTTTAAATCTTTAGTCCTAATCTTTCATCTAATTTATTTACGTGAATACTAATAAAATGCCTACCCATTTCTAATCCCAAAGTAAAGTTTCATAATTAGTATAAAGAAAAAAAAAAGAAAATATGGCTTGAGTGCACTAATCTTGTCAGGAAATGTTTAACTTAATTATTTCATATTCATTATAGTGTAAACAAAGCCATTTAATTTTCCCCAACTTCAAATTGGCAATTGGCGCCCCCCTAAATGCTGCGCCCAGGTAGCAACGGCAACAGGACAAAGCTATTATAGTGGCCAAGAGACACACCATACTTGTAGCTAAATCGTAGCCTAACCGTTTTAGTTCACTTTAATTTGTCGACACACTGTCACAACTCGAACATACTGTAATGGATCTTGCCAAGAACCGTATAAGTACTGTAGGCTTCTACCCTACATCCGTCGCCTTGCAGCTATAGTATACTGTGTATAATTATATATATTGGTATAAAGTTGTTTTTTTCTTCCAATAAAACGGCTGTAGATTCGCCCTTGACAGTTGATAAAAGGAAAGGGTGTGGATCGAGTCCGAAGGGTAGCCCTAACTTAAAAGTATTGTCCTCATCCTAGGATAGTTTAATTAATACCAGTTATACTTTCTTGGAATCAGATATAACTATACGATACCGGACAGTTTTAAGTCATTATACGCCAATGCAAAGGTTAGCTATAGCTAAAACTGTCATTTAACTTGATTTAAGTCACCTTGTATTTACTTTTCTCACCTCAGAGATGATGGATTAGGCTTAGATGGCGATGGTCACGATCGATCCACACGTATATAATATATATATATATATATATATATTCCCCTATCCTTCCTACCTTGTGGTCAACTCCAACTACTGAGGTGCCCGGGTGACTGGTGAAGACTGAGACAGTTCCCAGTAGAGTGTGTAGACACTGACTGTATAATTCTAGTGTTTACAGAACTACAGCTACCAGTTGGCAACAGCAATGTTATCGCTCCTTGCTAGTATTCCCCAGTCCTACCAATTTAATCTAAAGTTTCACTACACGTCTGATAGTAACTCACAGGTAACTACTAAACACACTGGTAATTTTGACAACAATTGAGATGGAGACATATATACCAAACACGACATTTTTTACACTACTGTTTTACATCACGTAGGCTGTATAAATAATTATGTAACTAGAAACCGCTGTTGACAGACGCTGTGCTCCAGAATTTCTCGAATCTTGAGTACAAAATTCCCCTAAATTCCCCATTTCTTAAACACGCTTATTTATTATATATAGGAAATATTAAACTTTAAAGGAAATGTAAAATCGATACACAGAGTATATAGTTATAATATACATGATATCGGTTACTAATATTATATTTAATACAGAGTATAGGCTATAGCTAGAGCACTTTACACTCTGATAAACATATATTATATAACTAGGCTATATTAACGTGACGAGCATGCATTGGCTTCTTCAATTAATATCTTGGTCATTTTGGGAAATGTAATACAATATTTGCAAAACAAGACAATTAAATAACACAAATATATAAGTAGCCTACTGCTGTATAATGTATAACAACTGGTCGGAATGTAGAAAAAAATTGTATCTTAAGTCATATAGGCTGTACCTGGAAAAGGTGATCGAATTTTCGCTTGTTTAAAGGAATGGAGTATAAAACACAACAAAATACTATTATACCCCAAAGGTAAAACCAAAACTGCTACTTTAATTAACTTAATAAAAGGTTGATACTCCAGTAGTACTACAATATATAACAACTGGTCGGAATGTAGAAAAAATTGTATCTTAGGTCATATAGGCTGTACCTGGAAAAGGTGATCGAATTTTCGCTTGTTTAAAAGAATGGGGTGGGGGTGGTTGTGGTGGGGGGGGGGCGTTGGGTGGGGGTAGGATCGTGGGGTGGGGGCGTGGGGTGGGGGTGGGAGTGGGTGCGTGGGGTGTGGGTGGGGGCGTTGGGGGGGGACGTGGGGTAGGGGTGGGGTAGGGGTGGGGGGGGGTCATGGGGTAGGGGGGGGGTGGAGTGGGGGCGTGGGGTGGGGGGGGGTGAGCGAAGCGAGCCTCGAGCGAAGCGAGCAGCGCCGCAGGCAAAAGCACCCACGGCGTAGCCGTGTCTGGCGAAGCCAGTGCTTGTATATATATATATTTTTGTCAATTATTTTTTTCTTTTTAATAATTAACTTTTTTTATTATTATTATTTTATATTTATTATTATTATTTTTTATTTATTTATTTTTTTCGTCGTCGTCGTCGTCGCCACCCCGCCGTCGCCGCCGCCGCCGCCCCGCCGGCGTCGTCGTCGTCATTTATTTATCTATTTATTTATTTATTTATTTTTAATAATTAGTTAATTTTTTTTAAATAAATTATTTGTATATTTTTTTTTAATAAATTATTTATAGTTTATTTTTATAATTATTATTATTTTATATATATATATATATATATATATATATATATATATATATATATATATATATATATATATATATATATATATATATATATATATATATATATAATATATATATATATAGGCCTACAGGGTGTCCGGAATTTTTTACCCGAAAATTTGGCATATGCATGCTTTATTAATTCTGAAAAGAAAATACTCTATTGATGTGATCTTTTTTTTTCTTATTGGTATAACTCCTCTTCCCCAATAAGCTACATTTCGGTATATATAAATATTAAAAATAACTTATAATAATACGCCCCTTGTAGCTTCTACGAGTCGCCCAACCTGCTGACTGTACAAACAAATAAAGAGGAGGGTCAAATAATAGGAGTAACAGTAAATAATAATAATAATAATAATAATAATAATAATAATAATAATAATAATAATAATAATAATAGGTGAGTGAGGGAGGATATATATATATATATATATATATATATATATATATATATATATATATATATATATATATATATATATATATATATATATATATATATATATATATATATATATATCATAAAAATAGTAATGTAATAGTAATAATAGTGTTTTATTATATACCTGCAGGCCTAAATCATTACAATACTGTAGTAAAGTCATTGTAATAATAATTGTACCAAAACAAATAACAGTTAAATATTACGAGGAGGAGATGGAGACATGGCAAATTATTATAGTCTAGCCCATATCGTAATAATCAGCAGTGCTATATGACCTCGTTGGTGTGGCGCCTAATATTATCAATCAATCTGTCAATCTGGTGATATTATCGTTATATTATTAATTTATTATTATTAGCAGGAGTGGTGGAGGTAGTAAGTTACTGTGTCGCCCATCCTATGGTAATGCAAGTTGAGGTGCCGTGTTGCAAAGCTGTCTGACTGACTGTTACTACAACAACTACTACCGCTGCTGCAACTACTACTACGGTGGCTACTACTACTATTACCACTACGGTTACTACTGCTACTTCTACCACTACAGCTGCTGCTACTACTTCTACCACCACTACTACTACAAGTACTACCACCACCGCCACTACAACTACCACCACTACTACTGCTGCTACTCCTCCTACTACCACTACGGCTACTACTACTACGGGGTTTCTTTCACTATGTCTGAGCCAGGGCCTCTGTCTGCTTCCATTATAGGGTGAGACCAATGATTGTCAACGTTAATTTGGTTTGACATTATTTTTTATCATTAATTAAATTTTCTTGAGTAATTACCTCTTTTCTTTCTGTCTGAAGTCTGACCTCGCTATCACCTTCTGGCGCTATATGACCTCGCTGTTGTGGCACCTAATATCAATCAATCATGGGTAATTATTTAGGAATTAACTGTCATCTGTATCAATTTAACAAAACCTCATTTAATATAATTCCCCAAACCTAGTATTTGGGTATTATTCCAGAATTACTGCCAACCTGTACACGAGTTAATGGATAATTTTATTTTGGTAATTATCTATTCTATTGCCGTTTTCTAGTACGATGTTTGTACCTTCTTTACCCACTAATTTATACCATTCTAAAACACTTTTCTTCTATGCCATTTTCTTTGAAAATGCTCTATTTCCAAGATACGGCATAGAATCTTACCTAACCTAACCTAACCTAGACCTAACCTAGACCACAGCAGACTACTGGGACCTAATCTGGGCAGACTAATGGGACCTAACCTGGGAAAACTATTGGGAACTAATCGTGGTAAAGTACCAGGACCTGACCGGGGAAATATACTGGGACCTGACCGGGGAAAAATACTGGGACCTAACCGGATCTAGCAATACTGCTACAAACAGCAAGTGTCTACTCTAGATGAATACCGGTACCTATTTTTTATCATTATGGATCCTTCTGATATTCGGTAGACCTACTTATTTAGTATATTGCCATTTCGTAGCAGTGTTGCCACATCTGGCTTAGTCCTGGTACTTTACCACGGTTAGGTCACGGTAGGTTACCCAGGTTAGGTCACGGTAGTCTGGTGCAGTCTAGGTAAGGTCAGGCTAATTCCAAAATGACCCATATGAATATGCCCTATCTTGGAAATGGGGCATTTCCAAAGAAAAGACCATAGAAGGAAAGCGTCTTAGAATGGTATAAATTAGTTGGTAAGGAAGGTAGAAACATCATAACAGAAAATGGCAATATAATAAATAATTACCTGATATTCTTTACATCTATGGCATTAGTGACAGTGTTTATATATTCCTACATAGGTTGTAAGAAAATTTAGTAAAATCATCATAGATGTGTTTTCAGTTTACAGGCTTTGCATTCCTATACATTAATGTTCTAAATACTGTACGTTACCTAGCGGGATGTGTACATGTGTAGATGTTTTATATAAGGACTGTGTGTGTGTACAGTACATTGATACTGTACTAGCATATAGAAAATCTTAAGCTTAAAAGTAGTTTTATGATTTTAACAACATCCAGAATACACTTTCCTGTGAATCACTTTGTTTATTAATTCCTAGTACCCTACAACAGTACCGGTATAGCCATAATATTTATTAGATGACATTAGTTTGAAATCTAGAGCCCATTCCACAGTGGCTTTGGTTTGTTATGATCCCCAACCAACCATACTTGTCAGTCTTGTTTATATTCAACCAAATCAGTATCCATATCCACAAAATCTATCAGGTAGTTCCATTATTACTATAGCTACATAGTGGAGTCATCAAATTCATCCAATAGTTTACTAGTGAGTCATTTACACAGTGCAGTTTCTTTCATTAGGGTGCTTGTAAACCAAAACAAACCACTGTGGAATCGGGACCTAATCTTGTACCGGTAATCATCTTTGCAGAAGTTTTTCCTATCTGACAGTGAGAGATCGTTTGCCTGTTATCCTCACTCGAGTTATTGACCAACTCTACAGGGAAAGAATAAATATTATCGACAAATATGGAGAGGTGAGACCCAGTGATACTGTTTATGATACATTATTGTTACTTTACAAAATGTAAAATACACTGTCATTACCATAGTATATAAGAGGCGACAAAGAGGTAGAAGGGTTTCACATCACAATTAGAAGGATTGGCATGGTTTCCAAAGGTATCGCCACCTTTAGGTGTTCGCACCTCAACCAGTTTGCTCCCTGGTGGTTTCGCCCATGATTGGAGTGGTTTCGCCACTCATGATTTTATACGGACTAGTACATTTTGAACCTAACCTAACCTAACCTTTCTTCAACTAAATAATATTCTGTTTTTATCGATATTGGTTTATATATGGCAATAACGATATATTCAATAAAAAGTGAAAAGTTTAGCTAGCGAATCCACTCGGTGGCGAATCCATTGGATGGGGAACAGGATTCTCAGTAGGTAGTGAAACCACAGGGGCGAACCCTCTAGGTCAGTGGTTCTTAACCTTTTTTGACAGCGACCCAAAATCTTGCCGAAATCGCCCATGACGACCCAAACCCCCATATAATTTGTCTTTATATGTATGATTATGCTTCTAAAAATGTGTACCAGGTAACAGAAACAAAATTACATGCTGGAGTGTTTATTAATACAAGTAGCACATCTGAATAACAGTGATCCATAAGAAAATAAACAAATAACATATACTTACTACCTTCAAATAAACGAAAAGGTTTGTTTGTTTCTGTTTCATGCTATAAAATTAAAATGGATAATTAGACACTATGATTTACCCCTGTGGAGAAAGAAGTTCAAAATTATTCACAACATAACATGTAGTATGCTACTATTATAATGAGTGAGAACCTTGACACTGAATGTGTTGACCAGCTCCTCAAATCTGGGTAATTTTGATGTTAGACTGCATCTCAGATCATCCTCAGGTTGCAGGCGGTTTCTATACTTTGTCTTTGTGACTGTTATGGCAGAAAATCCTGCCTCGCACAAAAATATCGGCTTAGAATCCTATACTATTGCATCATGAATTCTACTTATAGTATATAATCATAATATAATTCTAATGGGAAAATAATAATTATTTTCTACTAACCCTTAGCGACCCAATGAAATGGCTTGGCGACCCAACTTTGGGTCGCAACCCAGGGGTTAAGAACCACTGCTCTAGGTGGTGAAACCTCTGGCACCTAATGGCATTTTGTCACTTAATCTTAACAGATGCATCTTATAGGTCAAGTTTAGCTTCGGTTAACCTGTTTTATCATAATGTAATTTTACTTTTCAAATTGGCTAATATAGATCCTAATAATTTTAGGCAGCGACAGAAGGTTGCAAAGAGGTTATTGGCAGACTGTCACAGCTGAAAAATGAAATTCAGACCAACAAGCCATTGGAGCTTCTCGAGGCTACAGACCCACTCAGTCCATTTGGTACGGCACCTTTGATTTTTGTACAGTAGTTTGATTTGCTGCAGCTTACAGTTATTAATCACAGCTGGTATCATAATGGGTACTGAGCCACTTACCTGGTCACTTGCAAGGTAATAATATGGGCCTAACTTAGTCTTGAGGTATGGTAATACATCAGTAAATATATAAAATTTTATTTACCATGTTATGTAAGGCACTACATTGACTCTTGCTTGTATAAACTGAATTGTAGTTACTTAATGCCTTTGTTATGTAATTTTATTGTTTTGTTTGTAATGAAGTCATGTGTAAAGACATTTTGATTTAAGGTAAAGTCAGAAATTTCCAGTGGCATGCATAAGGGATTGCATAATCTCTTGGTTTGTGCTGTAACATTGACCTACTTGTCATCACCCCTATACTTTATGTGGGTATGAAACAAATTACCTTCTAAAGTTCTACTACAGCCAAGTTTGGCTGGTGAATATTTCATCATGAGCATAAAGTTCAACTAATACATGGCTGTAGTGACCATGATTTCTTTTATTACTTTACAGTGTAGAGATATTATGCAGTATATTTCCACTCTTTCACAGATGATTCTCACGTGTGGAATCGTCATTTTGAGGAATATATAAGCACATATGAGGTTCCACCGAAATGGTTCACTGCACCATGGATGTATGTGGAGTGTTTCATGTATGCTCGCATCCATGAATCTTTCTACTTGTGGTAGGTGATTCTGTGACTCTTGCCTTTAGTAAAATTAACAGTACAGTAGTCATTGCATAAACTGTTTTGTTTCCACAGAAACTTGATGCAGATGGGTATTTGATGATCCTTTCCTTATAAAAACAATTCTGTGATATTGGTAGCATTTATACAGCCATACAGTTATGTACACCAGCTTTGAGATGTGATTATTGTTCCAAGTAACTCAATATATTATTGGTCATTTCACCATATTCGATTATCCAGTCACTTTAAAATTGTATCCCGTTGGGAGGTATTACTGCAGAGCTGTAGGCAGTATGGTATATGAAGGGTTGAGATCCACCTTCAATCAAATGTTGTGATTTTTCAGCTTTTCAACTGTCGGCAATATTTTTTCCTTTCTAGATTATCCTTCATAGTAATCTCTCTTTCATTTAACAGTCTCCCACATGTTGCCCTGCCATTATTGCTATATTATCATTGCAGTCAGATAACCTCAATCCATTCTCCATTGGCCTATCAATGTTATTAACATACTGTATTGATCCCATCAGTTTTCTAACCCACTATCATCACTGCAGTAATCTAGTACAATTTATTTTTATTTGCTGTACATAATAAATCACAAGCATGCTTTATCAGATTTTTATCAATGCGTGTCATAGCATACCATTGTTTTCGACTTTGAGCTCATTGATTTGGAGATATAAATGCTGAGAGTTACTTTAGTTCTTGCAGTACAATATTGTTGATATTTGTGATGTGTTATTCCAGTAGTTGTAATACAATAACCCCACTCCACTGCTTATGTATACCCATGAAATATTAGCATGAGGTTGCCATAAGATTTTTGCCATAAGGGAGTGTTGCTGGATGATATGTATGATTGAATGGTTTTGAAGGCCCATTGGTTCCAAGTCAGTCACTTTTAGTTTTGCGATCATTCCTTACCATTTTCTCCCTTTAAAGCTTGCTTACCCTCATCTTTCACTCACTCTCACATTTGGTGCTAAAGAGAGTTGCAGTCATGAGGTGACACTGACATGCTAGAAACAACATGCAAAATTGCTCTCATTTCTCATTATTAGAGCAGGCAGAAAGAGGATGACCCACAAGACTTGATACAATCTCACTTTTGCAGGTCACTGGTTTCAGGAACTGGGAATGAAATTTAAATTATATTCGAAAATTTCATATCTCTGAATATTATCTAAGCCTTTTACCAGCTGTTGATGTGGTGGTGGTGGAAGGTAGCCCCAGCTCACAGGAATCAAGCAACTTCTGCAGGTCTCTACTAGAGATCCTTTGAAGAGGTTATGTTTCAAGGATTGTTTGTGCAAAAGTAAGGTTTACCCTGGTAGGCCTAATTGTTATGTGTGTGTAGTGCTATACTACATGGTGTAGCAGTTTGTATTGTAATTTCTCAGGGATGAAAACTATCAGAGTATTTAATGAATACAGTGTACTGTAATTGGGGCCATCTTCTTGAAGTATAATGTTGGATTGCAGTTTTAGGATGGTGGAGGCAGATAATGTACATGGTTGTGGATGAACTTTTGGAGAGTGATATTTGTAAGGGGTTTTGGTTAAGTTGTTTAAGATTTCTGAATGTTTAGTTGATATGTAAGGGTCAATCAAATAATTTTTCTGGCACCACTTTTTTTTCAGAGATGTTTCTTATACAACAATTATCTTTGTTTTATAGTCCTGTAGAAAGTTCTGGTAAGATGTTTGGAGAGCTTAATCTGCTGTAGGGCCTATATTGAACCCACCACAAGCTCAGTAGTATGAACTTGGAAACTCATGGTCATAGATCAGGATGGTGTGTGTTTGAATCTGTCCACAATGGTAATCTTCAGCCAGAGTGGAGACTTCATTACAGGGATTTAAACTTGATTTAAAATTAATCCATGCTAACTTGATTTAAAATTATTTCATAAGATTGAAGTGCACTCCCACGGTTTTCGATTTAGTACTGTACTATTATTCTATGGCTATAGGTGTAAGTTGCGAGTGTTTGTGAGTACTGTACCATACCTTTTCAAGCACAAGAACTCATAGGGATATATTTTTTATAAAGGAAAATCATCTCTATGTCTTCTCATTTCTAGAAAATGAAGCACAAACATATAATGGAAGTGTACACTGTCACCCATAGAAAATTCACCACACATGACAGTTTTTCCTATGCATAAATTTTCTAAAAAGTGTTTTTTCTTCAGATGGAAAATGACCTGACACTGCTTGAAAATATACCTCTTTATACATCATAGATAAAAGCATAAACACTAGATATGGAAACAACAAGCATGCAAGCTATTACAATTGACTGAAATATTTTATAAATCCAGGTCTAGAATTTATATTATTAAGGGATGAGAAGGCACCTATGTATAACTATAAGGAGAGTAATTATTAAAAGATGTAGTGTACAGTATTATCTCATATTCCCTTATTTTCAGCCCTGCACTGAAGGATTTTGACCCATTCTGCGAACTAAAGCAGAAAGCTATGCTGGAATCACTTTCAGCCACTGAAACCCTCGCACAGCATGTATTATCTGTTTGCAGCAGCCTACCCTCACTCACTCAAGAACAACTGAGACAACATGTAATTAACCTGATTGAGGTATGGCCATATGCAGTGAAAATAGAGTACAGTTAGTGAGAATATCAATATGGTTGAAGAATTTATGTACCTGAGAATCATACTGTATTGGAGAAACAGGGCAAGTGGATAATTGATTACCAGTAACCCAAGGGAGAAAAAATGTAGATGTGATAAAAGCACTAGTTAATAATAAAGGACGAAGTACAATGGATCTAAGATGATTGCATGAGGGAGTATTAATACCTACCTTATCTTATGGTTGTGAAACTTTGATGTGGCATTAACACGAGAAATAGAGAAAGAGAGGAGTGGAGATGGGTACTGGGTATGCTTAGAAGTGTGTCGAGTCCAAAGTAATGGTGGTAATGATAATCAATTGATTATTTAAAAGCTTTTGATAATGATAAGTTTATTAAATTGGTGGTAATGATCAAAATGTTTTCTCCAGATTAGTGTGTGGGGAAACAAGTGTGACCTTAGCATATCATCTGGAGAGGAGAGAAATCCAGAAACGGATCTGTTAGTGTCACTAGACAGTCTGCGGCCATATATTCTTGTAAATCATTCAAGCTCCCTTTGGCAGCTCTTGGTCTCCCTCCCTGAGGATCAGCGAGATATTGGTGAGTGGTTCCCTGTTTTATACAAACAATTTATCAGTTTTTCATGGTCAGTATGTAAGCACTTAATATAAAGAAGCTATATTGTGAATTGCCTTGACATGCATTTCTTGAAAACCAGGGTGATTGAATGAAGTATCCTACCAGTCTTGGTTATTGAACTGGTTTGACTGATAGATGTGGTGTGCTTCCTTAGAACTGAGATTTAATTGTGTAATTGGGGAGAAAGCATACAAGGGAGTATGACTTTGAAATCTACCCACAGTATTGGTAATGAGTGTGAAAATCTCTGATGATAGAGGATAAATAAGTGAAAAAACACTTTTATATATATTGAATAAGGTGAAAACTAAAGAGGAGTAAACAGTTCTGAGTCTGTGGATCTCAATGGCAGGTGAAAATGTTAAAACAGATAACTAAATTATTTGCTTCTTGTTCATATGTAGTGCCATACAGCACTATATTATTTCCCCCCCTAGGATAATATACAGTATATATGTATACAAATTTGTTCCATGTCTACAGTGCCTGATAAGGTCTGAATGTGTGTCCCTTTAGTATCACAGTTTGGTAACTGTTCTCAGTGTGTGCTTATCCCTTGAATGATGTCATTAGGTCATGTGACACAAGAGTTATGCTGTACTTCTGACCTGGCAGCAATTCAATAATCAAAAGAATTGTGTTTTTTGTTGTTGTTTTTAAGTTACAGTACTTTGCTGAATCTTTTTTCTTTTTTCAGTATTGGTGCTAGATAATGCTGGATTTGAGTTGGTAACGGATCTGTGTCTCATGATGTTACTGACAGAGGCAGGTCTGACCACTTCCCTCACATTTCACGTCAAAACCAGACCATGGTTTGTCTCAGACACTACTCGTACAGACCTGTTCTGGACCCTTGATACACTCAGGTACAGTATAGTACTCATCAAACATCAGGTAGTTGCCTCCACATGAAAGTACTGTACAATACAATGATAATTTAAGCCAAACTCTTTAGGAGATTTGCATGAAATTTGGCAATACATCATCTTATTTTCATCTCCATGGCTTATGCTGTGACCACTCTAATGATAGGAAGCTTGAAATATATAGCTCTAGCACCAGTTTTCTTTCGTGAAACACTAAAGGTTATCAAGGAATGTTCCATTGTAGAGTTCCGTGAAGAGGGCAACTGTACACACGAGGTGATATATCTCGGATAACATTTGTACATCCTTACACTGAAGCATTGATACATACAGGTTTAGGATTGGTCATATATTGGTTGGTTGTGTTAAAAAGGTACAGTACTTTCACATGAAGGTGGAGGGCAACTCATTCCTCCAAACACTGATCCAAATATGTTCCTGTACTTGTATACTAAAGTAGTCTGTTTCCTGTCATAATATGGAATAATTAGTAGCTCACTACTGTACTTTGAAAACAAGGGACAACCCTTTAAAAAATGTAAAAGATATCAACAATAATTTAAGAGTTCAACCAAATGAGGCAGTGCATCTTTTAACCATATTATTTGAGCATTGGTAACTATACACTTTCATCTGTTAAAGTACTTTAAGTAATGAGTGTGAGTTTGTGGTTAAACCTTTATTTTCATATATAAGATATAATTTTTGAACTTACCTGACGGGGACTGAAGCTGGGGTAAAACCATTATGATCACCAATAAATTATTCATTTTTAATCCATAAGTGTAAGCTGTTAAAAGTGGAGTAACACAAGAAATGGCTTAGGAAAACACCCATTTTCCAGGGGGTTGTAGTTGTTGTTGAAGCTCCTCAAGCTGTCTGGCCGAGCAGCCCCGATAAAAAACAATAGCCATTACTCATTTATAGTTTTAGTATCATTTGTGGTGATGCTGTTTGTCACTTGAAATCGTAGGGAAAAGGGTGGAGCATGCAGCGAGATTGGGAACAAATGGAAGAAGTACATAGAAGATGGCCAGTGGAAGGTGTGTGAAAGCAGCTTCTGGACCACACCCATCCCCTACAGTCAGATGAGCACAGTGGACCCCAATCTCTATTCTCAACTGAGTAAAGCTTCTCTTATTATATTCAAGGTGACCTCATGTGCTATATTATCATAACAGTATTTTTTTGCCCCTTTGATACTAAGTCAGTCACTTTCAGCTCCTTACCTTTTCCGCCTTTCTGTGTTCTTCCTTCACAATCTGCTGTCTTCCCATAGTCTAAATCTTTAATGACAACACATGGCCCTTGCTATTATACTGTACTGTCCTGACATTTGTGTTAATTTTTCAGTCTAATTCAATTCCCGACGTCACAAACCTAAGAAAAACTGCCACTTTTCACCATATAAAATAATTGTTAACAACAAAGTTGGGGAACTATACCCAGGTCTCTAAACGTTTCTATATATTTAATTTGTGTAACTATGAGATTTATTGAAATTATATCAACATTTTTTTCTAACTTCTATAAGGAAAATAATATATGATACTGCTAATAATGAGAAAAATAATTACTGACCAAAATCTTATCTCCACATTGGGATGGTTTTTTTCCTTCATTATAAGTACAGTACATAATGAAAAGAAAATCTACATTTCATTTTAAATCTAGGGTTTTATCTAAGAATAAAATAAATTACAATAGTTCTATAATAAGAAGAGTATTATTCTTTGATAATATTACATTGAATAGCAGAACTCGAGATGTTATGTTTTGAGTGGCCGCTATGATGCGATGCGATGGTGTCGAGGGATAGCCTTTACAACGTCTTCTGTCGTTTATTTCTTTCCGAGTTCCTTTAATTTATTTTCCCTTATTTTCCAGCACTTGTAGAGATATTCTTTTGCATTTTCTAAACATTTTCCTCTCGTATAGCAGCTCTCCAAATGAGCTGTGCCGTTAAACTGCTAGAACTGGATATATCGTCACACACAGTTCTCGGTCGGTGATCTCTTTCCCGCATGATTTCAGCCCCATAAAAACGGATTATTAGAGGTGAAAAACTTTCTTGATTGCTCTCATTATTTTGAACATAGGGCATTGTTCTTTCAGAAACATAGTTTTTTTTTTGTTTTAAGCCAAAACTGCAGGTATGAACTAATATAAATGTTATTAGTTCTGCCAACCCCTGTACTATTTTATGCTTGTAATTGCTGTTTTACTGTATGTTGCACACCAATTCTTATCTATGATGTTAATATAGTTACTGAATAATAACATCTTAAAGTGCAGACGTACGATGTATCAGTAATTATCGCGGGGAAAATTTTACAAAATACATCAAACTCGGCCAACACTCAGTTCCCCAACTTCCATATTAAAACCGCTGGCGATCATACGCAACCCTTCAGTTAGTGACCCCGGGAATTGCATATGACAGTCCCAAAATGAACATAGTTATAATGTTCTGCCATTATATGCCACATTAAGGCCTTATGCCACAAGGTAACTACTATAGATTGAAAGAGGCATGAGAATATGTTTTATAGGAAGAAAAGGCTTAGCAGTGATGATTATTGGTCAATGTAGAATGGTGGAGAGAGTGAAGGTTAGTACACTGAGACAGTTTGGGCACGTTGAAAGAATTAAGGATGGGTTGTTCACAAAAAAAGTGTATGGTAGTGAAATTGAGAGGCCTCTTGCCCCCTCACAGGTCAGATGGGTGAATAGAGTGGAAGAGTACGAGAGGGAGAGAAATGTGAATGGAAGGGGAGGGCTTGACTGAGTGAAGAGGGAGTGGTGGAACAGGGAGACACTTCTGCCAATGTCACTACCTTTGGGGGAGTTTCCAGAGGGGGAGAGGCAACAGAGCTAAAGATAGATAAACTCATGAAACTGTTGTAATTGTCATCATCATTGCCTTGCCCATGCCTGTTACTGCAGAAGGCCTCTGCTATTGTCCACACAACCTCTCCCCCTGTCTCATATGTGCTAAATCTCCTGTACCATCAGTAAGCCGACAGGGCCACACTTAGATTAATTTATTTCATCCTATCCCTAACCTATTAACCATGCAGTCTTACATTAGGAACCTAGAAACAGTTTTATAATTAATAGCTACAGTCATAAATGTAGTTGCCATTGAGTGTGTGGGGTACAGTATGTCATTGCCTATTAGACACATAATCCAACACATTCCAGGGAGATTTGAACTATCGCAAACTGACTGGGGACCTGGATTGGCCAACCACCACCAACTTTGAACAAGCACTGCGAGGCTTCTGTGTGGCCCCTCTGCTGGTCCTGCGGACGCTGAAGGGCGGCCCAGTAGTGGGGATGGCAGAGAGCCAGGCCGAGGACTTGGCTGCCACTGTACGGGACTGGAACACCTCCGGAGAGTATGGAGTGATTCAGCTCTGTACGTTTTCATGATTTTGTGTATGCCCTGTTGTTATTGTTGTTGTTACTGCAGTTTTGATGAACTCTTGGACGACGGGGGTTACACTCACTGTGACATTAAAGCATTTGATAAAGTTGAGAAATATTATGTAAGACATTAGCTATTGTGTAAGGGTTAACAGAAATCCTGTTCACCTTTGGACATAAGGGGTGCTTCCTTCTTAGACAAAAATTATCTAGAATCAGTACGATAAAGATTACAAAAGCTTTTACCCGTCGATTAAGGTTTAAATTTCATCACTGGTTTATAATAATTATTGTTGTGCTATTACTGAGCTTATAACATATTAATTATGTTTTTATATTGGTGTACAGTCATGGACAGTCATATTTTTAACACTTCTAGGATGTCACACCATTGGAATGAATCTCTGAACCTTGTACAGTCATCACCAAAAGTCCTATTGTCACTCCTGTCAGTTGGTGCTAATGATACTGGAGTGTTTTAAACCAAAGAAGCATTTGCCTGATTCATTACACAATGTCTGAATATTGGAAGTTACCAATAGACTGGAAAGGCAATAAGATTTTAGATGTTGTCTATATTATTACATCTAGATAAAGGAATGGAAAAAAAAAAACTATTCCTTGCAGCTGTATGTGTTGTTACCATGAAAACAGTGTATAAATGTCACACTTTCCCCAAGAATGTACTGTATTTATTAATACTTGAATATATTTTGTTGTATTTTAACTAACAACCTCTCAAACTTTGTCCTAGCATGGGTACAAGGTACAGTCATAATCTTTAGCTGTTATTTACTCCCTGCTTTTAGAACCTATCAGATTAATCTCTGAACTGTTTTATCATTCTAAAGTTGTTTGGTACTATTTCATAAGTATGAATAAGAGCTATTGACTATGATTGTACTATTAATAATAAGTGATACTGTTTTAATTGCATTATCCTTGCTCCAAACCTTATCTCAAAGTGAAATATAAGAATATATACAGTACTGTACTTCTCTGGAAAATTGAATAATTTTGAATGTATTAGTAATTTATGGCATTTAAAACTGCACAAGTTTATCTTCACAAAAATTTGCCTTCAAATATTTGTACTCTTCAGCCTCTACTGGCCTTAATCATATGTAGAAAATCATGTTGTAACTATTATTAAATCTTTTTGTCCGAGGCATTTTGTTTAAGAGGACAAAGATTTTTTTACATGTTTATTATTTCAGGGAGGCAACAGTAGAGGCAAAGTTGCCCATTTATTCTGTGCCATAAGATGGAGGAACACGAAGGATGATGGGACATGTCATTCTATTATTTAGCAGTTGAGATAAAAACAAATCTTCATGACGTGTTAGTTGGGGATTGAATAGGCTGACTGACACACTACTTATGGGAAGACACTGGTTCTAGCATTGCAAGGCCAAGGCAGTGGAGGTGTGATGCTGTTTGCATGTTCTTTAAAGCAGTGGAAGATTGGAAACAACAGCTGAAGAGAGAAAGGGAAACATTGCTACAAAACCACCATATATAGGGGATCAAGGTCAGAGGACAGGAAGGCAGACAGCCCTCCTTTGGATATCATCCCTTGTGTAAGAAGACTGTTTCCAAATATGACAACAGTACTCCTTGCAGGGATGAATCCGACCCTTGTTGGGATAAAATCAGAATTCGAAGAGGATACAGAGTTTCTTGGATGCACTCTTTTAGCTATGACTGGTATATGAAGTTATCAGAAAAGATTCATGAAGAATGTGCCAGAAGTTTTGATCAACAAGGATATTGGTGTCTTCTTCCCATTGCACTCTGTTCTTTACTTTACATCAGGTGAGGCTTCCTTTCAAGTTGACTCATGATTATGTAAATTCCATATACTAGCTGGCATCCTAGCTCTACGCTTAAGCTGGAGGACCGATGAAAGGTTAGTTTGGCTGGATGATTGCATGAGGGCCACATCCCTAGGAAAACCAGAAAGAGTAAAAGATTTCTAATATGTACAGCCTGTTGGTTGGTATCTATTTTCTGTCAAACTCGATGACACTCCAAAATTTTTTTTTCCATAAACCCAATCATAATTGTTGTTAAAATTCCTCAAGCAGCCCCGAGCTTTCCTACAGTGCCCTCAAAGAGTGTATGTTGTGTTGTTAGTGAGTGTGGTATTGTGCATTGCAATCTTCCATAATGTGTTTAACAGACTGGGGTGCTATGTTGCATCCTGGACAGGCCTCCACAATGGCTCCATCCAGCTTCTGATATGTCAGAAGGTATCGCAGCCTGGCCGTATGAACCCAGGGTAGGGAGGATTCAGATGGGCGTATATCAGGAGGTCGTGCAAGCAGCTGAGGGTTGTTCTTGAGTGTTTGGATGGATTGGTGAGTGATTTGAGTATGGCTCTGTTTCTGGAGACTGGTTTGGGGTGGGCAGGGTATAAGGGAAATTATAGTATTGTGTACTTGGTGTAGTTTTGATGTTCCTTGGCATGTGTGGGTGATCTACCATATAGTGTAGTAAGTGGTGTGGGTTTGTGGAGGCTGCAGCTAGTGAATGTGTGCCTCTCATGTTATAGTGGTCCTTGATCTTGAGGACTTTGGTTTCATGGTGTAAGTGGTCTATATGTGTGGTTACTGTGCAGCCTGTCATTATCTTGGAGCTCTATTCTTTATGGTCTGAAGATGAGTTTCAATGAGGTTGAGGCCCAGGCAGGGCTTGCATAATTCATCATTGATCGTATATAATTATATAGTTTGTACACTGCGGTACACTTTGTTGTGTCTTAGTGTTATTCTGGCAAGTGATCTGAGGGCATTAATAGAGCCAAGGGTTCTGACCTCGCCCATGATGTTCTGGGGGAAAGGTTGGGGGAACAGGTGATGATGGTCGGAAGAAGGCTTGGTGAAGGATGTGGGTGTGTGGGGGGGATGAGGTTGTCTGTTTGTGAAAGAATTTCAAACGCTCTGTCTGCAGACCGACCTCTTGGCGTTGAAGTCACCACCCGGGTTGAGGTCAGATTGGTTGGTGATTTGTTGGAGCTGGGGGAAAAAGTTATAGGGGACTGTCGGGCAGGTTTGATAGGGATGTATAAATTAACTATTGTAATACTTGTTGTTTTGCCAGTGCATACTTTTATGGCTTGAATGCCTGTGGTGGGGCAGAAGGGAATCGCGGTGCACACTCGCTTCTATGTAATTAAGGGATATGATGACCAGAGGGTGATGAGTACACCGCCATTGCCGTTGGCCCTGTCTTGTTTGATGGTAGTGAAATTGGGAAATGTAGGTGTTTCATGTGTGTTGCGGAATGTTGTTTCTTGTAAGATGGCAATGTATATATTTTGTTGTATGATGAAGTGTGTGTGTCCTTGTTTTTTGGTGTTCATGCCATCTATGTTTAATTGAAGTATGTTAATGTTGTGTGTTAGGTGCTGCAGCACGCGGGTGAGGAGGAGTAGGAGTAGTCTGTGGGGTGGGGGAGGTAGAGGTGGAGATAATGGTGGTAGGGGGGATGGCATAGGAAGTAAGGGTGATGGAGGTTATGGTGTTGGTAGAGGTATGGGGCGTGCGAGACAGGTCCATGTGTTTGTGTAATGTTTTCTGGAGGCAAGTTAAGTTCTTGCAAGAATTGCATTGAACTGAACCCTTTATCTGTTTACTAGACGTGATGGGTTTTGAGCATTTCGGACATGTCTATTTGTAATTGGGTACAGCAGGATTGCTTTCAATGTCTCCGGCTAGAAGGGGAAGCCGAGAAATTACAGCCGGAGAATCATTTCTCGGTGATGAAAAAATATGTAGTTGTGTGTGTTGTGTGAGGGATGAGGGTGACCGAAGCCGTTCTCAGGGACAAACACCCCCTTAGTGGGGGCGAGGGGATTTTGTAACGGTTTGGCCCCCATAGTTTCCTTCCTTGGCAGCCCTGGGAGGTGGTCCCACGACGTAGATGTCGCCACTCCAGGACCACCCAGTCACAGTTTTCTACGTCCCTTTGTGGATACATAAAAACCCATCTCAAAATGTAGGTGTTAATTCCACCTCCGCCTGAACTAGACCTTTTCACAAAGTATGAGGTCTGTGTTGTCTCACGTCCTACACCTACACTCATGGGTCTACCCATGGCCCAGGTACATGGGTCTACCACAGGAACACTTGACACCCGTATCCTTTCATCTTCCGAGCTGTAGGTGGGTCAGATTTGCTCCTTACACGTTCATGGGTCTCATCTAAACTACTGGAAACAGACAGCAGGTCGGAGGAAGCTTTAAAGACTGACCAGAGAACGACGAAAAATGTGCCAGGGTTACCATTGATCGGCGGGGTCGGGGGTGTATGATGGTTTACACAGACACACATGGAGTTTTAGCGCGCGCACCCCCTTTGTCCGCCCAACATTTGGCTTGCATGTCACTCTGTCAGCTTACAAGATAAATTAATGCACATGCCTCCCTCCTGTGGTTTTCGTGCAGTCATGTAACTGTGTGATATTCTTTAACTATGTCAGCCAAGGTAATTATAACATTTATATTTTTATTTTATTTTTTAAGTGAAGGGCACATTTTATGAGAGTTCAAAGTCACGTACGCAGCAAATACACTCGCCAACGAGAACGCTGCCTCCTCACCGAAAGCTTATTGAAGCCTATAATATAATCTTTGAACAAACACATTTACCATAAGAAAATACAATATCTATCAGCTTCTTTGGTGCTTCAGCTCACGGGTCTGTCAGCTTACGGTACCATATAATGTCATGGTTCACTACTTATCAGGCGAAAGCGCTTTTAATTGTTGGTTGATGTACTGTACAGTCACACCCAATAGTTGGGCGTGAAATTTAATTGAATTAAATAATTCATTGTTGTAAAGGAGAATCTGGAAACCCTTATGGTATTTATTGAAAGAATTACCGTTTTGTAGCAGTGTTGTAATGTTGCTAGATCACAGACTCACAGTATTTTGCCCCGGTCAGTTCCTATACTTTATTACGGTTGTTTCCCGGTAGTTTGCCCAGCTGGTAGGTTAGGTCCCGGTTGTTTTCCCAAGTTAGGTTCCGGTAGTCTGCTGTGGTCTAGGCTAGGTTAGGTAAGGTCAGGCTAATTTTAAAATGCCCCATTCAATTGGAACTGTCCGCGAGCTTCACCTGACTTTTGTTCTTGACTGTACTTAAACCCACTCTCCTTTTCATTTAATATACTCAAAGTTACAGTAAGTAACCATTTTATCACTCTCGATTATACAAAAATAAATAAAATCACCAGAAAATTGTCAGACTTTATGACTACCGCTGAACTAACAGGTAAAATTCTGTGATAAATTTCAAGGTAAAGCTGGCGATCGTGTCTTGTAAGTCTGATGATGCAACAGTAAACAGTAGTAACACTCGGACCCGATAAGATAAGATTAGACTTCACTACATTCCACATAATCGTGGACAAGACAAGTGAATGTAATTTAATCATGCGCCGACGAGCCTTGTATTATATTTGGTGTTAGTCCAATCGCGAACGTACCGTATTATTGTCGTCGTCATTGTATTGTTTTTGTTCATTTTTAAAAGCCACCATTTTTTTTATGTAGGCCTACAGTACAGTTGCCTACATACATCTAACCCTCTCCGCTACTCCTTATCTTCCATAATTATTCTCTCTATTTTTCCTCCTTCTCCTCCTCCTCCTTGACCAGTCCTTGGGAGGTGCTGTTGAATAAGTTGAATGTATTAATTAGATACGTATAACAATGTATGGACTCATTTTATCTTAAGTTTCCCAGCAGGCATCATAATTATGGTCTATATTATTTGGGTAGGGAGGGGATGAGGTGATGGGGGTGGTCCTGCATAATATACCACACATTAGATCCACTATTTATAACTCTGATGTAATTTGGTTCACTGCCCATGAATTTTCATAACCTTTATGGGGAGATTTCAGGGGAGGTGGCCGAGTGGTTAGTGTACTGCTGGACTCGTAATCTCTAGGTCGGAGATCGATTCCTCTCAGGTGAGGGCCATGCAGAGAATACTTGCTCTTTCTATTTGAGTTTCAGGTACTAACTATAAGGCCACCTAACGTCGTAAAACACCCTCGCTGGTACCATAACAACTGCAAATTTTGGGAATTACTCTCACTTCCCTCCCTCTGTGGCTGGGTACCAGTTCGGAAGTCCTGACGTGTGTGTGTGTGTGTGAGTAGCAGATGACGTGGACCATGATAACGGGCTTGATGAAAACTATGTCCAGTGCCGGAACATATATAAAAAAAAAAACATATAGCTCTTAGTGATTATCCAGATATGTGTGTGTGTGAATTGATTTTCCGGACGGACGAACAACCCTCTCCACGCATGTAACCATAAGAAAATAACGAGTCGTATGCAAGAAAAAACATTCGTGGTGTTGACGATGGCGTGGTACCAGTACGATATATGGCTCTATTGTTTTCTTGTGGAGTCATCGTACCGGTACCACATGCACCATCATTCGTAAACACCATCAATGTTCTTAAATATTTCCCAACATTTTAGAATTCCGTGCATTTATGATTTATGACTTGTGACTGTAGTGTTGTGTGTCTTATTCTTCTCTCATGTGCCGCGTCATTTACTCACGTGATAATATTGGCAATGATATGTTTGTCCATGACTGTTTTTGGTTATGTACAGTCACGATCAAACGTCTTGTCTTTGTCTTTGGTGAATCGTGAATGAAAGTGAACCATTGGAGTGAACCAATATTAGGGACCAATATTAGGGAGTGAACCAATATTAGGGAATGAACTAATATTAGGGACCAAGGGCTATAGTTTCACATAATTTATTGAGGCTGAAGGTATTGACAGGATAATTGAACGTGACTGTACACTATTGATTGTGCTGTTAATCATCCATTTCCGTCATATGTTTACGACCTTCCGTACATGCCATTTTTGTAGTTGGTTTGAATGCTGTTTAGAAAAGAGTGAGTGTGTGTATGTACAGTCACCAGCACTAATACACATCCAGGTGTGCTTCGAATACTTACAATGAGATCTCCATTGGAATTAATTCGTTGGTGAATTTGACTGTTTAATGCTTCAACCAAAGCTGTGTATTTATTAGTGCTCGTGACTGGACACTCAGATACCTATCATAGTCTCTAGAGCCCAGCTGAGTCAAAGCCCGAAATCTGAAGTAGACGATTTTTGGACAACAGCCTAGCTACCCAAACCATCACGAAGCTACACACACCTCGAACCAATTAATGGAGGCTTTGGATGAGCTGTCGTCCAGAAACTGCCTGCTTCAGCTGCAGATTTCGGGCTTCGACTCAGATGGACTACAGACTATGCCACTATGGTATCCGAGGGTACAAGGATGAATCAGAAATTTACTCTAATTACCACGAAAGAACCGCTAAACTGGCATAATAATAATAATAATAATAATAATAATAATAATAATAATAATAATTCACATGGCATAATAAAAAAAACAGTATATACCGACTAAAGCAATTTAATCTTTGCTCCCCTCTTCTCCCCCTACACCTCTACACCTGAAGAAACCCCTATCCCACCCACTCTATCCTCCCCACCACTACCTCCACCCTACTACCTCCACCCTACTACCTCCACCTCCTTGCTGCACGATATCAAAACTTAACTCTCCTCTACTAGCTGTTCCCTTTTGATCCTCGGCCGGCACCTTAAGGGGAGATTCTCTTTTTGGTAAATTGGAGGGCTACTTATTCATCCAAACAATGTCAGGAAACAGAGACGCCCTTAATGTGTTAGCCTACTAATAGGGGATCTGCTGTTTCGTGGCATAGTTTGGAGGAATCAGCAACAGAGACCTTCACAATTCACCAAGAAGAGAATCTCGTCTTAATTCCCTCTCTCCCTCGGCACCACAACAACAAACTATAAACTCTTGGATCAATATGACTCATCTAGCTGTTTGTATCCCCGCCCCACCACCACCACCACCACCATTACTGCTGCTGCTGCTGCTGCCTTGAAGGGGGCGTGGATGGGGGGTACTGGCTGTCTTTATGTCGGTCTGCATGTATGTATGTGCGTGTGTATGTATGTATGTATGACAGTTGCCGCCGCGCCCACCCGACACAGCTATAGAGTCATATCGCAAGAAAGTCAGTCAAGGGTTAGGCGATGACGATGAGCGAGCGGTATGATGGTTGTTACATTTTTGCGTCGTCAACGGCACCATCACAAAAGTCATCGTCGTCGTCGTTGTAGTTGCTTGCCTTCCACATGGCCTCTACATGCTGTCCATAGCCATATGTAATGTTCATAATATTAGATAATGCAAGGTCACACCCGTAGGTACTAATAATTAAACTACTGTAACTAAATTCCAAAAAGAATGCGCCAAAATTCAAATAGGGAAGAGCTGCACCATTTCAATTCTCTAAACTCTCTGTATAGGTCCCCAAACTCTTGAAGATTCCCTTGTCACCACCTTACGCCACCCAACCCCCTAAATAATAAATAAGTAAAACGGGATAATTAACAGGGAAGGAGGATGAGGAGGGTTTATCATAATATATTTACAACAAACACTCCCGTTCCTTTCGATATATCAACACAGATCGAAGACTTTTAGGGAGAGATTCTCTTGTTGACAAATTGGAAGGCTACTGCATGATTCCTCCTAACTATACCAGAAAACAGACGCCCTTAATGAAATAGGGGATCTGTTTCATGGCACAGTTTGGAGGAATCAGAGACCTTCCAATTCACTACCAACAAATTGACAAGTGACTCTCTCTTATAACTGTTGTTGTCACTGTTGTGGAAAAAAAGAGACTCATTATTTTGGATGGATACGTTGTTGGTCTTGGTTTCAGTGGCTGGCAACAGGGTCCAGCAAGGTGGATCGACGAATCCTTTTGACCAACCAGAACAGTTCCGCTTGCTTTGGCTTGGTTTCACCCAAGCGAACTTCGTATCCGATTGACGACCAGATGACGGCTAATATTATAGTTTAGTATATTGCTTCGTATTCACGAGACCATTAGGGTCATATACTATCAAACTATCTACTTCGAGATAGTCAGGACGAATCAGAAGCCTCCAATTTTCATACACGATCACAGGGTCCTTAATTGTTTCCTTCACTCAATGAACGTGATGTAGAGAAGCATCAATATCGGATGTGCTTCAGAGACCTTAATGGGAGATTCTCTTCGTGGTAAATTGGGGGGCTACTGATTCCTCCAAACTATACCACAAAACATACGCCCCCAATGGCACTGTACTAATAAGGGATCAGCAGTTTCGTGCCATAATTTACAGGAATCAGAGACCTTCCAATTCACCAACAAAAGAATTAGACGCGAGTGATGAGTGTTGGCTCAGATTTAGTGAATTAGAGCTAGTGAGTGAATGGATCGGATCATTGACGTGAGTGAATGAGTGAGTAGATCGGATCTTTGACTTGAGTGAGTGAGTGAGAATGTGGGAGGAGTATGATCAGAATCTGTCAGTAGGGACACTTGTTATAGTAGTGTCTATTGGTGTTGGTGTGCTGTTGGTGTGGTGGTATGTACAGTACACATGTTCTCTTATAACAGTTACTATACTACTTGTTCTGTGGTGCTGTTTGTGTGGTGGTATGTACACACGTGTTCGTTCATTTATATACTTCTTGTTATTGTGGTGTGTTATTGTACAGTACACTTGTTCCTTTATATAATTATTGTTATGGTGGTGTGTTGTGGTACAGTACAAGTGTTCCTTTATATACTGTACTACCTGTTGTGATGGTGTGCCGTTGATGTGGTGGTATGAGTACCTGCTGTACACGAGTTCCTCTATATACTATTTGTTATGGTGCTGTGTTGTGGTATTTACATGTGTTCCTCTACTACAATATTCACTAATGCAGTCAGTCGTGGTATTTGGTATTTAATTACGATACAGAGACCACACACCGACAACAATACAGGCGGCGGGCGCAGAAGGTCAGTCAGTCAGTCAGCAGTGTGTGCGTGTGTGTGTAACCTTGAGATAGCTTGTGTGTGTGTGTAGGGTCGAGATAGCTTGTGTGTGTGTAGGCTCGAGATATACCTTGTGTGTGTGTGTAACCCCTAGATAGCAAAGACAGCACATTGAACCTAGAGAGAAAGGTACCGTTGAAATGCTGTAACTAGAATAACAAAGCGAATTCCATACTGGCCACCCGTTCAAAAATAATTATGGCTATAGCTCCTTGTCCATATAGCCTATACGCACTTTACAGGTTAGGTTAAGATATAAGGGTTGTAGCTATAGGTGATTACAGAACCTATAAAAAAAAAAAAAAGTAATGGAGGCGGTAAAGGTTTTCCTTCAATGAATTTTCAGAGTAAGTTTGATGATGATTTTTACATATACATATTTAATTAATCAGACTATAGCATGATTAATTAAGGTTAACAACTTTTCTATTATCCTTGAACGTCAATATATAATATAATAATAGTAAGGATTAATCTGGGTTAATAGCCTATATACCGAAGTGAACAGGAGAAATAAAACTTTGAAGCAGAAGGTAATGGGATATGGGATGCTTTTGGTACTGTACAGTCCCCGACAATAGAGACGCTCCTCGCCTTGAAGTACAGTCGGCGGCAAAAGTCCTGTCGTCTCACCTACTTCACAGAGACGCACAGTGTTCATGGACTCGAGATATATCTGTTTTCTTCATCTAATAATCTCGAGTCTATGAACATTGCGTACCTTGGTGAAGCAAGTGAGGCGACAGGACTTTTCCAACTGACTGTACACTGAACCAAATGCACAAGCTTTTGTTTCTATACAATGATAATTTTCATATAATTTATTTAAAACCAACTCTGCCTCCTCTCACCCACTGCCTTCCTCCTTCCCCTACAGTCTACACTGAAGCAGTGGTTGTGGGTTTCGTATGCATACGAAACCCACAACCATTGCTTCAGTGCCATGGGTCAAGGAGAGGGGCGTCGCTATTGTCTTAGACTGTACATTAAAGTTCCTAAACTCCTCCATTCTGTTTCGAATATTTTGATTCATTCATATAGTGTTCTTCTGGTTGGAACTGAGACAATCTTAAACATGTGAAAAAGCCAGCTTGCAGGGAAGTACATATAATTAATAGCTGGCTGGTGGTATTGACGAACTTTTGGGGCAAGAGTGTACAACATAATCGGAGGGTCTCGATTCCTTCAAAGTATGCCAGGAAAGGAGGACCAACAGATCGACACAAACAATAATAAGGGTCTCTGTTGTGTGGAGGATTAATGCAGTTGCACCAGATTTATCAGCAGCACTGTATATTTGACCCTCCCCCCTTAATATTAACAAACACCCTTGAGAGGGAAGATAATTTTGTGTTGGTAAATCTGGAGCAAATGAATCCTCCAAACTATTCCAAACAGAACACCATTATTTTTTCTCATCTGGTGGTCCTGTTTCCTAGCATACTTTGGAGGAATAAAGGCACTCCAATGTACCAACAAATGAGTATTACCATTTTAATTCTTAAGCCTGCAGCATATATAGTACACACACTATCAGAGAGAACGTTGAAGGGGTTACTGATGTGGGGCAGTTACGTTTCTTTGAGTGTTAGTTAAGGTTTGTTCTAAAGATTAAATTAAGAAAAAAACATGCGAAAAAAGAATTGTGTAACCTAATTTTTTTATGATTACCATTAGTGTTGGTTAAGGGGGTGCGGGAGTAGGGTGTTGGGGGTGCGGGAATAGGGGTACAGGCTAGCCTATATGAGAAATCTAATTCATAGGTTTATTATTATTATTATTATTATTATTATTATTATTATTATTATTATTATTATATATATATATATATAGGTAGGCAGTTATACGTTAGACGTTTGTACAGTCAGAGGCAAAAGTCTTGTCGTCTTACTTAGCGCTGTTTGAAGGATAACATTGAACAAACATATACAAATTTACAATATCCAGGGTGGCAAACTCTATATAGTTATTAATGTCCCTGTGATGGTGTATGAGACTTAATTGGTGGCTTCTGATTCCACCTGACAATGCCACGAAACAAACTCCTTCCGTATATTATGCGGTGTTTCGTGACAATGTTTGAAGGACTCACTAACCTCCAATTTTCTTACTACAGCGCGAGGTCCCTTAATTAATTTCTTCAGCTGACGAGCCTATGAAACTTAAAATATAATTATATAATATTTCCATAGTGTATGACTCGGCAGATGTAGCGACAGGACTATTGCATCAGAGTGTACATATCAAGGTGGAGTTTTGCCTCTGACTGAACTGTTTAATCGGCGGCAAATGTCCTGTCGCGGCGTCGCCTCTCTGTATTTTTTGAAGAAAAACATAAAAGCTAATCATCGTAAAAACACATTCATCATAATAAATTAAAATATCCAGGGGAGAAATTCATAAATGTCTGTTTTATGTGTTTTTTTTTACGAGCCTGTGAAGCTTATATTTCCATACTTCGTTCATAACGTGGCAAATTTAGCGACAGGAATCAAAGACCAAAGAGAGAATCCCCATATGAAACTCCTTACATCTTTTACCGATCGAGGTGCGTAGTGAAAGGCAATTAATTTAAAGATGTAGCCTATTTTTGTCGATGATTTTCGATGTCCTTCGATCCCACAAAGTATTAATTAATGGGGACAAACATCTCGAGTGTGACATATATAGGCTACAGACGGAAAGCAGATATTCTACATAGATCCAATGTTGTGCACAAGTTGTAGGACTCACATACACAACCATAGACCTCCTCAGACAAATCTAACTGGTTTTCATGCTATCGAGTTAAGTTTAAGGTTAGGTTTATCATATGCTAGCTTATTAATGTTATATTATACTGTAATAACAAAATATCACTTCACGTATACACCCCTGAGTTTTTTTCTACACTACATCAAAGACGCTATGGGCAAGTGGTGTGTTTCCCCAAGGCGACTGTGTTCACATTATGGTTATATCTAAAAAGAGTTGACCCTGGCAGTTATAGAAGGTGGCGCCACGCTGGCTGGAGGATACCCAACGGGGAGAGAGACGCAACACACACGACTCATCCTCGTCCATATCAAACCTTAGCTTAATATTCCCCTCTGTCATCCTAAATCATTATTATGCTTACAGAGTCCCAACATACGATTGTGTAGTATTATATAAGGTAGTAACTTATACGGTATTTAGACAGCCTATATCAACTTAATTGTACTGACTTAATTTGCAACAATCAATAAACTTTGCAAATCATATCAATATTTGCACTTTGCCAATAACAGTATACGGTAGTAAAAGTAATAGTTAATGTAGGATGTAATCGATAATGTTTTAATTAATTTTGGCTGTACTGAAGATCGATCTGAAGAACAATTAAGGTCTGTCCTCAGGTTCCTTGGGTAGGATCCCAGCTCTGTGAGACTGAAGTATGTGTCCTAAAAAGAAATGGTGTAAATGCAAAAATTGTGAAAATTGTTGACTCGGAAGGTTGATCAGAATATGCTGCTGAAGTGGCCAACTGAATAAATATGCCCAGGTTATGTATTTAGTAGTGATTATACGTCTGAGCAACCAGATTTAATTCAAATATTATGAAACATTTAAAAGGGAGCGTGAAAATACGTAGTACACTACTAGTAAAGTGATGAAGATGATACACAAATAATTAATGGGAATGAAATGAACCGAAAGTAATAAATAATCAATGAGGAAATGGGATGATGGTAGTGAAAAATGAAAGTAGAAAGATTGGGGCACCGATGAGGATATTAGTATTCAGGTGAGTGTGTGGTATGTATGGGACGGAGATGAATGGAAACTTATTACCTCGCTGCATTCCGTGGGAAGGGGGAGGAGCCTAAACAAACAACATGCATACAAGGTTTAAAGAATTCTTTAAACCTTGCATGCATATAGCTAGATATATAGATAGGCTACCATTCTTCGTACACACATTTGTTCTGTCTAACCATCTTGTTCATATTGCATTTATATACATTTTCCTTTCTTGTATAATTATGTGGTTCATTTTCACTATACTACTGATGTGTATATACTGAAAAGTGTGTAAATGGAAAAGGTTAACTTAAAATAATGGAAACACAATAAGGATTGGTTTAAAATGACATACTGTTGTTATATTTACATTCGTATATCACTTTACGCAATTAGTGTTTTTGGTAGTATTAGCTAAGAGCGAGTGGGGCCGTGGGGGTGGGGAGGTAGAGGAGAGCTGCTGTAGTATATGGGTTCCTCGGCCACCCATCCCTGCCCTCCCTTTAACTTACTCGCAACCTGCCCGATCAGCTGATTTTGCGACCTTCCTTATTTGCTCATTCTCCTTGTTAATAAGCCCTCTAAGCTAAACATAGGAAATTATCGATTGTTAATGACTCCCAATTCATCATTAGCATTTCAATTTTGTAATTGAAATACATGTTATTTTGTGAGTACCGTTTATTTGTCAACAGAGAAGAGTTGCGTCATGGGGATTTTCAGCCGAATTGCATCGTAAATGCACTTATATGATTTTATATAAGAGTCTACCCTAACAAGCGTTGTTTGCAGTATCACACGTGAATCATTGGCAAAAGAATGTCTTGCATTTAAATATGGCGGGTATTAGCACTGTTGCGCAGAGAAGATGCTGAGGATGGATACTCGGCAGGCCGCAGTCAGCTTTACAACTATTAAGACTCGGATCCGCTCGGGTGTTATGACGTCATGTTCGGGTGGTGCCTCTTGACCAATGAACGGAGGGTTCTCCGGCACGTGACAGGGATGGACCAATGAGAGAGCCGGACCCTCACTCGCTCCCAAACTCTGACAAGCGTAGAAAAAGTTTTCACTGTAAGCCGCCATTTTGGTTTGACTACTACTAGGCGCAATATATTTTTGTGGCCGAATAATGTAATTTTGTGTTAATATGGACGGTTAAATTTACTTTGTGAATGTAGCAAGAAAGGTATTGTATAGATACAAGTGTATATAATGTGAATGTAATGGCAGGTGATGGTATATGAAGTGAGTGAAGTGACGGGGGTCTGGTCAGTGAGGCTGTACAGCTCAGTTCTGAAATCCCACCAAGGAGATGTCTGCCTCGCAAACTTACAATTTTCCCGGCGATCCGTGGCGGATGCTCACTTAAAGTGGATTAATGCATCTAGTGAGTTGTAATGATGCGTTGGGAGTGTGGTAGTGACGCTTGTAGGCCAGGATTAAGTGTAAAAGTGGCGTGTGTAGGGGAGGTGGTGTGTGTGGAGTAGCGCGGTGTAAACAAGGACGCCATGGCGGACCAGCAGCTGGGCACCGAGCCGCCCAACAAGCGGCCCAAGTTGGACTCCTTCCCGACATCGGACCCCACCGGTGAGTCCTTTCCTAGACACTTTGGTCATCTAACTACATTTTGAGAACGAGACGAGGGTGAGGTGTGGTGGATGGAATGGACAGAGGGAAGGTTTACCTGTGTTGGTGGTGTGTGGATACTACCTGGCCAAGAGGCTAGGCTGTGTACTCACCCTTACCTCCTGCCTCACCTGTCCTCACATCAACACCTCACACCTCACAATACGACAGGCACAACCCCAGTCACGGCTTATATTGGGTGGAAAGGGGTAAATAATAGGTTGGTGGTTAAGGAACGAAGATGACAGTGGGAAAACTCGTACACCACACACACATTCACACACACACCTCATGACACCACTCTCATCTCACCACACACTACATGCCAATCTCATCTCGGGCATAGAGTTTGTGAAAATATTGGTTAAAAATGTGTGTTATGGGTTAAAGAGAAGGGAGGGAGATGGTGACATTTGGAAAACACACATGAGTTACACAGTCACTGGCTCATGTGGTTTGTATATTTCATTGTTGTTTGGGCATGATGGGTGTCAAATAAGGCTTCAGTATTGAAATACCACAGTAAAAATATTCAGTCGTGGATTTCTTTGGTGTTTTTGAGTGGTTGTGCACATGATAAACAAAACAATACAGCTTTTTCTGGTGAGTCCTAACTTGGAGAAAACAATTATGTAGGAATTGACTTTTCCTTGTGAGATTCAAAGAATTTGAGGGAGGCAGACCCCTCAAATATTTATTGTAAAAGATTTGCCAAATTAAAGATCATGAGTGTTACTTTTCCAAAATCAAAACACCAACATTTACACATGGTTATTGTTGTTGCATAGTAAGTTCAGTGTTGTAGTGTCACTCATTGGCAGTGCAACTCCAGACATACCGTATAAAACTGCAGTTGTGTGGTGTGTTGTAATTTAATGAGATTATGCTTTTATAGATTAGATTTTGATGAAAATTTAGACATATGCTAACTTAACTCTGGTGTTGATGGGTTGTGTGAGTGATCTGTACCAGGTCATCAAATATTTGTATAGACAGTGCAGTACCTCATACAGATTCTAAGCTTAACCTAGCTGAGAAAAAGTATTATAAAGTCTTGTGGTACAAATCAGTGTAATATAGGAGTGTTAAACTGACGGTGGTGTATGTTATTGTTGCTTAGGCAGAATGTCTGAACTGTCACATGGTTATAGTAATCCCAATATATATATAGTAGAGGTCAGGGAAATCTACTCCCACACCACTTACTTTGAATGAGACTGGCATTGTTTTTAAAGGCTTGAAGCAGACTGTGAAATATGATGAGTCTTCTTTTATTTTCAGTAACTCACTTCCAGTTGTTATAATTTTGAGTAAGATAGTTATGAAAACTAAATGAGAAAGAATCTATATTGCCTCTTAATAGTGTTTATGTTGTCATTAGTGCATGTTATAGGTGCTTTAAACACTAAATCTTTAACAATAACGTAATTATTGAATCAAAAGTTTTGTACAGTATTATGAAGTAATCAAAGTAGCTTATATATATATTATTGTCCATCAAGTTGATTTTTTATTTATCCAAGAAGTATATAATTTAACTTGAGATATTATTAACATACATTCTGCATAGTCTTCTGATACCTGTAATAGGATTTAAAGTAAATTTTGCATGCAGTATCGGTATCTATTTTAATGAAATATAATTTATTTGTATCCCTCAAAGTCACAGAGTGACAGAGGACCCTAAGTTTTAGTTTTGACAATACTTTTATCATAAATCATTTAGTATAGCCTAATCATCCTTCAATTTTATATCACACGGTTAGACGTTTAATTCAACCACTCGTCCCAATCCTCGGCTCTCTCCCTCTCAACCTCAGATAATTTTATTTTTCTAAAAGTGGTACAGATGTGGAATCTTGGCAAGATGTAAAAGAAATTTTGTGTACCTATATAAGTGCTTTATTTATTTTTATTTATTTTTCACAAGAGTAGAGATTTTCAATACCAGTATACATAATTCAAGGAAGAAGTTTAATAATTAATGCTGAGAATTTCATGGGCCTATAAGGGGGGAATGAATGGGATTCATTTTAATGGGCATTCTGTCCCACTTTGTAATTTCTTAATTAATTTATGCAGCTCCTGGAACCCGCACATCATTTTAAATGGGAAATAATGTACCTGTAATGACAGTAAAAAAGTGTTGTATAGTTTGTAGCTTACATTTAATGCTAGCCTTCTGAGAATTTTTTTATTAAAAATTTTGGCCTTAAAGACAAAGATGACCTTCCAAAATGTAATGTACAGCTGTAGTTTCCTTGTGAAAAGTTGCACATATGAAGTAGCTTGCAACTGGTTTGGTGCAGCCATTAGGGAAGATAAGATGGAGAAACACAGACTTTTACAATTACCCTTAATGCTGTAAATTTTACCAGTGGTGACTCAGACTATGACAAAACTATACTAACCTTTTCATCAACATTTGCACTAAATATTGAACCACTTCACTCAAATGTTGGCAACAATTTGTTACACTTAATAATCAAGGACAAAAAGAATTAATAACCAGGCAGAAATGCTGAGATTCAAAAACTCTAGGTCTGACTAGTTGTTAACTTTTGGAGCTCTGGGTTCAGCCCCTAGTCTTTCCTTCAGATCAATTGCAACTAATTGTTGCCGCTATTGGTGTAAAGTGGTTAGACAAAATGTGAAAATGTGGATAGATTTTATATTTCCCAAATATCAATTATATACCGGTAAGTCAAAGCAACCAAGAATAATGTAGGCCTGTAGGATATTCCTTTTGTTGGACAGTGAACTCATCATAACCATTTTCCATTTTCCAGAAGATTTTGCTGCCATGTTGGAGAGTGCTCTGCCAGACGACCTGATGTGGTCAGGGGACTCTCAAGGTGGCGGAGGAGGCGGGGGGAGCAGTGGTGGTGGTGGAGGAGGTGTCAACGGGATGATGGAGAACAGCGGTCAGGGTGGCGGTGGCGGCCCTACAGACCGGCCTCAACTCTCACACCTCATCCAGACCAAGACACCACCACACTCCATGGCAGCAGCAAATGCCATGGCCACGGGGCCACATAGCATGCCAAACCAAAACAATATGATAGTGAATGCATTGACCAATTCTAAAAGTCCCCATGGGGGCCCAATGCAATCACCTCAGAACACAAACCTTGGTATGAGTGGTGTCCCGACTTCCAGCCAGCCGTTAAGTATGAATGACTCTGTAAATAACTTGAACAATATGCCTAATAGTATAGCAAACTCTTTGGCAGCCAGTGTGGCAGGAACAATGTCCATGGCCTCCAGTGGTGCAGTCTCCTCCATGAGTCTTGTGAACACCACCCCAATGGTACACAATAGTATGGCAAATAGTGTGGGGATGGCTGGAGGAGGGATGAATACTGTGACCAATATTAATACGTTGAATACCATGAATTCTATGAACAAACCACAAGGTGTAGTGACCACAATGAACATGAGTGGGCCCATGCCAACTCAGATGAATGAGGGGATGCCTAACGGTCCCCTACCCGGCATGAACCGACCAATGGTGCCCACCCTTCGAGGACAGTCCCCTCAACCCATGGGTGGACCACAAGGCATGGCAACTCGGCACCCTGGCCTTGGACCTGGCCAACTTGGGCCCAGACTACAAGTACCGGTAAGTATGCATTTCTTGAATCTAGATCATAAAGTAATACACATTCTATCTGTAGACAGGCATTTTAGCTCTGGTTCTGGAAGCTATGCCCGAGTTCTAAGATATTGTCCTGGGTGTATTGTGCATGATGATAATTTAGTTTGTAAATTGTTACAGAGTAAGTGATATCCTTCTCCAACAATATTATGATCATTTGAGAATCTGTCAGTTTTGTAACAGTGAAGAGGGGATGTAGTTACCTTTACAAGGGAAGATAACTCTTAATGTAGCAAGGATTGTGTTCTACTGCTGTGAGCATGGCGAACTATGAACGTTTTATTAGAAAGATGCAACTGCATATTTGTACCGAGATGCTTATTTACTAGAAGTTCTAATGTTTGGTATCTAAATTAGCCACAGCTTTGCTCATTGTATATTGCAGTACTTATAGTACCTCAAAGGAAACTTGTACAATTACTGATATATTGTTACTCATAATTTACAATAATAGGAATTTGTCTAGAATTAAAAGGGGTAGACAATCCCATCCAGGAAAGTACAGTACTACTACCAAGATGTCATGAGACTTTAGAAATTCCCTGGATTCTTATGTCACTCCCAGACTTCTTAGCCATGTTGGTTACATTTCTGTGTCCCTATAATTGTGGTATTAGGCCATCCCCAGTTAACTACACAATGTACAGTCGGCAAAAAATATTTTCTTGCCATCACTTTAACAGTGTGATGTAATGTTCGTACGTCTGATGGGCGAGTGTCATACCTCCGCCACCCTCCCGGTCCCTCCGGCCTCTTTGCCCCTCGGCCCTCAGTGTTTCGTGGGCCGGCAAGCAGGGATGACTTTATTTCACCCAGTGCTATTTTTTCTGGGTCATTCACGGTCATTCTTGTTCTGAAATACTCAAACTAATTTCCTTATATTTAAAAATGAATATTTGAATAGTAAGAGTTCTTGAACACTCAAAATTTAATTTGAATTCAGATAACTTTTAATATAAAAAAGTTGTCACTGCCGGGGCAAAGACTGGAATGTCCCGGATGACACGAGGCACAGCTGCCCAGTCGGCGGAGTACCAACCCTACCTCTCTTACCAATGTTAAATTTATGTAGGGGTGGTAATAAACTTCTTTAGCTGACTGTACATATCCACAGACATATATACCACCAATATTTCTGCTTAAGTACCTTCTCGGCGGGGGGTTCTCCTGGGTGCTGGGAGTTAATAATGATTGTAGGGTGGATTGATGGGACCCCAGTACCATACCACATTAGCAAATGACTGTATATATACTGTATTTAAGAAAATTTGTATATAATATACCAAGGAAGGGGGTATCTAGATTTAAAAGGGGAGTTAAGCAAAGGAGTTATTGGTACTACTTTATGTGGAGGGCACGTTTCTGTTGGTCAAGTCAGAGACCTTATTGTTAGTGTGGTACAATCTGCATGAAGAAGACAGAATCTTTAAAGATTTTGTATTGGGGTACTATGGTATCTGTTGAAATGCAAGAACATTTAATGGGGTATGATGGTTTTTTGGTCACAAGTAGATAACTTTCTCTTTAGCAAGTATATGCTCCTTTCTTTGTTTTGAGTTGTTCCTGATGGATGTTTCCTGAAATTTGTCAAAATCGTGCTGTTAAATGATCGTTATAGGTAATAGTAGGCATATATCAATAGAATACAGGATGTAGCAACATTCACATGCAGTAATAAATAAGAACATTGCATTAATGTTTATACCTAACACTAGCCTGCTAAGTAGTCCCTCAGCTTGAATGTGTGTATGTGGTTTCCTTAGAGTTTGACCCACCCCCCCAAGTGACAATAACAAAACAGTCACTGGGTGGTCTGTGAAATAGGGAACCTGACAGTAAATGTCCTGAAATCTTAGTAGCAAGGGAATGATGTTTATTGAAAATCCCCTCCTCCCCCCTTGTGAGGGGAACATTCACACATTAAAAATATCAATATCAATACCCCTTTTTCCAAGGGGTGGGGATAGTAAATTAGAAATATGCACATGATAAAGAAAAGCATAATGATATGGGGTTTGGTATTGTCAAGAAGTTTGCCATGCGATGACCTTGTGTTTACACTTGTCGTGGGTCACTGACTGAGTGACAACTTGTGTAGACTTTATTTGTTATTGGTTTGTAATGCACTCTTAATCTACTGTGTTGTCATGTCTATACATGGCCCATTTACATTACTAGTTGAAGTGAGGGGCTCCGATCCCGATAACCCATGCTGCACATATTAAACTCTTGAATGGTTTGTTAATGAACATGTCAAGTGGTTATACAGCTTGTATACATTATGACCAATCAATCAACCCTGGAATTACTGGGAGTCAAAGAAAATCTACCCAAGAAAGGCACGGAGGGTAAATTGAACACTAATTAAAACAATAACAACATTTTACACAAGGCAGCTCAGGGGCAGAAACTTTGAAAATATTACCAACTGCTCTTTAATGCTTTAACTACATGTATTAAAACTTTTGGGCCATCCTTATTCAGATGAATGAACATTTAATGTAAAACTGTACGCTTGTTTTGTCAACCATATCTTTTAGATCCTTGGGTTCCACATCATACATACACACAGTATTTACCTGTCAGACATTTCCTTCACTCACCTGCAGGTGACACCAGACAAGAACTACTCAAAGCATTCTTTTTTATCTATATTTTTTAATCTCGTTCCACTTTTAGGGTGTTGCTACACATGTTATCAGGAAGTTAGTCTTTACCTTAATTGTTCTTTCTCTTAGCACAGCACAGTTTCCATTAAGCTGTAGCTTACTGTATAAAGTGGTATAGAAATAACACTAATGTAATACAAATAATTTGTACTTACTAGAATCCTGGTGTTGGAGGCATCAATCAACCCAACTTATCTGGTGGCTACCATTTTCCTGGGCCCGGAGTGAACCAGGGTATGGATGGTAATGTAGGCCAGGCCAATGCAGGAATGGGTCCTGGTCAACGTCCAATGGGAATTGGTCCCGGGGGAATGCCACCGCGCTATCCCAGTCAAGAAATGATTGGTTTAATGGGTCCTTTATCCCGAGGCCCGCAGCCAGGACCAGGCCCTACTGGTCCTGGTGCGCAAGGTGTTCCAGGTGGGCCACCGGTTGGTCCCCCAGGACCCATGACTGCTGGCCCTGGTGCCCCTGGGCAAATGGTTCCAGGGCAACCTAGACCTAACCCTGCTGACCCAGAAAAGAGGAAATTAATCCAACAGCAGCTCGTGCTGCTTCTTCATGCCCATAAGTGCCAGCGTCGGGAGAGCCAGGCAAACGGAGAGGTGAGGCAGGTGAGTAAATTAGTAGATGATATGGACAGGCATCATGTCCATTCATTTTACTATGCTCATCACAGGTTTTTGTTCACATAATCCAATATTGATTAATTTGGATGGTTGAATCTTTCAATTTTTTTTTTGTAACAATTTGGCATTGAAAGTTCATGAAAGGTAAATTTCACTGCAGGGAATACTGCTTTGACCATAAACATGAACTCCTTTCGAAATTGTATTTGCAATTAATTTTATATGCTGTAATAAATATACCAAAAAACTGTATACAGAATACTTAAAACAAGTATGATTCATATACATGTTACCTGTGCTTAGGATGGTCAAAAATAGTTGATACTTTGGACTGATATTATTTTTATAAATTTGTGTTATATGTATAAATTTAGTTTGCATTTTTTCAGCTCAAGGCACTATGGTTGGTAAGATGCACTTATGTTGAGCAAAAAAAATTTAAATGAAAAAAAAAAGCTGAGTTTCGAGGCCCACCTCAACACTATTAACAATATGTATAATCTTATTTAGTAACCATTTCCTCACAGTTTAACTACTGATGTTATTGTCGATGGTTGTGATGTATTGGACAGAAGTAAATTCCCTGTTTTGGTGATTGATGCCATCATTGTTGACATTCTCTGGATGCCCTTTGGTACATACAAGCATCATGCAGAGGCTATTCCTTAGAAGATCAGGAGAGTTTACTATAAAACATCAAGGTGATTAAAAAAAATGTTTCTAAAGCGTATGAGTTATGAATATTAATTGGCAATATTCAATGTTTCTGTCAGAGGAGAGTGAATTAAGAGTGTTGGGTATCAATACAGTAGTTGTATATGACCCTTCAGCCAATCATCAACTGCCTAAGAGATGCTTTATAAACGTGAGGAATATGGTCTGGTACCTTAATAAGATTATCATATGCTTTATAGTCATGATAAGCATTATATAAATATTTCATATGATGTGTAATTCATTGGTCATAGGAGTAATTTTTGGGCTACAATACTGTTATCACCACATCTGTCTATACTTTCTAAGACATGCTGATACTAGGGGCACATTATTGGATGAAAGGGTGTTATCTGAAGAATTCAGTATTTTTCATTGGTAATAGGAGTAATTTTTGGGTTACAATGCTGTTATCACAACATCTGTCTATACTTTCTAATATATGCTGATACTAGGGGCACATTATTGGGAGAAAGGGTCTTATCAACGGAAGAAAACTTTTGTATTTTTTTACTTAAATGGTGTTCTTGTCACAGATACTTGCTGATTTCGACATAGTAATTGTAGGCCATCTAATTTTTATTTGGTTTATAGTAATAGCATGATATTAATGTTTTTTTTTTCCTTTACAGTGTAACCTGCCTCATTGTAAAACTATGAAAAATGTCCTAACTCATATGACAACTTGCCAGGCAGGCAAATCATGTCCAGTTCCTCATTGTGCATCATCAAGGCAAATCATCTCTCACTGGAAAAACTGTGCTAGACAAGACTGTCCTGTGTGTGAACCATTGAAACAAGCAGACAAAAAGCAGCCTGCTGCTGGAACAGTGGCTAATCAGATTCCACCTACAGTTTCCCAGCCAGGTCCAAGTCCAGGAGGAGTTCCCGGACCAATCTCTGGTCCACCTGGTGGTCCTCCAGGGCCCCCTGGTCCTCCCACTGTTCCTGGCCAGATGCCAGCTGGCCCTCCTGGACAAAATGCAGGACCAAGACCTGGAGGAGTAAAAAGAGTTTATGAAGGTGATACCTTACAACCACCCATATCTGGTCCACCTGGACCCACAGACTCACTAATAAGAAACCTAAGGCCACAAGTACCTGGTGCTGGTGTTCCGGGAATGCCAGCTAATGCTCAGCAAGGGATGCCAGGGAATGTTCCAGGTGGTACCACAGGAGTACCTGGAGGTCAGGCTAACATTCCCACACAGCTTGTGCGGCCTGGAGTACCTAATAAACCTGAAGGGAATATGATGGGGACTACTACTCCTCAGAATATGAACTCGCCAGTAATGGTGAGAGGGCCCAACCCCACCCCTGGGCCAATGGGGCCACTCCAGCAACAGCAGCAGCAGCAGCAGCAGATAATAGGCAAGCCTCCCAACGTAGGCATCAATCAAAATAATCCTGTCTGTAGTACAATGGTAAGTGTTATTGTGGTATGTTTATAGAAAATAGTTGGACTTCTTGTCATGTGATAATTGCTTCTATCTATCTATCTATAGCTCTGACGCCTCGTTCCCTCCGGGAACTCCCCCGAAGGGGGTGGCCACGGCAGAAAAGTCTCCAGTCTTCCCTGTTCTCACACTCCCTCCTTACTTGTTCAATCCCTCCCCTCCCCCTCATGTTTCTCTCCTTTACATACTCTTCCACTCTGTTCTGCCATCTTACTGGTGGTCTGCCTCTCACACCACGTCCCACAACTTCACTTCCATACACCTTCTTTACAAACTCCTCACCTTGCATTCTCTCCACATGTCCAAACCACCTCAAAGTATTACGTTTCACTCTCTCAACCACTCCACACTCAATACCAATTGCCTTCTCACTCATACCACATCTCCTATACACACTCTCATTACTTTCTCCATCCCACCTTGTCAGTCCACATGCACCTCTCAGATAACTCATTTCCACAGCACCTATTCTTGACTGATGAGCCCTACTCCATGTCCATGTCTCCGACGCATACGTCAGTGTTGGCAAGATTATACTATTTCGCAGTCCCCTTTTCACTTCCATACTCACACTTCTACCTTTCATTATCCTCCCCAGTGATCCTATGACCTGTCTACCCTTCACTGCTCTCTCCCTAATTTCTTCTTCCATACTTCCATGTTTACACATAACTGTCCCCAGGTACTTAAACTCCTTCACTTCCTCCATCCTCTCACCCCTTAGGGTTATCTCACACTTCGTCCCAGTTGGTACTTCCACTCTGTAAGGTGTAGCATGGAATACTTAATGAAGAGTTTCTCAGCACTTTTAGAGGTAACGAGAGTACCAGACTATATTAGAGGAGTGCAGGAAGCATTTACCTTTTTACATTGGGATAGAGGTTGTTGGTATGTACGGTATGTAAAGAGGTGATGCAATACAAGAGTGATTGAAATGGTGCAATTTTTTGTGAAGTGATTTACTAGTCAAATTTATCATGGGGCCATTGAGAATAAATAATGTTCACCTAAAAGAGGCTGTTAGGAATGGGCCAGAAATTTGAAGAATGTCTGTGCCTCTTTTCCCCAAGCTGAAGGACAGTGTCAAAATTCTGGTCAGCCAGCATAAATAGGTTTCATCTGATTGACTGAGTGGCAAGCTTGGACTTGTTAATGTTTGTCTTTTCTCATGGTTATTGTTATTTACAGTCAGCTGTAGAGAAAAGAGGAGTCGTCCAGAGTATTGGTGAGGGGGGTTGGATTCTATTGCCAATATGGGTGTATAGCAATTGATTAGCAGTGATGCTGTTGTACTTAATTAAACCAGTGAGTATTTTTTTTATAATAATTTTTAAATATTCTTTCCAGTCTTTACCTGACTCATGGCTGAATCTGCCAAATCAGCCTGCACAGCTGCCTGCTGGCTTTGGAGCCGTCACTGCCAAACCTGTCAAGGGGACCAAAGAATGGCACCAAAGTATATCTAATGAACTGAGGAATCATCTTGTTCACAAGCTGTAAGTGATTTTGAGGTTTAATTATTTTTATTCCCATGTGGGTTTCAAAAATATTCTTACTTCCCCTACTGTCAGGTTAATTTCATTAAAAATAATTAAGCATTCCTCTTGCTACATATACTAGTGATGCAGTATGGAAGTGAGATTGATACAACCACTGATGGAAAGATAATTGTGTATTAGACAATTTAAAGTGGGCTTTTGTTTTTCCTTGGACTCATTTTAACCAAAACTAGACTGATAATGATATTAAGGAAAAAAGGAGTAGATGTCATGGGAAAATGAGGCTGCTGCTTCCTTAATGTGCGGTTGAACGAGGGATAATTTTGGGAATAAATCACCAGTGATTATGTTGCTGCTCTGAGTTCCCTGATTTTTGGTCACACAATGTAGCTGTGTTTTACAGCGTATTTCGGCTGTGCTCTTTATTCGACGTTGGGACGAGTTGAATCAAATAAAATCAGTGCTGATGAAATCTTGAAAAGCAGGAAATATGCTTTCACCTTCATCAACAAAACAAAGCATTAGCAGACCGTTATAGTACAGACTACAGAGTCTACATACACATCAGCCTTGTTAATCATGTGAGACGACCAACTGGCGGCTCTTGTAATGTTATTGTATGGAAGCTTTGCAGGATCCCACATTTTCTCAAACTCAAACAGAGAAGCCTCAGAGGTCCGGCTCCATGGAATATTATCAATATTTGTCATAGTGAAATAAGCGCAGGACAGTCATGTGGTTGCGTCTGGTCTATAGAGTCTAGAGTGTTTACACCATGACCAAGATGAAGGCACTCTATGTTCTGAGAAATAGAATGGAAGAGAAAGAAAATTATTTCTACCATGAACTAATGTAAATTAATATTCGACTTATTTACCTTAGTTTACACTAGCCATTGCAGCGAGAACTGTCTTTATTTCAGTATTTATCATTGTGCTGCACCCATATGATCGAATTTCATCATTTCATCAGTATCAACTATCAACCTAGTTGATGCTGCCGGTGATTTATTGCCGAAATTATCGCTCGTGTGACCAGGCTTTTATAAGTGCCAAGAATCCATCTTTTAGTAATCCTGAGTTTGCTGTTGTATTACCTGACCCTTATGGCTGTGATAATGGAACGAATGATACCAGCTAAAATGATGGGAAAGAATGGTAGGCATTAGTTTTCTAGTCTTTCAAGTGCAATGTTGCCAGGGATCATCTTTTTGTTGTTGGAGTATGTCATTTGTTTGTGTTAAAGTGCCTTAATCTAGTCATTAAATAATGGGGTAGATATGCATAAAATTATTATACTAAATATTGATATTTTCTCTTGCAGCGTACAAGCCATCTTCCCAACTCCTGATCCTCAGGCCATGCTGGATAAGAGAATGCAGAACCTTGTTGCCTATGCCAGAAAAGTAGAGGGAGATATGTTTGAAATGGCAAGCTCTAGGGTAAGCTACCTACCCTTGTAATCAATACTTTTGTGTTTCTTCAAACTTTGGATGTAACTTTAATACTCAGATTAATATGTAGAAGATCAACACTTAACATCACCCTAAAAAATATAACCGAAATATGGTTGTAAAATATATCATTCTTATTTTCCAATACCTATGTCTCTTATCAAGCAACAGAGCGAGAGACATGTCTAAACTTTCCCATTCATGTCACCCATTACAAAACTCTCTATAACTGTAACTCTTAGGCACAATCATGTCATGCTAATACAAACTTTGTATTTACAGCCTCAGTATTACCATCTCTTGGCCGAAAAGATCTATAAGATTCAAAAGGAGCTTGAAGAGAAGCGTCTACAGAGAAAGCAGGGTCCTCGGGAAGGTGGAGTAACTCCTAATGCACCAGGGGGTCCACAAGGACCTGCCCCTGCTGGCTCACCAGTAGTGGCCCCTGGACAGATACACACACCCACCACCTCAGGAGCATCCCCCATTGGTAAGTCTAATATTACCTAGAGTGATTACATGATACACCAAGTAACCCAAACTTGTAAGTAATTCAAATATATGATATAATTTAAAAAGACTTTGTTAAAGAGATTTTAGAAATGTTTTTTGTTAATTTGAAGGTCTCCTGGTTGTAACTCTTAACCTTAGGGAGCTGGGCTTTACTTGTTGCATATGAAATTGTTTGGGATTAGTTTGAGTTTATGTACGACATAAACTACTGTTCATAAGATTACTAGTGGAGGTTGTTGTTGTTAAAGTTCCTCAAGCTGTCTGGCCGAGCAGCCCCGAGTTCCTGAGGAAGGCCATGGCCTGAATCGAAGCCGTTCCCAGGGACTCGTGCCCCCTGGTGGGGGGCGGGGGGATACTCGGCATTGCCCAGGGCCTTCTTCGGCTGAAATGGAAAATTTCCGTTTGAGCTGTACATTTGGCTCGCGAGCTTCTATTCGAGCTGTAAATTTGGCGCGCGATTTTAGCAGCTACAATAAATAGAATATTTAACATTTTAACGTAATTTTTACGTCATGTTACATCATACCAAAACCTTCACCTAGTGATGGTGATTGAGAATATATATGAGTTTTGGATGTAGGTGTAACTGTTTTCGAGTTATAAGCAGACAAACAGAAACAGTTTGCCATTTATAGTATAGATTGAAGTAATTTTAACCTTTGAACTAGGGGATTCCTTCCCTTTGGCAAGCTATAGTCGTGGCAAAGTCTGACCCTTTTATTATCGTACCCTTGCAACACTACATGTAAACACAGTGTCCGAATTAATGCATTATTGATATGTTACAGTTCATACAAGGATTAACAATACAATTTCAATTCTAATGGCCAATTATACAGTCAGAAATGACTACAGTTGATTTTGAGTATCGGATAACTCATACTGCCGTAGTTGAATTAGTATTTGTTGAAATATACGAGACACTCAGTGCTGCGATGATTGTATCGACTCACAACTTCATCATTTCGTTCCGATTATATAGGCAGAATGTGGATAACTCTTGTTTTATTTAGTTTAGAAGAAGATGATGTAGTGAACAACTGTTTTAGTTAATTTAGAGTGTCCCTCTATGTTACAAAAAGTACATTTTAATTATGATTATTATTTATGTACACCCTGTTAACAGCCCTTCGCGAAGTAAAAAAGTCCCTTCAATTGATTCATTCTATGCTGTTTACAAAATATTCATGTTGTATTTTGACATATTATTATTAAAATAGATCAGAGACGCAAAGCTGGGAGAGAATGCAAGCATTTTATCAATACATAACTTAACGTGTACACTTTTTTCCACAATTTATATTCGCTAAATAGCCGATGCTACATTACAATATTGTTAGTTATTACTGGGGGTGGAGGGGAGGAATGAGAGGCAGAGGGCGGAAATGTTGAATGTTCGCAACAGCATCCACAGAATTTCCTAATATATTTCACAATTACTAGTTCAACTATGGCAATATGAGTTATCTAATACTCAATCAACTGTAGTTGATGGTATTCTTCATTTCTGACTGTATAATTTGCCATTTGAATAGAAATTGTACTGTTTATTTGTGTATGAAGTGTACTATATTTATAATGCATTAATTCGGACATTATGTTTGCATGTAGTGTTGCCATGGTACAATAAAAGGGTCAAACTCGTTTGCTAAGACTATAGTAATTTTGATACATTAGTTACCCAGTGCTTCATGATTTTGCATTTTTTTCTTTATCAACATTAGGAAGTTTTGTTCTGGAGGAACAAGTTCCTCTTCCTCATATCCAAGAATTAAAAGGTTAAATGCTATTTTGGCTACCTAACCACAATCAATCCTTTAATTAATATTCATGAATTGATGCTGGATATTTGTCATAAAACCCCTTGTAGCACAGAGGTAAATTCCCCCCAATTTAACTTAAATTGTTGGGCATCACAGCTGGGGTGCAAATAAACCTTTATTATACAGTACTGTACATTTGGCTAATATGCAAATTGTCCCTTGATGGGTCAAGACCTCTTTCTACGCAGATTTGTTATATATACACATTATGTCCATAATCCCAGTACAATGCTGTATATACAGTAGTAAAAGTGTACTATAACAAAGTTACCTCTAAATTAGATGTATAAAAATTGTTGAGTCTTAACATTGCTATGTTGGCCAGTGCTACCTTAACATGACTAGGTTTTCCCTTACATCGTAATTTGGAGCATAGAAAAAAGAAATTCCCCCTTATTTATGAAATTTTCCAGGCTTTTTCTAGAACTCTTATGGCTATAGGGAAAGTAAGAGCTTGGTTTAATCATGTAAGTGTAGGCATGTCTTGGCATATTCTGTTCTGATATTTCATGATTATTGGCAATAACATTTTACTCAATTTAGTGACATCTAGGAGCATAGTTAAAGTTACAGAGTTATAATATTCATGGTTTGTATGTTTATATTCTAGGATTGGTAGCCCGTCCTCCAGGTCCACGACCAGCACACCCAACAGGGAATCTGATTCCTCCCAATCATACTCTGGTCAATAACCAAGTGTCGCAACCCACTTCAATTTGCCAGCCAAATAATCAGATGGTCATTGGTCCCCCTATTAGTGGACCTATTACAACAGCTCCAACAACAACGTGTAACAGCACAATGGTTAATACCTCTGGTCAATTCCCAGGTACTGTACCTCATGGAGATATGATGCCCGGTCCCAGACCTAGTATTCCACCTCCACCATACAGCACTCCTAGTGATACTTCAGTTATGAATCAAGTATCTAATCGAACATCTCCAGCAATACCTGTCTCTTCTGTTTCATCAGTTGCTGCCACACTAGGCATACCAATGAGTATGGCATCACAGTCCACTCCAACTCCTTGTTCTATGGCCAGCACATCAAGTAGTGAAAGCTCTTTCCCACCACCCTCACAGCCAGGAATGATCACAACAAATGCTAATAGTGAAAACACAGTTATGCCAACGTCCATTCACACAAAAGATAATGCAATTGGTAGTCAGTCAAACTCAGCAGAAATGACGGAAGTTAATCAAGATACTGGTACCACTCAAATCAAGGTCGAAGTAACAACAGAAACACCAAATATTAAAGCTGAGCCAGTTGAAGAAAGTGAAGGAAAAGAAATCAAGACAGAAATAAAGTCGGAACCAATGGAAGTCAACACAACAACAACAGAGGAAACTAATATAAAACAAGAACCATTTATTAAAAAAGAGCCCAAGAGCCCAACAGCAGCTCGCACACCAAGTGAGATAAGCAGTTCTAGTGAACCTGGAACCAACAGTAAGGGTGACAAACCTGCAAACAGTGGCTCGGTGCCGCCCATACGCAGGCCGGCACCCACACCACCCAAGCCAGCTACAGTGCTTAGTCAACCATCTCACAAAGATCGACCGCCGCTTTTCAAGCCGGACGAGTTACGGCAGCACTTGGTTCCCACTCTTGATAAACTTTATCGGCAGGATCCAGAATCCATTCCTTTCCGCCAGCCAGTTGATCCCCAGGCCCTAGGCATCCCAGATTACTTTGACATCATCAAGAAGCCCATGGACCTATCAACAATAAAACGGAAGCTAGACACTGGCCAGTATACTGATCCATGGGATTATGTGGATGATGTGTGGCTGATGTTTGATAATGCATGGATCTACAACAGGAAAACATCACGTGTCTACAGATATTGCACAAAGGTAAGAAGAGTTCTCGTGTTTATATTATTTATATCATGTATGTATTTGTTTATGGTCCTAGTTTTATAGTTTTATAGCAAGTTTATTTGTTAAGATTTATGCAAAAACATATTCATAGGTTAGTGTTAACTATACTCTTTTTACGCTAACCTGGCCTAGTAGCCACGCCCCCTTAATAACTGTATTTTTAATGCTCGTCTCTGATTGGTCAATATCTCCAGGCAACCTCCGTTCACGCTTACCTTTGCTTTACCAAAACATTGCATTTCTCCGAGGTACATTTTTTTTGTTTTTTCTTGGTGCCTCATTTATTTCGCTTAATATCTACTTGGTACTTAGGTAACCTGACAGAATAATGATAGAGGATTACTTTTATCGTGAAAAAAATATCCATATCATTAAAAAATATACGATTAAATACGAGTTGAAGTGAAACAAGTAGTTAAAAATGTGTATACAACTTTTTTTATATGCCGATATTTATTTATAAATATTACGCTACCATGATTAAAAATGGGTGGATAATGTAGTTAAAATCCTCCTGCATGTCATGGTGGTATAAGATTGTAGTTAAGACAGAAATTATTGCTGCAAACTTAATTTTAATGTCAAGATGTCAATAACACACTAATATGCACCCAGAAACGGAAAGAGTAAAGTTGTGGTCTTTGAAAGGGGTGCAGCCACAGGCTGTGAGGTGAGGATGAGTAGTCACGTTTTGAAGGATATTGGCTCATTTAAGTATTTGGGCAGTGTGATGAGTAAAGATGGGAGTTCAGAGGATGAGGTGCGGGAGAGGGTACAACAGGGAAAGAGGGTTGTAGGAACGCTGAAAGCAGTGAAAAGGAATAAGGCGAAGAGTATGGAAGTAAAGAAGACGTTACATGATAGTGTAGTAATCCCGACACTGTCATACGGTAGCAAAGCGTGGACGATGACGTAGAGGCATATATCAAGAGTTAGAGGGACTTTTCTGCCATGGTCACTCCCTTCGGGGGAGTTCCCGGAGGGAACGAGGCGTCAGAGCTATAGATAGATATAGATAGAGGGGTGGAAACGAGTTCCTTGAGAAGTGTGTGTGGAGTAGCATGGGGAGATGACTGACGATATGTGAGCGATGTGGTGTGGATGTGCTGGAAAGTGTGAAAAGGAACATCCTGAGGTGGAGGGAGGGACAGAATGGAAGAGGGAGACTGAAAGTGAGGTGGAAGGATGGAATTGAAAGGTATAAGTGTGAGAGTGGCGTTGAGTAGGAGGAGGGACGCCAGTTGACAGAGGACAGAGGCGCATGAAGGCAATTCGTTTGTGGTGACCCCCTTCGGGGATTGAGGCGTCTGGCAATAGATAGATAGTGTTTTGTATTATTAAATTACCAACTATTTTTGTATGACAATTTGGTGATGATGATGATATTAATGTTTTGTACTTTAACAGCTGGCAGAGGTGTTTGAGGCTGAAATTGACCCAGTGATGCAGCAGCTTGGGTACTGTTGTGGCCGCAAGTACACTTTCAACCCCCAGGTGCTGTGCTGCTATGGCAAGCAGCTGTGTACTATTCCCCGGGATGCAAAATACTTCAGTTATCAGAACAGGTATGCTAAATTACTTAGCAGGATTTTGTTGAACAGTTGGGAGGGCAGAACTTTGACAAAGTGCTCCTTTTTAGAAAGCTCATTTCCTCTACACTTATTCTTAAATGTTCTATCTCAGCATTTCCATATTATGTGGATACTTGTTTAAGGGTCATTTTTGGAGTAGTTTTAAGTTTTAAAACAATGCTGTATAAGGAGCCGTTATTGATGACTTTATGGGGCACCTCCTAAGGTGCTGTTATTTAGTCCTTCATCAACTTAGTGCCTATTTTAGTTTCGATTTCCACTTGAAGGGGGCAGTACAGTGTTGGTAAATCTGGAGCAACTGATACCTCTAAACTATTCCAAGCAAAAGGCCACTATTGTTTTTGTTAACCTAGTCCTGTTTCCTGGAATACTTTGGATGAATCGAGGCACTCTAATGGCTATCACAGTAGTTGGGTGTAGTTGTATTAATTGTATTATTATAAGCTTTATGGCTCCTAACCACCTAGTTTATTTTAAATAATTTCTTCTGTAGATTTTTCATCAAATTTTACACTTCCTTAAATAATCTCCACTGTAAGATTATCATAAAACTTCACACTTATTTGTTTTTAAAATTATAAAATGGTTCTCATGCATACTCAGTTGAAAATTTATTGCATTACACAGGTATTGTATGTATTCTTTGTAATGAGTGCATATTTTAGCATACTGTATTGTGATTTATATGTTTATAATTTATTTTACTTATAATATCTTTTTCTTTCAGATACACATACTGCCATAGGTGTTTTAATGATATTCAAGGAGACAGCATTACCCTCGGGGATGATCCCTCCCAACCAGCACTGTAAGTTGCTTTATATCAATCTTAACTATAGGGAACAAGGCATCAGAGCTATAGATACATACACCACATGGATGGAGTATTACACATTACATTGCAATAGAGAGAACACAATTAGACATTTTAACACTGTACAGTATTTTGGCAATTCCAACAGTAACGGCAAGTAATTGATAAGTAAAGTTAAATCATCACACAGCAGAAGAGTCACCATCTTTTTTTGTTATGACATATCCTCCTTGCATTATGCAGCCAGTTCTTTCCCTTACACTCTTTCACACTGCTCACCTTTATGGTTGGTGGTCCCGGCCTCACTCCCACAGACCCACACAAGTTCCCCACCTTGCATTCTCTTTGGTCTCCAAACCACCTCAGTGTTTTGTGCTTTACTTTTTCAACAACACTTAACATCAATTGCCTTTACACCCTGACCACATCTCTTATACAGTCTCATTACTTTCTGAACCCCAACTTGTCAAGTCGCATCCTCTTCCATCAAGCACCTCATTTCTACAACTATTCTAGACTGCTGTTCTCTGCCCTATTTCTATGTTTTTGGTTCAGTAGAACTACATTATTGGTCAGTCTACTGTTTCACCTTTCACAACATTCTTCCTAGATAACTGAATATCTGTTACTTCCAACATCCTGTCATCTCAGTTCCAGTTGGTGCTTTCATTTTGTAAGATGTTGACAGGTCAATAATATAAGTTTTTGTACTTTTTATACTACCTTTAGTTTGCGTCTATTACATACTGTACACCATGGGACTCATCCACTACCTTCTGCATCACCCATTCACATTTGAAGTTACCTTAAGATTGCTGCAGAAGACCATTTAACTCCATCTTCAGCTTTGTCCCCATCCCTCCCCATATCACCTTCATATACCTCATTAAAACCATCCATGTACACATTGAACTGCTTAAGTAACATATACACCCCTCCATTACCCTACAGTGATAAAAAAGATTCTCACTTAGTTCACTCATACATGCTCTTACCCTGTATAGACTCCTCCAGACTAATGTAATGACAAAGTACATACCATATTGTATGTAAATGAAACTTGTTGTTTTACTGTTTTCTTTACTCTTCAGGATGATAAAGAAGTCTCAGTTCACTGAGATGAAGAATGATGCCCTTGACTTGGAGCCTCTGGTGGAGTGCCTTGAATGTGGCCGTAAACAGCACCAGATCTGTGTCCTGTTCATGGAGACAATATGGCCTCAGGGGTTCACCTGTGATGGCTGCCTAAAGAAAAAGAGCCAAGTTCGTAAAGAGAATAAGTTCACAGCCAAGAAGCTACCAACGACCAAGCTGAGTAACTTCCTGGAGACTCGGGTCAACAACTTCCTCAAAAAGAAAGAGGCCGGTGCTGGCGAAGTTTACATCAGAGTCGTGTCATCAACCGATAAAATTGTCGAGGTTAAAGGTGGCATGAAGACAAGGTTAGTTAATTTTTCTTATTTTGAATTGTGGCTTTATACCACTTGCATTGTTTATATAGTTTATGGTATAGTATCTCTTTGATAAAGAAATGGTCATGGTCATTACATGCAAGTGTGCCGACACTCTTGAATTATTAAATTGTCACCCAGTTTTATAGAGGAATGAAATAATATTTTGAGTAATGGCATAGTTAACTTTTACTTGTGCTACTTTTATTTATGAATTAATTAAACAGGTCACCGAAATATCACTATGGCACTATGGATTATTTTTGTATTTCAATATAGTACTGTAAAGCAGCAACAGTGTTGGTTATGCGGATAAAAACTATAACTGAACAAAGCATTTTCATATCGTTTCACAAGTTTGCAAAGATAAATATCTGCTGTAGCAATATATTTTCTAAATGAGCATCAGAGAATGGTGTGATATGATTGCTTAAACCTTAGTTTTGTGTAAAAAAAATGTATGATATATGTTGCATTACTGTACATTTCAGATTTGTGGACACAGGGCAGCTCTCTCCGGAGTTCCCATATCGTGCCAAAGCTTTGTTTGCATATGAAGATATAGATGGACAAGATGTCTGTTTCTTTGGCATGCACGTACAAGAATATGGGTCTGACAGTCCTGTACCAAATACCCGGAGAGTGTACTTAGCTTACCTTGACAGTGTACATTTCTTCAAGCCGAGGCAGTACAGGACTGCTGTATACCATGAAATTCTTCTTGGATACCTGGATTATGTAAAGCAGCTGGGGTAAGTGTCTTTTATTTTGTATTTTTTTGTAGTATGCTGCTTTAACCAAGATATTTGACATACAAAAGGTCAATACGGCAAACCCTCGCTAACTCGGATCAATTGGGGGTGAGGCCCATGTCGAGTTATCTGAAGATCAGATATATCCGAGGGTTTAAAATTGATGCGTACAACTGACTCCATTCACACCCGCCCTCAAGACTACACGTGCTTTCACTCCTATCTCTGGTTCCCATACACAGCTGCACACACACAAAAACATGACAATTTCACAAAAGAAAAGGATATACTGCAGAAATATATCTATTAATGTATATTAACATGAAATAAGAGTACTGTGGTGTGGTGATAGTGTAGGAATTGGAGCTGGTATCGGTCAGTTTATCAGTCACGGCTTACTTTTTGCCACACACATACATTATTCCCACGAATTTTGTGATATTTTTGTGCTTGCTTATCGTACAGTAATCTTTCAATGGCACTGAAGAAAAAGCTTTCAAGTGATACTTGTAGTGATGAAAAGAAAAGACAGACTATCACATTACATTAAAAAGTCTATATTGTTTAGAGAAAAGTTGGTAACAATTGGCCATGCTTTAGGATTGATCCAAACAACTATAGCCACCATAGTTCTAGACAAAGAGTGCATAGTTCATCTTATCTCGCATTAAAGATCCATCTCCTATGCAGTCAACTATAAACAAGAGTATAGACAAAGTTTGTTAATGAATAATGGAACACTACATGGAGTTACCATGTTCATAACGTCATGACCGATACATATGTGGATCCGTGGCTCACTTGGCAGTGACGCAGCCAATATTATATTATTATAAATGATATAACATGATAACATTCTTAATGAATCACTGCATGGAGTCACATTGGTGATACCATCATGACCAATGCATATGTGGCTCAGTGGCTTGCTTGGCAGTGACGCAGCCAATTATATATCGGTACATCACCATTTAGCAGGCAATATAGTTAATTAATTCAAAACATCGAGTTTCTTATTCATACCTGTTATGGTAAAAGCATAACTATTGTATTATATGGTCAGTCGACATATGGTATAAATGTATGGTGTAGAGATGATAATTCGAGTTTTGTACAAAATTAACTTGTCACTTCTCAAGCTGTAGGCCTTGGTGACGATGCACCCGGAAAATCTCCACATAAGTTGGGTATACATCCGACTTAAGTGGAGACTAACAGTGTCCGGGTTATCCGATATACGACTTATATATATCTGACAGCGAGGGTTTACTGTATTTAGCCCTGTAATGGAGTAAGACTTTTCCTTTTGACATATGTGCTTGTTAGTGAAAGTTTGGATTGTATCCTCATTTTTCATAGTAACGGATGATACTTCAAGCCATTTTTTATCACTTGAGGTTTGTTTGTGAAGTGCTTCTTGCATTAAAGTTTTTGGCTATATGGATTATGCTGGCAAGTGTTATTTCTTCACCCAGAGTGGATACTTGTTAATAGATCAAGTTTATTTTTTTGCAAACAGAAATTGCATATTCCCCTGTATGATTTATTTTGAGTGCATGCTGGTGCAAGAAAGAAATGATGTATTGTATCATGAAAATTGGTCACAGTCTTTAGTAGGTTTTGATAAAAGGGACCTTTGATTTTGTTTATGTAATTGGAGTCTGGATTCTGGATGAAACAAGTATAGGGCCTGCACAGTTTGGAGGAAACAGTAGGCTCTTTTATACTGATTTCATCAGTCCATTTAACTCTAACCACAGCATATTTGAACCTGTCAATTCTGTTTTTGCAAAACATAAACAAACATTTGGCGACTAATAGTGTGTAAACCACTTGACCTACGTGATTATATGATATTGAAGTACAAACCTTTAGCCGTTTCCTTATGTACAGTTGAGCAAGTAAAAAGTGCAATAGAAATATGGCTGTACAGTATATGGCAACATCTGGCACTTCTTTGTAGTAAGCCCTCGTATCTTTTTGAATATATCACTGGGAACCTCTGATAGGCTGTACTTTGAGTGGTGGTGAAGATGTTGCTCAATTGTACTTGTAAAGACTTAATGGGATATCTGAAGGATGGGTAGCCAGCTCAGAGTATCCACAATTCACTTTTACACTCCTGACAATTTTAAGTACACATTCATGCTCTAATCACATGTTTCACTACAACAATATGAAATTTAATGTCATTGTCATTTTTACATACATATATGGTAATCAGTGCTCTGAAAATACATCCTCACTCGGTGAGAGCTATTCCTACACTGGCTGGCTGAACAAGGCTGGTGTGGCTTGTGGGACTCTGCTAGGCCCATACCCCCTCTGTTGTGAGCTTAATCAAGTATGTCAGTAGGTGCTCATATTTGAAAATTTGTCTGTCGACAAATGCTGACACCCGCGGTCACTCACACTTGGTGGTGGTGTCAGCATTCGCTTACACCCGCGGTTTAAGGTTAACTGTCTTGCACATCTATATTACCAGTTGTGAAACCTTTCTTTGAACATATTTGACCATTTATAAATAGTTAACTCTGATTTAATCAAGGTTCATTTTTGTTTTAAAAGTGTGTTGTTAAAGAGATTTATTCCCTGTTACTAATTAATTGTCTTTTGCAGGTACACTATGGCACATATATGGGCTTGTCCACCTTCAGAAGGAGATGACTACATCTTCCATTGCCATCCCGGTGATCAGAAAATCCCTAAACCAAAGCGCCTGCAAGAATGGTACAAGAAAATGTTAGATAAAGGAATAATTGAGAGAATAGTACTAGATTATAAAGATATTCACAAACAAGCCTTTGAAGACAACATGAAGTCTCCTGCAGAACTCCCATATTTTGAAGGAGACTTCTGGCCCAATGTGATGGAAGAAAGCATAAAAGAACTGGATCAAGAAGAAGAAGAAAAGAGGAAGCAAGAAGAAGCAGCAGCTGCAGAAGCTGCAGCTCAGGCAGCCATGGGTCAGGAGGAGGAGGAGGAAACCAGTCAGGATGGCAAAAAGAAAGGACAAAAGAAACACAAGAATAAGAACAAAAATAAAAGTCAACAGAAGAACAAGTCCAAGAGTAAAACCAATGCAGCAGGCTGCAATGATCTTGCTCAGAAAATATTTGCTACTATGGAGAAACACAAGGACGTATTCTTTGTAATCAGGTTACATAGTGCACAGTCAGCAGTCAGTTTGCCACCTATACAGGACCCAGACCCAATCATGGTCTGTGATCTCATGGATGGTCGAGATGCCTTCCTCACTCTGGCCAGCGAACGCCATTTGGAATTCTCATCATTGCGTCGGGCAAAATACTCCACCATGGTCATGATGTACGAGTTACACAACCAGGGCCAGGATCGCTTTGTGTACACATGCAATCACTGTAAAGCCCATGTTGAGACGAGATATCACTGCCAGGAATGTGATGACTTTGATCTTTGTACTTCTTGCTTCAAGGCTGAAGGTCATAATCACAAAATGATCAAACTAGGTTTGGACTTGGAGGATGGGTCATTCAACACAGAAAACAAAAACCTCAACCCTCAAGAAGCACGCAGACAGTCTATACAGAGATGTATCCAGAGTTTGGTCCATGCTTCTCAGTGCAGAGATGCCAACTGCAGGCTTCCATCATGTCAGAAGATGAAGAGAGTGTTGTCTCATACAAAGACTTGCAAAAAGAAGAATAATGGTGGATGTGCCCTTTGTAAGCAACTGATTGCCCTTTGTTGTTATCATGCAAGAAACTGTAAAGAACAGAGGTGTGTTGTCCCATACTGCTTCAACATCAAGCAGAAGTTACGGCAACAGGAAATGCAGCAGAGGTTCCAGCAGCAGCAGTTGATGAAGAGAAGGATGCAGCAAATGAATGCAGCACGTATGGTAGGTGGGGCACCAAATCCATCACTTTCACAGCCATCTACTCCAGTGGCCCCACCTGTACAGAGCCCCATCCATAGTACTCAACCAGGCATCAAGCCAGCTACACAACCAGCACCACCACCCAATGTTATGAAGGCAATTGCACAGGTAATAAGGTTACTTTTTACACTTGGTATTGTTTATTCTTAGTTGTAGACCTGGGAAAAGGCTCTCATTACCTGTAAAATTCATTCATAAAAATTTATTTGTCCATCAAGCACCAAGCTGCAGGATTTATCTACCGCGGCAGTTCTATCTTGCAGACCTTTCTCCCACACTAGCGGTCATCAAGTAAACAACACATTTGACAGCTAATAGCTTGTAAACCACTCATCATCATCATCATTTTCGTTTAACATCCGTATTTTCCCATTTAGGATGGGGTTGGACGGGCGATGACTGTTCTCCACATCTGTCTATCTTGTACCATATGTTCTTCTATTCCCATTAAATTCATATCTTCCATTACACACGTTTTCCACTTTTTCTTGGGCCTTCCCACCGGTCGCCGGCCCTCGACTCTCACCTCCTCCACCTCACTCAACACACCCCCCTCTGCTCTTCTCACATGTCCAAACCATCTCAGTTTTCTCTGCCTCAACCTAACAGAAAGGTCTTCAACCCCACACATTTCTGCCACTTCACTGCTAGACCTCCCATCTTGCCACCTTATTCCTACATAAATAAATGATACAGGATATTAAAGTACAAACTTTTAGCTGTCTCCTGATATACTTGTGAAGACTAAATGGACAGCTTTAGGATGGGTAGCCAGCTCAGAATGACCACACCTCGATATTCACTTTTAGACTATTTACATATCTAAGTACGTTTTCACACTCAGATTTCGTTATAAAACATGCCTGAACCACATTTTTCAACACATGAAATAAAATGCCACTGTCGGTTTTACATACATACTGTAAATGATAATTAGCGGAAAAGAAGAGTGATGAAAATATATTCTCCCACCCTCACTGCTGAAGTCAAAATTAGTGGAGGTGGCTGGTTTGGCTGAGGGTAGTCCCTCGGCTGTAACCCTCAGTGTTGCCAGCCCAAAACTAGCTTGTTGGGGACCGCGCAAATTTAAAAACTGCTTCAACGAGAATTCTCGTCACCTGCGGTCCTCCACACTTGTTGCTGGTGATGAGAATTTTTGTCACCCTTGGTTTAAGGTTTCATCATTAAGTTCTGTTGAAAACATAAGGAATAGGTAGATGCTTATTAGTTTCTTTAATACTGTTAAGTTTACAACTAGAAATTGAGACAAACTATTGTTATACTTTGTTACTGAGTATGCAGGTATTTGATTCAACATGTGCATCATACTAGTCATCTTGTATTTCCATTGTTTTGGAGCAAATTGAGAATTATTGGTAACTCAAATAGCATGTCAGAGATTTAATACTTTGACATGTAGCTTGATGTTGTAATGGTGCTATGTATAAAATGCAAGTTTATTGTAGGTACCCTTAAAAAGATGCTTTTTTTTTTCTCCAATATTTTAGTTAGTTATTTTACTGAAATGTTCCCTGTTCTGATTGGCTGGGGAATTTAGGCCCTGGGAATAAGAAAAATGAATGAAAGAAAATTATATTGATACTGAATGGCCAATGCAAAAGGTGACACCCATAGTCACTTCTTTTTGACTCACAGTATTTCTACTCCTATCCTACATATTAATAATAATTGTGTGTTTATGTTGATTGAATTCTCTCAACAGGTGCAGGAGGAAGCTGCAAGGCAGACTGGGACTGGCACAGCTGTCAGCTATGGTAAGGGTAACCCTGGCAATGTTGCAGTTAGCCAGGCACCCATGATGCCACCTCCAATTGCACCTCAGCAAGTACGCTCTCAGATGCCAACTAATGCCATGCAGCAGATTGGCACCTTGGGCCCTCAGGTCTCACAGATGAATCCAATGGGGAAACCAAATGCTGTGATGCAACAACAACAGGCACCACAACAGCAGCCTCAACAGCAGCAGCAGTCAAATCAAATGTTGCCTGGGATGGAGCAGTTATGGAACAGGTAAGGCTCATATTTTGTTGTCTGCAGTATTTTTTATGGCATTGACTGTGATTGGTGTATGTGCTTGTATCATGGTTACTGCTGTAATTATATGCAATACCAAACTCAAGTAACAATATACCAATACTGTTTTACATTGTTCAAAGAGAACAGTCATGAAAAGAATTTTAGATTGTCTTCATAAAAAAGATACTATTTTTCTTTAATTAAGTTACTAGTGGAGAATTGTGGCTGAAGTAGGATTTCATTTTTATCTCTTAGTTTACATTAGTAATCTTCATATCAGTACTTTGTTGTAATGAAAATATGAATGCAAATAATATGTTTGCAGTCATAGTTCACTCAACTCAGGCTGGAATATGTAATTCAACCACAAGGAAGGGGAGGACCTCTTATCCATTAAATGTCTAGGCTATGGTAGCTCAGATTTAAGCTTCTACAACCCTGTGGGGGAATATAATATGGGATATGAAATATTTTTGGAGTATCTTTATGTATTTAGGAATGTAAAGAATGCAAGTATGCAGTTTCGTTACCATGCAAATATTTTGTATTGTAACAAAATTTCTGTCTTGTTGTAGGTACCCAAATCCTGGTCCAGGTGGCATCATAGGACAACAGCAGCAGAGGCAGCCAGGTGGCATCAGAGCTGGTATGATGGCACAACCCAATCCCATGAACCAGCCAGGACCTTCAGGCCCTACAGGTGTCATGGGTCCACCAGGGCAACCTGGACAACCCGGACAACCTGGTCAACCTGGTCAACCTGGTGGTCAACCACAGAGGAATGCCACGCAAGCTTTGCAGCAGCTTTTACAAACTCTGAAGAATCCCTCGGGACCTCACCAACAATCAGAAGTTTTGCAGATTCTCAAAACTCATCCTCAGCTTATGGCAGCTTTCATCAGACATCGGCAAATTCAGCAACAGAGTCAACAGCAGCAACAGCAGCAGCAGGCACAACAGCAGCAACAGCAACAACAGCAACAGCAAGCCCAACAAAATTCCCAGGGAACTGGTCAGCCTGGTATGATACCCCAACCAGGAACTGTCCAGGGGGCAATGCCACCTAATATGCAGCCAGCAGGAATGCAACCAAATATCCAACCAGGAGGTATGCAACCAACCATGCCTGGAAGCATAGTTACACAGATGCCCACGAGTCAGCCAATGCAAGGTCAGCAGGCAATGGGAGTGCCTCCAGCACAGCCAAATATAACTCATCAACAGCAGCAGTGGTATCAGCAGCAAAAAATGATACAGTTACAACGGCAGCAGCAACAGCAGCAGCAACAGCAACAGCAGTCTCAACCAGGGGGCTTCCAGCCACCTCAGGCACCAATGTATACACAAAGACGACAAATGAACTTCCCTCAGCAGCATAATTTCCAAGGTGGTGATGGTCAGTTTGGTCAGGGATTCCCTCAGCAGCAGCAGCAGCAACAACAAATGTTGATGCAGCAGCAGCAGATGAAGCCAGTTCCGCCATCCATGTCCCCTCAAACTGTTGCCCCTGGTATGATGCCCCCTGGGTCTGCGATGACCAACCCGTCCCCTCAGCAGATGATGCAGACAGTTACCTCTCCTCCACCAAGTAATTTACCCCAGACAGTTCGATCACCTCAGCCTAATCCTTCACCCAGAAACCATGGCCCCATCCCGTCCCCACGAATTCCTTCACCCAGGGCGGGACCAGTGCCCTCACCTCACCACCCAGCTCCAGTGCATTCTCCGCATCATGGCAGCCAACAAGGCCCTGCGATGGGTGGAAGTGGTGCCCCTGGAGATTCTATGATGCTGTCCCAGCTTGGACCAGGAAGTGGTCACCAGTCTCATCAGGGGCTGCCTCCTTTACAACCTGCCAATAACCAGCAAATGCCTGGCATGGTGGCCACCTCAGAGGCAGATGTTACTCCACAAGACAAACTCTCTAAATTTGTGGAGACATTATAGTACCAGTGTGCTACTTAGCCCTTGTAGATAGTACCTTGTAAATATTTTGTAAGTAAGTCATGGATTCTCATACAGACTACAAATTGTGATTGTTATTTTTGCAGTACTTTATACCTGCAAAATAGAAAAGATATTATGCTTCCTTGAAGCAAACCATGTTGATACACTTCTGATCCTGAGATGATAACTCATTCATTTTCCGTAAAAGACAATATACAGGAGTAACTTAGGGTTCACCTAGGCATGTAAAGACTAGAAAAGAAATTTCCAGTAGAAGAAAATGGAACTGAAAATTTTATTACAATAACTTTGTACAATTTTGCATTAGTCATTTACTTTTGGGCAGTTTCTGTCTTGGTTATAATTTGAAGAGTGCAAATAGGTCTTTTGCCAAGGTATTAGCTAGACATGTTTGGTGCATTCTAGCTTGCTGAACTACTAGAGCAGAATGTACTTGGTGGGGAATGTGCCTGTACATTGCTGCTAAAGTAAGTGAAAATGGGATGTAAATGTAATGATTTTGTTATTCCCCTTTGCCCCAAAGAGCCTCCACAACTGCAAACTAGAGTGCAGGCACAACCTCAACAGTGACCTCCCAATCATTTTTGACATTCCTTGTAGGCACCACTTACCCCAGGGAGGTTTGCTGTCTCTGCTAGTGCTGCTTGTTGAGTGTGAGGGAGGGGAGGGGAGGGTTAAGCGAGTATCACACTAGCACGTTTTCCTCCGTCCTCTGGTTAAACTAAAAGTTTCATCCGTCCTCTAACATGTTTTCAGGGGATTAGAGAAAAGCCACGAATCTAATTGGAGTAACTTTGGCCCGAGACTGGAGGATGAAGGACGAAGGAAAATATGCTTGCTTGATAAACGTCTTACAGAAAGTGTTCACATGCAGCCGACCTGAGGGATTGCTGCTGCTGCTGCTGCTGTCGCCGCCGCCGCCACCGTGAGCCCATATAGTACACTGCCTGTCTGTTGTTGCCGTCGTGTTTGGAAACTGCCATAGTGAGACTTGAGTTGGTGGGCAGCCAGGCAGAACGGAAAGTGTGTGTGTGTGGGGGTCGGGGAAGTTGCAGCCAGTCGTTGTCCCCCCAGTCACTGAGCCTCACCCACCTGTCCTCTATACATTTCTTTAATTTATTTCTCTTTAAAGATTTGATAAGTTTGTTTTCACATTTTCCAACGCTCAACGTGATGTATGTATGTAAATTGTTGATTGTATTGTCTAACAACACCTGCTCATTGGAAGTCCCCATTCTTGTCCTGTGTAATTGTATTTTAATGGGCATAAGAAATTTTTTAACTGTCTGGTCCCCCACTTTGTTATGTTTAATGTTGACCAATGAGGAAGTGTTGAACAGAGGATTTGATTATTTTATAATAAATATATGACAAATTAAAAAATACAATGTTTTTCACTACCCAAGATGTATTTGTGTCACAATTTCTTTTATTACCATGGTCATTGTATTTTAGCATGTTGTTTAGTGTTGATTTGTGTGAATGATCGTCACAAAATTAGTAATGTAGAGACACCTCTTTATTAGTAGGCTGGGATAATATAATGCTTTAGATATTAGTTATAACATTGTGTTCAACAGTAATGATAAAATTGTTATTTTGGAGATTTAATGTTTGGTGAACAGCAAAGAAATTCTGTTTGATTTCTGGGCTGGGGATTGTTCATGTAAGATAACTAAACAATTGTTCCCGGTCACTGAGTAGCAAGTAGGTAATCAGCTGTCGACAGTTGCTGGTTGTAAACATGAAGCAAATTTACAGACTTGTTATGAAGACTTAGTGGTGATAGGTGACCGCCAATTACTTCCAAGCAATGGGATACGATTTTCATTAATTTGTTCCTGTTTCATGATATACTTTTGTGGAATCAATTTACTCGAATGCATCCCCCACACTTTGTTTTCCATCCTGTGTCCATTTCGTCTTCCCCTCCGCACCCCAGTACTTCAATCATTACTTTTTCTCTCGAGTTCAAGTTAAGAGATCCTGCAGAAGGTTGCTCATGGGCAGCATAATGTGCAGGGGATTTAGGGATCCAGGGTAGGATTAGGATGAGGGTGGATTGGGTCGGACTGTGGGTTGAGGATTAGGATTGGGGAGGTAATTATTGGTGATCCTGTTTCTAAGTGTCAAGATGTTATTATGAAACGTGCACCATTGAAATTGTAACAGGCACTTTTGGAAATAGAAAATTGTAAAAAAAAAAGGAAAATAGTCGCCATATTTAGTCGGTCTCAAATTATATAGAAGGGCCCGACTGAAAGAGCATTATTTCTCTAGCAGAAATAATAGCAAAAACCCACAAGATCAAGATAAAAACAAATATATATATTGGTGTATGAGGTGCAAAATAAAGATTAAGATATAAGGTGCCGTTGTAAAGGCAATATTTCCCATCAACCATTGAAATTGTAACAAGCATTTTTGGGAATAGAAAATTGTAAAGTAAAAAGGGAAATAGATTAAGATAAAAAATATATATATAAGTTTATAAGGTGCCGTTGTAAAGTCAATATTTCCCATCAACAACATAACCAATGATGATGTTCTGGGAGCTAGGTTGGTGGAGCAGCTAGAAGGTGATGTCAGGTGAGTTCAGCAGTGATCTACAGTATTTAACCATTTTTCAAACTAGTGAATACTGTAGTTTAAAAACTGTGTGTGTTGATGTACTCGGGATAATATTATTAGAGGGTATTAAAGAAATGTATTGTGAAGATATGTGGCGAGTAGTGAAGATGTGTGGAGGCTATTAAAAGTATAACACCTGTAATTTATTAGGTATTATTACAGAATAACTGGGTTTTTGGCTAGGATTGAGCAGTAGTACCACATTAGGCTAGGTCCTGGAAATTTGCCCCAGTCACTTTATGATAGTTTACACTGGTTATACCCAGTAGTTTGCCCAGGGTAGGTCCTGGTAGTCTGCTGTGGTCTAGGTTAGATTAGGTGAGGTCAGACTAGTTTCCAAATTAAGTTTGTAAACTGAGAGAAACACCATAGATGAAAAGTGTCTTAGAATAGTCCAAAATAGTGGATAATGATACTAATATATACAATACAGTATAGTGAACCCAGGTTTTCTGTAAATTTACCGTATGTTAATGTGTAATGAAAAAGTGTGGAGGGTAGTGAGGATGTATGGCTGTATGTTACAATTAGAAAGTTTGCATGAGTGGACTGGTGTAGACTGAAAGCAGACAGAAAATTGGAGTGATGAGAAAAGCCTGCGTCAATTACCATCTGCAGACATCAATACTACAGCAGCAACATCTTTATTGCTAGTTTTGCTAAGTTACAGCAAATGCCATTTCCTTCACTTGGGTTTCATGACTCCAGATATCTTTACTGCCACCAATCTAAACCATGTAGTGCAGTGCTAGTATAATGCTGATCAGTCAGGTGTATGGTGAGAAAAAGAGAAAAAAGAAGAAAGTCATATCTGTGAAATAGTGATGATTAAGTGTATTAAGTGATGATTAAGGCATGTCTTGAAATCTCTGCTTGTATTGGAAAAGATTGCAATTCAGATTCTAACTCATTGCAGCGATTAAGAATTATTGTAATTAATGTAGGTACAGTTATAGTGAAGATTAATGTTCTTGGTGGGCGGTCAAGATAAATTGTGGTGAACTGACAGAAAAAATATTAGTAGTTATAGTGAAGATGAAATAGGAGTGGAGACTCTTTGGTTATATCATAGTCTAGTGCATAGAGACCAATTCCAAGATGACTACACATAATATATACACTGCAGTCAGTTTCAGACATTAATTTATTATGGAGCCTAGTACTGTGTACTACTGTAAGTGTAAGGGGCAGGAATAGATTTTGGGATAAAAAGGAGTCCCCAGAGTTGGAACCCTTTGAGCTTAGTGTTTTTTCATGATATTGTATCCATGTCAGTATGGACCCATTTTGATATTTGGAGGATATATGTACAGTACTGTATTTGCAATGGTACAAAAATATAGGTAAAGAATGGCCAGTACTTTCATAGTTATTCTAAATTAGGTGTGAGCAGTAGTGAAGATAAAGTATGTAGGTAGTTAAGATGTGTATGCATCTTTATTTCTAATTACAAATACAACACAGGCAAGCATCAAACACTACCACCTTACCTCTTCCTTCTACTGTGACTTTTACATAACGATAGAAAGTTAAGCAGACAATAAAGGATTTAGGATGAAAGTGGGACCCAACACTCGTTTATATCTATAGTACTGTTAAAAACCAAGTGATTGAGACACAATTCTTGGTTATTTATTAAGGAGTTAAAATCCAATCCCTCATATTCTCCATTGGGACTATTAATTTTATATATTTCTTAAAAAAAAAAAAAAAAAACTAGGCGGTTTTGGTACACAACCCTTTGGTAATCTATTATTTTAAGGAGATAGTCCTTTCCCCCTATTCTCCTTCGGGACTACTAATCCCTCGGTCTACCCCTACTACGTGTTCAACTACAACAACAAATCTGGCACGAGCTGTCGCTCCGAATAGGTTCCTACATTTCCTCCCTCCTACCTCTTCGCATGCATAGCATACAGCTGTGCTGGTTAGTTATTCATCAATAATGGTGCATTTGTAGTGGCTATTGCCACAAAATAGCTTTTATTGGTGATAAACGAACCAGCACAGATTCTACCCTCCCACCTCCCTATAGGAACCTGCCCTTTTATTATATTTATTTCTCATTGGAGTGGCCGTGTTGGCAGGATTATACTGTCGTCCCCTTTTCACTTCAATACTCACACTTCTACCCTTCATAATCCTCCCCAATGATCCTATGACCAGTCTACTTCTCATTGTTCTCTCCCTAATGTTTCCTACCATACTTCCATGTTTACACAGAAATGTACCCAGGTACAGTACTTAAACTCCTTCACTTCCTCAATTCTCTCACCCCTCAGAGTTATCTTACATTTAATCCCTGTTGGTACTCCCACTCTGTAAGCTTTGGCAAAGTCACCTGACTTTTACCAACATTCACCTTCAGTTTCCTTCATTTACACACAGACTGAAGTTCATCCATTACCCTCTGCTATTCCCTTTCACTCTCGGCCATCAACACAGTGTCATCTGCAAATAAACTTGCCACCAAGGACTAATTTATTTCATTCAGCATCAACTTAAAACCCCAGGCCATTCACTTTGGCTTTCATCTCTCTCATATAACCATCCATTTATATATAGAACAGCCATGGTGACATAACACCCATCACAGCCCTTCACTAGTACAGTACTGTATTAGAACTCCTAGTCTCCTACTTAAATCACTCTCTACCCATACACATGCTTTTGTATTTGCATAAAAGGCCTCAATGCCTTTCAGTAGACTCCCTAACACCATAAATTCTCAACACCTCTGTCATAGGTTTCCTATCAACCCTATTGTATGCCTTCTCCAAGTCTATAAAGGCAGCACACAATCCTATTCTTCTTAATATATTTCTCCACTGTTGATTTTAATGCAAATATTTTAATGCAAAGTTCTTACAATCTTGAATATATGAGATAAGAGAAGTAGAAGTAGTCATTTGAAGTAAGCTAAATGTTCTTAGATATTGTTTATATGTAAGTGCAGAGTGGCATCATTGTTTAAACTATATTCCTTGATATTCTAGGGGGATATTTATGCTTTGGCTTTCCTCTCCTTTCATTGATACTGTGAACTAGAATAGCTTATACAGTACTCACTGTACACATGCACATTATTACCAACCATGTATTTTGATATCCACATAAATTTGTCTTGGAAATATGCCATATAATATACAGGACTGTATGTATTTTATTGCGGATGAGACTCAATTGAAGTATCCTCCATTTAGCTCCACCAATCATAATTTCATAACACTCTAAAGAAATTGCTTCTTCCTCTACCTTTTAAGTATTCTTCAGAGGGTAATTTTCATCTGAAAAATGAAACTTTTCAAATCAGTGTATTTTTTTTATTTATTCTTCTAACTCTAGTTCCATTTTATTTTATTTTGTTTGTAATAATAAACATTTTCTTTTTCTTACTAGACTCCTGGTGTTGGATACATTGGTCAACCCAACTTATCAGGCTGAACTGGGAGTGAGCCAGGGTATGGAAGGTAATGATTGCCAGGCTAATATAGAAATGGATCCTGGTCAAGGTATGATGGAAAATGGCTCTGAAGCAATGCCACTTTGCCATCCTAGTCAAGAAATAATTGACCTGATGAATTCATCACAAAATCCAGGCCCCACTGGTCCTGGTGCACAAAGTGTTCCAGGTGAACCACTGGTTAGTCCCCCAAGATCCATGACTGCTATCCCTGGTGCCCCTAGGCAGATGGTTCCAGGGCAACCGAGACCTAACCCTGCTGACTCAGAAATCAGGAAATTGATCCAACAACAACTAGTGCTTCTTTTTCATGCCTATAAGTGCTAGCTTCAAGAAACCCAAGCTAATGAAAAAGTGAGGCAGGTAAGAAAATCATCAGAAATAATACCTAGACATTTTACAATAACTGTTCATATAATCAAATACAGTAGTGATTACAGTTACATTGTATATAGCATTATACATCCGTAAATGGTTAAATTTCACTGTAGGAACTAATAAATGTTGACATACTGTAAAATGGTTTCCTTGTCATATGAATTTGCAATAAAATTGAAGACCATCAAATTATTGTTAGGTTTATAGTAATAGCATGATATTAATGTTTTTTTTCCTTTACAGTGTAACCTGCCTCACTGTAAAACTATGAAAAATGTCCTAACTCACATGACAACTTGCCAGGCAGGCAAATCATGTCCAGTTCCTCATTGTGCATCATCAAGGCAAATCATCTCTCACTGGAAAAACTGTGCTAGACAAGACTGTCCTGTGTGTGAACCATTGAAACAAGCAGACAAAAAGCAGCCTGCTGCTGGAACAGTGGCTAATCAGATTCCACCTACAGTTTCCCAGCCAGGTCCAAGTCCAGGAGGAGTTCCCGGACCAATCTCTGGTCCACCTGGTGGTCCTCCAGGGCCCCCTGGTCCTCCCACTGTTCCTGGCCAGATGCCAGCTGGCCCTCCTGGACAAAATGCAGGACCAAGACCTGGAGGAGTAAAAAGAGTTTATGAAGGTGATACCTTACAACCACCCATATCTGGTCCACCTGGACCCACAGACTCACTAATAAGAAACCTAAGGCCACAAGTACCTGGTGCTGGTGTTCCGGGAATGCCAGCTAATGCTCAGCAAGGGATGCCAGGGAATGTTCCAGGTGGTACCACAGGAGTACCTGGAGGTCAGGCTAACATTCCCACACAGCTTGTGCGGCCTGGAGTACCTAATAAACCTGAAGGGAATATGATGGGGACTACTACTCCTCAGAATATGAACTCGCCAGTAATGGTGAGAGGGCCCAACCCCACCCCTGGGCCAATGGGGCCACTCCAGCAACAGCAGCAGCAGATAATAGGCAAGCCTCCCAACGTAGGCATCAATCAAAATAATCCTGTTTGTAGTACAATGGTAAGTGTTATTGTGGTACTGTATGTTTATATATAGAAAGAAAAAAGTTGGACTTCTTGTAATTTATGAGAGTTTCATAGCATATAACCCCTCTAACGGGAACCAGCTTGCCAAGGTGGGGGGGCTTGTGTGTCTCTGAGACCTGGCGAGCTAAACTAGAGGGGGCTCCGGCCCCTGCTCTACCCCGATATCGGGGAGAGGGGGCTTCCCATTCTAGGAAGGTCGCCAGTGAGAGACCAGACTAAATAGTTCCCATCTTTCAGTTCTTCAACTGTCCCTCTTTTCATTTTATTTCCTTCCTGCTTGCTGTCACACCTCTCTCACCTTTTTCTGGCGCTATAGGACTTCGATGTTGCAGCGCCTAATATCCATCAATCAATCAATCATAGCATATAATACTTAGAGCATCAAATCATAGTCAGTGGTGAGAAAAATACTAGACTTTTAGAGATTTGCACAAAATGTTTAGAGTATGTTTGAAGTTTCATCAATGTTTTTAATACACTAATTTTAACATTTTCCTTTCAGTCATTACCTGATTCTTTGTCACATCTGCCAAATGAGCCAAGTCAACTGTCTCCAACACCAGATGTTAAGATAAAAATGATAGACCGGACTCAAGATACATTAACCACTCCATGCAAAATTGAAGTAACAACAGAGACAACAACAACTATTAAAACAGAGACAGTTGAAGGACATGAATTAAATAACATTAAAACAGAACCAAAAGCTGAGCCAATGGAAATCAATATGACAACAGAAAAATTTACCATTAAACAAGAACCATTTATAAAGAAAGAGCTGAGCCCAGTAGCTTGCACACTAAGTGAGATATGCAGTTCTAGTGAAACTGGAACCAACAGTAAGGGTGACAAACCAGCAAACAGTGGCTCGGTGCCTATACTTAGCACGGCACCCACACCACCCAAGCCAGCTACAGTGCTTTGTCCTCTAACTCCCAAAGATCGACCGCTGCTTTTCAAGCCGGGCGAGTTAAGGCAGCACTTGGTTCCCACTCTTGATAAACTTTATCGGCAGGATCCAGAATCCATTCCTTTCTGCCAGCCAGTTGATCCCCAGGCCCTAGGCATCCCAGATTACTTTGACATCATCAAGAAACCCATGGACCTATCAACAATAAAACGGAAACTAGACACTGGCCAGTATACTGATCCATGGGATTATGTGGATGATGTGTGGCTGATGTTTGATAATGCTTGGATCTACAACAGGAAAACATCACTTGTCTACAGATATTGCACAAAGGTAAGAAGAGTTCATGTTTTTAATTTTACTGCAGATACAATATTGACATACCATAATGCATAAGAAAAAATTATTGTTGAAGATGAAGTTCATAAACATATGATATCCAGTACAATTTGGTCACAAATTATCTGTTCATATGAATTTGATGATGTCATTACCGATGCATGTATCTTCCTTCATCAGCTGTCCTAGGTGTTTGATGCAGAGATTGATTCAGTGATGCAGCAGCTTGGGTACTGTTGTGGCCATCATTACACATTTGAATCTGTTATACTGTGCTGTTATGGGAAGGAACTTTGCACTATTCCTAGGAATGCTAAATACTTCAGTTATGAGGACAGGTATGACACCCCCTTCTCAGACATTAACTAAAACTTTCAGGAAAGCAAAACCAAATAATTTGCTTATTTGCCAATTATTATAGTAATGGCTGTGGATAATGTTTGGTTGTACATTAGCTATATTTATAGTTATATACTTCAAGATATTTAATAAAAGCTTGGAGAGTCTTGAATATTCATCAGCTATTGTATTGTCAAACTTACTTGCAAGAAGCTTAAAGTTTTAAATGATTTGAAGTAGACTGCCTTTTGCCAATTTTCATGAGAGCATGTTCTAGTATGATCCATAAACTGAAAATTAATATACAATATTTTGTGTTTAATTTTTCAGATATAATTATTGTCTCAAGTGTTTTAATGGTGTTCAAGGAGACAGCATTACTCTAGAAGATGACTCCTCCCAACAAGCAATGTAAGTTATTATATTTTAATTAATTACTAACCAAAAATGCTAGAGGATGATTGACTCAAGTGGAACAAATCCACACAACAGAATGCACATTAGTTTTAGCAATTAGGTTTCACCTTTGAAAGCTCATATATTAGCTCCATTGTTTAAGTGTTATAAAGTGACATTGTTGTGATATTGATGTTTATGGGATGATACTGAGACTGTCATAGGCTTGAAACATGGATGAATGTGTTTCTGGCCTATTTCAATGAGTATTCTGTCTTGATCTGAATAGGTAATATTATTACCTATGCTTTTGTAAACTTTGTTCCTTTACATAGGGCATCCCGTCCCTTAGAAGAGAGAAAATTTTAAATGTAGCCCATTGTTCATGTTTAATTTTGTCTTTTTCCTGAGATTAAGCTTCATTCATGTTATTGTTGTTGCTGATATTCTCCCAGGGCTGACTGGCCTCGTGCCCCACAGACCCCCGGTACACTCTGGTTGAAGTGAAAAAAAAAATTAAAGTAAAGGAGGGGCTGGCCCTATATGCCTGGGAAACCGAAGCAAATCCCAGGAAGATGGGACCAGAGCTTACTGGACCATGGAGTCTGGGGGACTCTGACCACCAGGGAGATTGAGGGAAAGGTCTTTGATCCCACAGCCAGTGCTGTGGGGCCGTAGGCCCAGGTCCATGTTACCACAAGACCTACATATGGGGCCGTACCTCTCATGAGACCTGTCCTGAAGGGACCATAATAGGCAAGGGAGTTTAGACTGCTGCATGCAAAGGGATAATGTACCCCCGTGTGCTGGTGGTCCACACAGCAGTGAAAAAAGAATAAAAAGAGCCTTAAGTTGCAGTACACCTCACTTGGATTTTTTTTTAATCCATGTGGGTAGATCTAGTCAAAAACCAATAGAAAGTGACCAGATCCTACAACAATATTTACTAAAGAGAATAAAGTCAGCCCCCCTGGGCACTCATGTCCTTGTATTAGTGCATGCCTTCTTGTTATAACAGGATGAGAAATGTAAATGTGTACATACTGTACTTTACTTGACAAGCTGCAGTGCATGCATTCTTGTCTTCTTACTGTACCATTTTGAACTTCAGCTCAAATTTAAGAGTGAGAAACTCATGATATACTGGCTAGGTAACCAAGGTATTTGGAGGTGAGACACTAATTCATGTTTATTATGGGTGTAACTTTAAGTAATTACATGTGACCGTATCTTTTGCTCACTCTTTTTGTAGCTATAGTTTTTTAATATGCATTCTGTGGAAGTACATTTTGTTAGAATGAGGCATTACCCATTAAACAATATTGTCACCTTTATGACATCTCACTATTTCCTTACTAGTTTTAAGAAGGTGCAAATATGATTATAACTTATCATATTCCCATATTTTCAGTACTGTACAGTACTGTATAGTATTCCGTAATTTCAATGAACACAAGTTATATTTCATCTATGCTTTGATATAATTGCAGTTCAGCCAAAGTAATAAAAGTATTGATATAGAAATGTATGTAATGGCTTTCTGAATACAGTGTTATTATATATTTTTTTCCTGCAGAACTATAAAAAAGTCTGGGTTTTCTAAAAAGAAGAATAACGTCTTTGTCTTGGAGCCTCTGGTGGAGTGCCTTGAATGTGGCCGTAAACAGCACCAGATCTGTGTCCTGTTCATGGAGACAATATGGCCTCAGGGTTTCACCTGTGATGGCTGCCTAAAGAAAAAGAGCCAAGTTCATAAAGAGAATAAGTTCACAGCCAAGAAGCTACCAACGACCAAGCTGAGTAACTTCCTGGAGACTCGGGTCAACAACTTCCTCAAAAAGAAAGAGCAAGATATTGGTGATGTTTACATCAGAGTCTTATCATCAGCTGACAAGATTGTTAAGGTCATAGGTGGCATGAAATCAAGGTGAGCCATTATTTTCCTTTCGTATATGATGTTTTGATTCTGGACATCATGTCATTGTAGAGGTCATTACTATCAGCAACATAAATGGATGAACACATACAATATGCCTTACATGAAGCATGCAAGTCACATCCACAAGCATTTTAGTAAGCAACCATTTGTATTTGTGTGCTTTAGTCATGCAAATACTGATAGTTTATCAAGGCAAAATAACTTCTTGCTTTATTAATTAAATGCTTTTGTTTAAAGTTTTCATTCTTAAGTGCTTTCGTGTACTGTATTAATAATAATGAATACAAAAGGAAAGAAATTACTGGAAAATAGTTATTAGAGTATTTATTGTACAGTACAGTATATGTAAGTACATTATCAAAGACCAACATCATTCATTTCTCAAAAAATACTTTGAAATTATTGCCAGTTTTTGGGTTAATACCAGTAGTTAATCATGTATGTAAAAAAATAAACTAAAGTAAATATGAACACTACTGTACAGTATTTTTTTGTTTTTCAGATTTGTTGACACAGGGGCCCTTTCCCCTCAGCTCCCATATTGTGCCAAAGCTTTGTTTGCATATCAAGAAGTAGATGGACAAGATGTCTGTTTCTTTGGCATGCATGTACAAGAATATGGGTCTGACAGTCCTGCACCAAATACCCGGAGAGTGTACTTAGCTTACCTTGACAGTGTACATTTCTTCAAGCCGAGGCAGTACAGGACTGCTGTATACCATGAAATTCTTCTTGGATACCTGGATTATGTAAAGCAGCTGGGGTAAGTGTCTTTTATGTACTCCTGCTTATGTCATTCATTTCATCAATGTTGGAGTTGTCAGCATTAAATCATTCATGAGACCTGGAGATAAATGGCTTACTTTATATTGTTTCTAACCGAGTGTAACTTTGTTTGGTAAATTGTACTGTTTTTCAATACACAAAGCAACAGTACAGGTTTTTTTTCTTAGTTGAGAGGGCGAGAAGTGGCGGCTGGTCCTGTCAGTGTCTCTTGCCACACAAACAGTACATTCTTGCCACCCACTGCTCCCTCACCATAGCATCATATTACACAAACATCTTACCACTTATGTATTCAGCAGAGTAAGACCATGTCCACATTAGCATTATTATAGGTTTACTTGTTTTTTTTAAGTTGTATGTACTGTCGTTTATAAGAAAATAATCCAGCACTCATCACACCTTGCCACTCCCTTTATACACATACAAACATGTTCATAAGTTATTTCTGAAATATTATAGACATTAAACATCCTGACTCTTTAGCCTATTTGTTATCCATACAGATGGTTTGTTTCAAGCACCTATCACTGATGTCTTATATAAACAATTATATAACTATTGGTCTCTATTGCAGGTATACTATGGCTCACATTTGGGCTTGTCCACCTTCAGAAGGAGATGACTTCATCTTTCATTGCCATCCCAGTGATTAGAAAATTCCAAAACCAAACCGCCTCCAGGAATGGTACAGATAGATGTTGGATAGAGGAATAACTGAGAGAATAGTACTAGATTATAAAGATATTCATAAACAAGCCATTGAAGACAATATAAAATCTGCTGCTGAACTGCCCTACTTTGAGGGAGACTACTTGCCAAATATACTGGAAGAAATCATAACAGAACTGGACAGTGAAGAAAAACAAAAGCTAGAGGAGGAAGGAGCTGCAGTCAAGTCAACCATGGTTCAGGAGGAAGAATAGAATGCTGGTTATGTCAGAAAAAATAAAAGACAAAAGAAACAAAAGATAAAGAAGAAAACATTCAATACTAAAACCAATGCATCATGTTTCAGTGATCTTCTTCAAAAATTATATACAGCTTTGTATAAATCTAAGGAAGCATTCTTTGTTGTCAGGTTACATAGTGCACAGTCAGCAGTCAGTTTACCACCTATACAGGACCCGGACCCAATCATCGCCTGTGATCTCATGGATGGTCGAGATGCCTTCCTCACTCTGGCCAGGAAACGCCATTTGGAATTCTCATCATTGCGTCGGGCAAAATACTCCACCATGGTCATGATGTGCGAGTTACACAACCAGGGCCAGGATCGCTTTGTGTTCACATGCAATCACTGTAAAGCCCATGTTGAGACGAGATATCACTGCCAGGAATGTGATGACTTTGATCTTTGTACTTCTTGCTTCAAGACTGAAGATCATAATCACAAAATGGTCAAACTAGGTTTGGACTTGGAGGATGACACAGAAACCAAGTACCTCAACCTTCAAGAAGCACACATAACATCCATTGAGAGATGCATTCAGGTTTTAGTCCATGCTTCTCAATGCAGAGATGCCAACTGCAGACTTGCATCATGTGAGAAGATGAAGAAGGTGTTTACTCATGTAAAAATTTGTAAAAGGAAAAATAATATAGAATGTGTCAATTGTAAACAGTTTATTGCTCTTTGTCTGTATCATGCAAGAAACTGTCAAGTACAGAAATGTGATGTTCTATACTGCCACAGCATTAAGCAGAAGTTGCAGCAACAACAAATATTTCAACAGTTGAAGAGCAAAATGGACAGGATTAATGCAACACACATGGTTGGTAAGGCATCAGATTCATCTGCCTCACAACCAACTAGTCCATTGACCTCATTTGCAAAGGACCCCATTCATAGTACTCAGTTAAACAATGAACTAGCTACACAACCACCATCACCATCCAACATTATAATGGATAATCAATAGGTATGTTCCTATTTATCATAGTTTTATGCAGTCCTCTTTTTCCACTTACAATCTTTCCCTCATGTCCTCTTCAAACCTGTTCATTCATCTGACTGGTGGTGTACCTCACACTTTCACGAACTCCACATCATACATATGATTATTAGTCCATTTATACAGCAGTGTGCAAAGAAAATGGTAAGCAATTTTTTATAGTTCAAAGTAAGACAAACTACTGTACAGTACAGTATACCAACTGCAATAAATGTTTATTGTATTATCTTGGTATAAATTATGTAAAATTATATTTTGATAATAATGGTATACAATACAAATAAATGGGACAGTGCAAATTGATAAATGACTAATAACACATGATACTGTACCATCCAAAGTGTATCATTTAACTGCTCCACAGAGGTGTATGATTGTAAATTACTGAAAGACTGAACTGCTGTACTGTAAACATGATTCAGTATGCAATACTAGTATTGTAATTGTAGGAACAGATATGGGAAGTTTTTTTTTTTTTCAGATAAACTTTCACTTCAATATCATGCAATGAGGATTATATGTTTTTTTTTTTCAACAGGTGCAGGAGGAAGCTGCAAGGTAGACTGGGACTGGCACTGCTATCAGCTATGGTAAGGGTAACCCTGGCAATGTTGCAGTTAGCCAGGCACCCATGATGCCACCTCCAATTGCACCTCAGCAAGTACGCTCTCAGATGCCAACTAATGCCATGCAGCAGATTGGCACCTTGGGCCCTCAGGTCTCACAGATGAATCCAATGGGAAAACCAAATGCTGTGATGCAACAACAACAGGCACCACAACAGCAGCAGCAGTAGTCAAATCAAATGTTGCCTGGGATGGAGCAGTTATGGAACAGGTAAGGCTCATACCTGTATTTTGTTGTCTGCAGAAATTCTAATGGCACTGACTAGGATGTTTAAAATGTGTGATATTGTTGTACTGCACTGTAGTAAGGTTGCTACTGTAATATAATTCAGTACTAATTCACTTCATGGATTATCAAATGATGTACTGTACTGAGAACAGTAAAGGAAATCATAACTGGATGATATAGTCATTTTTTCCTTGATGCATAAGACTGATAGTTGGAGATCAAGCAAACTATCCTCTGTGTACAATGGTTTATTGTGTTTGTATCCAGTCAAACACATGGTACACAATAAGTGTTTATTTATAACACTAAACTACAGTACTGTACAATGACATTAGCTGGTTTACATCCAGTCAGATATTGACATCAATGCACATCCTGTGCATCCTTGTTAGCAGTAACTTTGTTTTGTTGTTTAACTAGTAGTACAGTACAGTATTTGGCACTTTGGTCACAATCAAAACTTTTTGGCATTTTAAGAAAGGAAACCTGGGTACAATATATTTGTTGACCATTATCTTTATAAATAATGACTGACTATGATTGCTTTGTTTGCTTATAATACACATGGGTAACAGTCTTCAAGTAGAAAGGTTGAAAGCTTTTTACAGTATTCAGTCTATAAATTTTCTTAAATGTTTTAATACCGGTATTAATATTCAAGTCATGTCTCTACCAGTGCACATTGAGGTGTGTGATTGTGGAAGGAATATCCCTCTTCAATTTGATAAAGTCGCCAATGCTGTAATATTTTCTTTCACTAAATGAGTTGTAGCTGCACATTTCAACTTGAAATTGCAGGGTGCAAACAGGTCACAGATATTCTATTGTAGCCTACTAATGTCGTAGAGCTCCCCACTAATAACGATTTGTTATTTTCTCTCTTCCAGCCAGCGAACCAATCAGGCCTCTCCTCCCTCCTGCCTTCCCTCGGGACTCCCCTCTGAGCTCCCTCTTCCTTTTTCTCTTTCATCCACTTCAACCAGCCAGCCTCATATTGAGACAGCATGTGGCTGTGTTGACCAAAGCTGTACTTGTACATCTGCTCAACCACCTGTGGAGTCCAGTGCTATGTCGGACCCTAACCCAGGTCCCAGTGGTGTGTGACAGTCCAGGAAATGTTTATGCCTAAGCCTGAAGTGGAAGGTGGATACTGGACAAGACTACAGTTCGGAAAATCTACAATAATAAAAGTGAAATTCTAGCTTTCGGGGCAGCCAATGTGGGGAACAAGTCCAGGATAACCAGTAAGGCCCTCATCATGATAGTGAGGTGCCTGGAGGAGTACATATAGAAGCAGCAAAGTAAATACATGGTGGTCACCGGCAGTGAGATACATATTTCAACAAGCCATAATTTATTACAATGCTGCTGTGACCAAGTACCCTCCTACAAATCAGTCTGTCCAGAAAGAATTCTGTGCTTCCCATAGTTGGCTGGTCTCCTTTATTAATAGAAAGCAGCTCAAGAATATCAAGTTTACTGGAGAGAATGTTACAGTTAATAAGATATAAGCTGAAACATATTCTGACATCATTCAGCAGGTAATAGAAGAGGCCATTTTCTCTCTACACCAGTGGTTCTTAACTTTTTTTGACAGCGACCCAAAATCTTGCCTAAATCAACCATGGCGACCCAAACCCCCATATAAATTGCCTTTATATGTATGATTATGCTTCTAAAATGGTGTAACAGAAACAAAATTACATGCTGGGGTGTTTGTTAATGCAAGTAGTACATCTGAATAACAGTGATCCATAAGAAAATAAACAAATAACATATACTTGCTAGCTTCACGAAAACGAAAAGGTTTGTTTGTTTGTGTTTCATGCTATAAAATTAAAATGGATAATTAGACTATGATTTACCCCTGTGGAGAAAGTTCAAAATTATTCACAACATAATAGTATGCTACTATTATAATGAACAATAAATGCATTAAGAAAACACTATAAAACATTGCAATCTGCAATCCTTCAGTCCAAACCTGATTATGGTCCAGCCCTTGAGGAATACCCAAATAACTACCACAAGCAGGCAGTCAGCCTTAAGTACATGGTAAGTTATTAGGCTATCACACTGGAGTCACAGGCCTTTTAGGGCCTCTTCCAGAGGATCATCTGTGAGTAATATATTAGGTCAGATCGAAGGAGACAGCCTTTTACAGAGTACGGGTTTAGACTTCGTAGGCGATCATCATATGGCATCTCTTTCAGCCCAGCTGATACCCAAGAAGAAGAAAATATCTGTTTTGTCCATTGTCTCTGAACAGACTCATAATAATGGAGTCTCATGTCCATAATATAACCCTGATTCCAAAGGGGAGAAGCAAAATCAGTATACAGTATCTGCATAAAAGGTCCATGTGGCTATCATTTACAATTTGTGTATATTTCACAAGGGGACAATGTAATATATTCATGTGTAATGAATTTAAGAGGAGGTTGCACTTATTTTTGGTATAATAGCATATAGTAAATTTCAGGGAATATTTTTACAAGTTGCCACAACTCGATTTCAAAAATTTTACTATTACCAGTATTTATATTTCACTATTACAAACAACTTTTCTATATACCATTTCTTCTGCAAATGCTGCATAACAGTAGTTACCTCTTATAGTTAGGTCCCGGTAGTGTGTCCCAGTCCAGATTAGGTTAGGTCCCGGTAGTGTGTCCCAGTCCAGATTAGGTTAGGTTAGGTCCCAGTAGTGTGTCCCAATCCAGATTAGGTTAGGTCAGGTCAGGTGAGGTCTAACTAATTTCTACTGTATATTTTTTCCTGCTTAGGTCCCGGTAGTCTGCCCAGGTTAGGTCCCGGTAGTCTGCCTTGGTCCGGGTTTGGGTAGGTCAGGTCAAGTAAGGGTAAAAAAAAGTTATCGCCTGTAAATATTATGGGCAACATTCAATAGAACAAGTAAAGATATGCATGAAAATGTATAAAATGTGGGAACAATCCAGGTGGACCTCTTATGCAGAATTACCGCAAAATCATTTACTGGTCAAATAATAACGGTAATTCTTTCAATACTTACCAAAAATACTCTTAAATTAAACCCTGCATTGTGGCGCTCTTCTCCTTGAATCATTTGAATGTTTGTTATTGTTTACATGAACCGTGACGTCACTTCTTTGTTTCCCACAATGCACTGCGGTAAACACACACACACACACCGTCAGTCATGTAGTGTTGCCAGCTCTGATGCACAACATTTCCCCAACTTGAACATCAGCCAGAATTTCCCTTTTTACCTGAGAAATTCCCTGCTTATTTCTCCTGAAGATAGTGGCACATACGTATACTATTTTCTTTGTATTTCGTCTGGTAGAAATTTCCCCATTAACTCCTAAACAATCTTAATATAATATCCCCATTGGTACCACTAAATCTCCATATCTAGGTAAAATTCCTCATACTTAATTCTCTCGTTCCTACCTTGGCAACATTGTAGCCTGGGTGTAATGTGTAAATAGCGGGAATCACAAGTTAGCACCTCACAAGTTAGTTTTAGTTTCTTCTTACTTTTTGTGGATTATATTAATTGTGTAAGTAAATAACCTAGAGGTAGGATGTAACATGACTATTATAGTATTTTGTAGTGTTGTATAGTGTGTTATATTAGCTTAAATAAGACATTCCAAGTTGTTTGTCAATTACATCAGTGCCAATATTACTTGTAACTACATGCTATTTACAGATGACCTCAAGCTATACATTCACCACACCAGTACTAACTTACATCTCAACTAACCTTCCATGACCTCCAACATAACATTAACACTCTGGCTTCCACTTAGGGTCTCAAGTTTGCACCCCATAAATGCCTCCATCTTAATTTAGATTTAAGCTTGGTCCAGTACTTCTGAACAATGCTACTATACTCTATTGATAGAAGCATTCTGAATTCGGTAACCTCACACAAGGACCTTGGGGTCACTATAGACACCAAGCTCAGATTCCATCCACTAATTATCTTGTTGTTGAGTTAATGTAGGAGATAGATTGACTAACTTACATATAATTATTGAGAGTGTGCTTACATTGCCCTGGTTAGATTTCGGTAGTCTGCCCTTGTTAGGTCCCATTGTCTGTCCTAGTTAGGTCCCAGTAGTCTGTCCTAGTTAGGTCCTGGTAGCTAGCCGCAGTTAGGTTTTGGTAGTTTGTTCTGGCCATGATGAGGTTTGGTTAGGTTAGAAGTCAAGTCCTTGCTAATTCTAGAATGCTTCATAGAAATATTAACTCCTCTCCAGTGAGTGAAAACACATCAATTTTGCAGACTGTATAACCCGCTTGAGTTTCCTTATTTATAACATTCATGGCTTGTTACCGGTATCAATACAAAGACACAACCAAATATTTTAAATTTACGTATTTCCCGACCACCAAAATCCTTTGATTCCCAACACTCTCCCCCAGGATTGTTTGATAGGGAAGTAAGGGGTATCTCAAAAACAAAGTATAGTCTAATATAATTATGGTAAAACTCCTTCAAAACACAATATATTACACCAGAAAAACATATACTGTACTGTACGTTATCTTGCAGTTGTATCATTAAATATTGTAATAAAAATTTACCACCATTTCTATTCACATTGTCTGTGTCCTTCACATTCTCTCCCCTGCCATTTCTTCCTCTCTATTTATATTCACACAATCCTTCAGGGCAGCATAGGCTACATAGATCAAGAATGAGGCGGTCGGCAGCTCCTTCCCAGTTGCTCAAGAGATCGCAGTTCCGGCCTCCCTTCGTGGGTGGTGTGGCCAAGCGACCCTGCCTTGAGGTCAACACTCCAAGTAGGTTTAAAGTGGACTACATGCATCCACAGGCACTGTACCTTTTGAGGGTAATATAGTTACAGGTCATATGAGTTCTCAGATTTCAAAATTTTGGTATAGAAGGTTCAGTTGTACTGTACAGTACTGTATATGCTTTTTATTTCCCTAACTTCAAAGTACTTTCAGTTATAACTTTGTACATATGATCATACATAATTTAATTGCATAAGTTTGGTAAAATACAGATGAAGGAAACAGACATAATGGTATTGCTGTCTGTATACAGGTTGTCAGTCACCAGGCCTCAGCAAACCAACCCAGGTGAGGAGCCCTAAGGATATCCTCTCCCTCATCCAAACCCCTGGATCTGCTTCTCTTGGGAACTGTGAACATCCTGATACATCCGATGGCACAAACACAGCCTTGACGGATGACGGTACCCTTGAAAAGAATATTGTACCTAATGATTCTCCTAGCCAGTCCTCCATATCAGACCAGACAGACAGCCCTAGTGATAATCTGGTGCCAGGTATGTCGTGTTGATTTGTTTGTATTTTACCATGTTTTCAGAATTTCTCAGCAAACTTCTTTATCATATATTATTAGAAATTCTTCTTTGTGTATGTTTTCATGATAAATTAACAAGAGTATAGGTTTAGTAGTGTTATACAGTATACAAGTCTCCATATGTGGCTAATACTTGTCAAAATTCCCTTTACTTTTTAAAGTTGCTGTGGGCAATCACCACATTGCCTAATATTCTAGAGATTCATGGAATTTCTAAATATGCAATCTTTACAGGTAGGGACTTGGTCAGACCTGGCCATACTCAGTCCCATGCCTCTGCCAGAAGGCCACTGGGCCAAACAGTCCAGCCTGGGACAGTGTGGTGCAGGCAGGCGAGGCCAGGTGTGACACCACCAACTGGAGAGGAGAACCAGGAGCCACCACAGACAAAGTTAGTTCTCCATTGTTAATTCCATAAGAGGCTTTGTCTTTCATTCTGATGACAGACATCAGAATGAAAGACAAGTTTAGGAAAGAAAGTAAATCTTATGTCCCAAGGTATAGAGTGGATATTCTTGATAAAGCTTGATAAAGAAGGTCTGTGGAAAGTATTGAAAATATATGGAATGGTTGGAAAGATGCTGAAGGCAGTGAAGAGCTTGTATGAGGGTGCAAGAGCGGCAGTCCGGGTGGAGAATGAGCAAAGTGAGCTTTTTAATTTGAATGTTAGGTTGAAACAAGGGTGTGTGATGTCCCCATGGTTGTTCAGTGTATTATATGGATGGAATCATGAAGGAAATACAGGGAAGAGCAGTGGATGTTGGTAGATCTCTGATAAGAGAGAGGAGTTAGTTGCCTGTGTTGCTGTTTGCTGATGATACATTTCTGTTGAGTGACGATGAGGGGGAGTTGCAGGATTTGGTGAGTACGTTTGGAGACGTATGTGAGAAACGGAATGAGTAAAGTTTTAGTCTTTGAAAGGGGTGCAGCCACAGGCTGTGAGGTGAGGGTTAATAGTCAGGTCATGGAGAATGTTAGCTCATTTAAATATTTGTGATGAGTAAAGATGTGAGTTTACAGGATGAGGTGCAGGAGAGGGTGGGTACAACAGGGGAAGAGGGTTGTGGGAATGCTGAAAGCAGTGACAAGGAATAAGGTGAAGAGTATGGAAGTGAAAAAGACTTTACATGATAGTGTGGTAATCCTGACACTGATATAGGGGAGTTAAAGAGTGGACGATGACAGAGAGATATAAATCGAGAGTTAGAGGGGTGGAAATGAGTTCCTTGAGAAGTGCGTGTAGAGTAACATAGAGAGAATGACTCATGAATGAAGAAGTATGTGAGCTATGTGGTGTGGATGTAGACATGTTGGAGAGTGTAGTAAGGAACACCTTGAAATGGTTCAGTCATGCGGAGCGAGAGGTTGGTTAAGAAAGTGTACGAGAGTGAGGTGGAAGGACAGAGGGGAAGAGGCAGACTGAGAATGAGATGGAAGGATGGAGTTGAGAGATATATGAGGGAGAGTGACGTTGGCTGGGAGGAGGGACGCCAGTTGGCGTGGGACAGAGGTGCATGGAGGCTAATCATTGTGGCCACCTCCTGTGGGTATTGAGGCCTCTGGCAATAGATAGATAGAATTTTTCTTTTCTCACTAGGACCAAAACATTTTTAACTTATGAAAGAAATAAGAAGAGAAAGTGTAGAATAGATAAGTTGTAGTCTCTCCACAGGTACTATTCAGTGGTATGGTGCAAGAGGTCGAACAAGAAGCACAAAAAATGGGAAGGAGACGCTGTCTTGATTGTCAAAACACGTAGTGTTGTCCTCAAGGTGAGATTTAGAGTTATCCCAAGTTTTAGAGTCTTGTGAGAGGGTGATGGAGCATGTGGAGGGAAAGAGTGAGTATAAATGGTTGGCTACCATACTGTACAAAAACACCATTTCCTGTACTAAAATCACGGAATATAGGTTAAATAATAATTAAAATGGAGGATGCTGTACTGAATTTTACAAACTGTGTTACAAAACAGACAACAATTTGATTTAGCATTCTGTTTCCTGCTACAGTTTGGAGTAATCAGTAGTCATCAACCTCAAGCCTTTTGTCTCCATTGTTCACTTTTACAGGATGCAGAGGGTCATGAGGTGTGGGATGGGGATTTACCTTGACCTTATTCCTTTCAATCATCAAAAATTAACTGTTGATTGCATACAGGATATGGATGATGATGAGTCTAAACTAAAATGCTGTCGTACTTGTATCAATAAAGAATTTATTATTAAACAAAAAGTCACCTTTGATCACATTTTGTAAGGTAAATCAGATATTAAAGTAGCTTTTGTATGTTGGATAATAGCCTGGCCTGATTTTTTTAGTTCCCATAAGTTACTGTACCTTTGTACTGTTTTGCAGGATACAGAGGGTCGTGAGATAGGACGTGGAATGGGATATAAGCTGGCTGACCTTGCCTCCCTCCAGGATGGTAGTACTCTTCCTGTGGGCTCCAAAGAGATTGAGGTGAATACTTGAAGTGGTGGCCTCTTTGGCACATGGTGGTAATTCCTTCTGTATGCTCACTGTGATGGGCGATTTGTCTCATAACATAAATCTTATTTTTCTCTATTGTGGGCAAGGCTAGAGAAAGGTTGCCCATTTTGAGAGGCTGTGCCAAGAACCCCTCACTCCCACATACACACATCCCTCCTGTGACTTGCAAAATAGCAGTGAGCTACAGAGAGCGGAATGCGAGGGAATAATCCAAGTATTGACTGAAACATTTTTAAATTTTCATTGATTATTAACATGTCTCCTTGTCCTCATATTGCTGTTATTAAGGTTGTTTAACATTAATTTTCTATTTATTTACAACACAAAATCACCTCTTACATATTGCAATTTTTCTGTCATCCTTTGTGTAATAAATTTCTACTATAGTCCATGATATAGCTTCCTATAGCAAATTTCCATCACTTCACAGATCCAGAATTCCATATCAACAGAGAGCTTTGCCAGTGGTGCCTGCTTTATTGGTGAGATGGAGCCGTCTCCTGCAACACAACCTTTAGTCCAACCCCGCCCTAAGCCCAAGCCCTTCCGACTGCCCACCCTGTCCCGTCCATCACACACTACTGAGCACAACCGCAGCAACCCTACTCCACTGTTTGACCCAGCACGACCGGATGCTCTGGTGATGCCTAGACCACCCTCTCAACATCAGGTAAGTTCTTGTGGTGGGAATGTTGTCCTGGAAAATGCATATTGGTCATAAGAATAATTCAGTAGTATTGAACTGCAGATAGCCTCTTGTTATTACAGCATTTTTGCTTGTCAAAAAAATTAGTATTATGGTGTGATAATACAATATACAGTATCTTAAAAAATAGAGGAAATTATATGAAATTAATACCCAATAGCTCAGTTACCCAAGTAAGGTCCCAGAAACTCTTAAATATCTTGGTAATAAAGAACAACACATGTATGATCTTGCACCACTTAATAATAATAATAATTGAGGGGGTTGAGTTGAAGTAAGGTGTTGTATGATTATATTTTGATATAATACTAATTTATTTGCATGATGGAAGGAAAGAGCCTGTGGTTATTTGATTGTCGATAATGTAGTCCATATAATCAAAATATGCAGGGAAACAAATGACCAAGGCTGTTCTACTGAGATAAAGTGTTACCTTGTGTAGTTTAAAGGAATAAGCACAGTAGATTCCAGATTTTCAGCAGCACTACAGGCCACTTAAGAGGCTAATGTGTAGGCAAATAAGAGAACAATGATTCCTCAAAATTGTGCCAAGAAAAAGACTCAGTATTTTTTTGTTAAGATTGGCTCCTAGAGGACCATGATAAATGCTTGCTTACAGTGTACTTTGTCTGTGTGTGGATATACTGTTCTCAGCACGATTTATAACCTTAACTTAATGCTATGCCATATCCTCCATGATGTTGGCAACCATGGATCTTGCAGCTCTAATAAACTGCCTGCTTGTCATTCCTCCTCGTGCTATATTTATCTTATTTAATATTTATCTTATTTGTCTAAGTATAACTTTCAGTATGATTTTTGCTATCTGGCTCATAATGCTGATTCATGCTTATGATTCATAAGTATTGTCATAAAGTGTAAAGCTCAGTCAACTGCACAGTGCATGTCTCCTGATAAGGTACAATATTACAACTTGGAGAGTGCAGTGCCATAATAGATTCAATTTCAGTCATACTACCAGGAGTTGCTTGGTTATCTCACTTGTGTTCTTTGATCTGTTTGAGTTTTCTACAATAACTGTATTTCCTTTTTGACATTTCTATTAACCATCACTAAAGTTTTCATTCCATTATGACAGTGGCAAAACAGCAACAGAGTGGTGGTGGATGTTGTCGTCGACCCACATGTCTCTGTACAACTCCGTCCCCACCAGCAGGAGGGCGTCGTCTTCCTATATGAGTGTGTCATGGGGTACCGAACACACGACACAAATGGTGCCATACTAGCTGATGAAATGGGCCTGGGCAAGACCCTGCAATGTGTAGCACTGGTTTGGACATTACTGAAGCAGGTTGGTCATTGTAAATTATACTGAAGTACAGTACTAAAGTTGTTATTCTCCCTTGTAGTAATAAGCTAGGGTATGGAGTTGGAGTCGGAGTCAAAGAGTCAGAGTCTGATGCTTTTTGGCCGGAGTCGGAAAAAATATATCTAACTGTGACTCCTTCATGTGATCAATTATCGTATAAGGTACTTGAGGTGAAAAATAGGCTAGTGTCGTGAAACTTCCATTAATTCATGGACAAAAATAGCCTTTGTGGAAGCTGTTGTGCAAAGTTTTTGTGGAAATATTGATTCTAGTCATGTAACATTGACTGATTATTATTATTATTTTGCTTCATGATGTTTTTAATGAATTACCCTCTAGATCACTGATTAATATCATATAAATATCAAACGATGTCAGTGAAAGATATGTGATACTTGGTGAGTCTGATTCCCAAGTCTCTACTTTTTAGTTTTTCATCACAACACTGATAATGTGAACTAATGGTTGGCACCCTGGTAATAAGTACAGTATATGCAGGAAGCCCTCATTAGACACTCTGATTAGGGGCAAGATATATATCATGTGTAATGAATCTGTATGTGAAAAGGTCTTGAATCTATGGAAATTTAAGGGTTTATGCCTAAACTGAAACTTGTGTGCAGTAAGACCAGTATATACTAGACCATTACACACTTCAAATTAATCACTATCCTGTAGAAAGTACCTGTACACTGTATGAATATTCATTTTGCTGTATATAATTCTGTATAATCATCTTGCTGTATATAATTGCTAACTTCCTGAATAGTCTATTCTTGCATACAACCCTGTATATTATGACATATATTTAAAGACATTCCTCTGATTCCCCTGAGGACATCTTGAGACGAATGAATTTTGTCTTATTTTTATGCTTTAGGACCCATACCATCAGCGGCCAGTGGTGCGTCGTGTGTTGGTGGTGACTCCTTCCAGCCTAACAGTCAACTGGGGCAAAGAGTTTACTAAGTGGCTGGGCAGGTCAAGACTCCAGGTGTACATTGTCGACCAAAACAACAAGGTCAGGAGAATGACATGAGGTGGAAACACAAGAGAGGAGGATATGATAGGCTGTTATCAGTATTCCCATGAAAAATACTATCAATTAGTTTTTCTTGCGAATCTGTCAATCATATACCAGTTTGTAAATGGGGGAATTCAAGAATTCCTTCAGGTTTAGATAGAGATTTTAGAAATTTTGTTTTCTATTAACTTGGAAATTATTATGCAGTTAATATACAATAGAATTCCATAGATGCATCATGGAGTTATTTATTCTATGTGGTGACTTCTGCTAAATAATACAGGAGAATTAGAACTTCCTTGAATCATCTACATCATTAATGTCATACAAATCCTGCCAATAGATCACTCGACTATAAATTATATTTATATTATATTATGACAGATTAAGTACAGGACTGTTTGCATTAATAGAATATTGGCTACCACTGCCACCACAAGAACAATCTCTTTAAGCATTATGTATATTATTTTGAAGAATTGAGGATGTTTTCCAGCAAAAATTCTCGTTAATCATAAAGTTATATCTCTATTGCCACAGTGCCACATAATTGACTGCAAGTAGTTCAGGGATGGAGGAAGGAACACCTTAAAGAAGCTACTGTATCATTAATGTCATGTAAATTTCACAGGCAGAAAACTTTGGTAAGCAGACAATTAGCCCTGTGATGGTTATATCCTACGAGATGTTCATACGCTGTGCCCAGGCCATCAAGGAACTCAAATTTGATCTCATGATTTGTGATGAAGGACACAGGCTGAAGAATGCCAACATCAAAACGGCATCGCTGCTGGGAAGCATTGGGTGCAAGAGAAGGGTACTGCTGACTGGTACCCCACTGCAAAATGATATACAGGTGAGGAATGTTAAAGATGTCGGTGAATGAAGAATTCGATTTGATGCTGCAATAGTAGAATACTTTAAGCCCTCATCTTAAACAGATTTTATTGTCTTGAAATATCTGGAAATGTACAGTTTGTCATGAAACCTTGTATCCAGTATAACATGTAGAGATTTCAATAAAGTAAAAAATGCTAAAATTAAGCTCAATATTGTACAGTAAAATGTATTTATCGATTTTTTTATATATACCAGGCCTTTATCTCTATGCTGGAGGTAAGCATTTGCTAGGGAAATCTTACAGAGGAGGGGTTCCCTGTGCCCGAGTCAGCTTCAGCTATGGCTGCCTAAGCAGGAAAGCCTCAGACAGCCAACTCAAGCTCCCCTACTCCTGCTCACAGGGGTGGTAACCTCTAGTAACAGTGAGAGATATATACAGTGTTCTGAGCAGGACTCGAACACTGGACCACAGATACTGCAGCCACTCACTCTACCAATGTGCTAGTCAGATTTAATTATATTGCACTTAATTATATTACTGTACACAAGGTGGCTGAGTGGTTAGTGTGCTGGACTCTTAACCTATAAGCTGAATCCTCCCAGATGAGGGGCTGAGAATATTTAATATTCCAAATAAAGTTTCAGTCACTAACTGTAAGGTGACCGAGCATCGTAAAACACCCTCGCTAGTACCATAACAGCTACAGTATTTGGGAATTACTGTAACTTCCCTCCCTCTGTGGCTGGGTGCCAGTTCGGAAGTTGTGACGTGTGTGTGTGTGTGGGTAGCAGTTGACCTGGGCCATGGGCTTGATGAAGCCTATATCCAGTGTCGGAACATAAAAGAAAAAAAATGAATGTACAGTAACTGAAATGCCACCCTATGTTTATTGTATAAACCATTACATCAAAAGAACTTTATTAACTTCATTTTTTCATCTTGGGACTGCAGAAAATACAGCTTGTGTCTATACTATAATAATTACATACCTAGAATTTCATAAAGGCATTAGTAACAATTATGTTTATTTTGCTTATTGGGCATTTCATCTACATTGCAGGAACTTTATGCTTTGGTAGAATTTGTCAACCCTGGAGTGCTGGGGTCCTCAGCATCCTTTCGCCATGTGTACGAGGACCCCATAGTGGCCTCACAGCAGCCCCAGTCCACAGAGGAGGAGCGTCAGCTTGGTTAGTTTTGTTAACCCTTCTATAATGGTTGACAGCTACTGCAGTTTTCCTATTCCCTATTCATAGTTTTTTTTACTGAATCCTGAGGTTTAAAAATATTACTTATTTCTGTTAATTTATACTGAACAGCTTTCATTTTTAAGGCTTAGACACTTTGAAACATCACAAATAAAAAATATAAGTGGGTAAGGTTTTGAAGGCCCCTGCCTTCTACAGACTATTTTGTGGCAAACTTTGGAGGAATCAGGGGCCTATAGCTTAACAAGAACAGACTTTTTAAACCAAAGAAAGGTACAGTACAGTATATCCTTTTTTTGTTAATTTTAATTTTAGAAAGATACCCCTAAAATTAGATTTTGAAAATATCTTTATTTTACAAGCTATCCTCAAGATTTGCAACAATGGCCTGGCAAAAATTGCACTGCCACACTATATCTAACATTTGCAAAATATGCACACTATATTGCGAACACAGCTGAATGAAAATTATCTTCTCTCGCTACTTTTTTATATATGTAGGAGTGATAACGTCATGAACTGTGACATATCATCACTCGTACAAGTCTATCGACGATGGCCGTAATCTATCTTCTTGTCATGGTTCTGCTCTAGCCTCGAGTTGCAAACAATAGCCCGAAATCCCATCAACAAGATGTGAAAATTTCTATCGACAGCAGTGACAGCTTGAGTGACAATGGTTTTCGTAGCCCCTTATCTGCCTCAGATACCACCCCCCCACCTTCCCTGCCATCCCAATTTTCATTCGAGTCACAGAAATAAAGATTAAAGTGAGTTTTACAAATGATGTTTTCTTATCTTCTTATACAAGGTTTCTACTGATATGTGTTTTAAGTCATAACCATAATATGATGGAGGCAAGTTTGGTAAAAACAATAAGTAAATGTATTTACCAGAGGGAAAGTGCTAACCATTTTGAATGAAATATATTTAATCAATTGTTTGATTTTTGCAATTTTTAACATGGGAAGGTTTTTGTCAACAATATTTTCGCAAAAGAAGGGGATGTACTGTACACGTACTGTGTTTTTATTTGTGTGTTGGTTGGAAATTGTCAGATGAAATTAGATACTCTCCTCTGAAGCCTTCCTATCATCAGCTAAAAGTCTAAATATATAATATCTTTTGTCACCGTAACTATACAAGTAGCTAGTGGTCTTTCATTTACTCGTAGATTGCTCTATTGCTGTAGAAACCTGTGAGACATTCATATTGTTGTAGAAAAATAATATTTGCCTTCTCAGGAACCAGCCGGGCAGCTCAGCTCAACAGGATCACCTCGATGTTCATCCTCAGACGCACGCAGGATGTCATCAACAGGTGGGACTTTTGTCATAACAGGCAGAAACCTGTAGTAGCTCATAGATAGGTAGTGACATTCTGATAGTGCTTAGCAATGTAATGGACTCAATATTCTCAAAAGATGCTTGAATATTGTAAATATTTTATTATACATTTCTTGTCTTGAACAAAATACTGTTTGGATTTCTGGATGAGTTTTAAGGTTGTGTTTATATTGATTGACTGGAATAGGCAGTAGTTTTTGTTGTTGTTGAAGTTATTCAGGCTGTCTGGCCGAGCAGCCCCGAGCCCCTAAGGAAGGCTTTGGCCTGAACCGGGCTTTCCCACAGTGCCCTCAAAGAGGGCCTGTGGCCCTGACAACATCAGTAACATACCTCTTAGACACCTTGGACCACAAAGCATACAAGCACTTTCTAACATAGCAAACTACAGCCACTCACACAACACAATACCTAACATCTGAGGCATCACCCACCTTTGTACACCTTCCAAAGAGGCAGTAGTTAAAGTTAGTAATAAGGGCTCTTCCTCAATTGATATTTTTATATTCCTTCTTCTACATATGTTACATTTTAGCACAGCAAGTCCTCATTCATGATGAACAGTACTGTAGTTTCATTTGATGAAACTACATTGTTAAATTCAACATTCCAAGATTTTCCTCCAACTATGAACAGATACCTACCTGCCAAGAGTGAGTACGTAGTGTTTTGCCAGCCCACTGAGACCCAGCTGGAGGTGTACCATCGTGTGCTGGGTTGCCGTGGCCTGAATAGTTGCCTGGCTGCACCCCATGGTACTGACACCCTCTCAGCCCTCATGACTCTACGCAAGGTGTGCAACCACCCTGCTCTACTGGCCAGGGGTGCAGATGAGGAGACAGTAAAGAGTGAACTGATCAAGGAAGTGGCAGCATTCCTTCCCAGCCACTTGGAAACTGGCAAGTATGAGGAAACGGTATGTACATGTATGCATATTATCGTGCCTGTTTTGCCACTACAGTAAACATAAGCTTCAATCATGTCTCAAGATCTAGGTCATCATACTCATACATACAGTAATACACCTCCATATTGTACATCATTAAGTGGTTCCAAAGGTCACAGTGTATTCCAAATTTTAGTGTATCCCATATTTGGGGATTGTGAGAAAGAAAGGATGATGCTAGTGATTAAAAGCGTCAAATAGTTTTGAGGGAAGATATGTTTTAAGTGATTATTAGTTATTAAAAAAGTGTCGGGTGTCACGGTCGACGGTACCATCATTCATAATAGAAAACCTATATATTTTTTTATGTTTTTTTAGGGGAAATCCGGGATACGCTAAAGTGATATATGCCACGACCTTTGAAACCAATTAATGGCATACATTGGGGTATTACTGTATATGGTACAGTACGGTAGTGTTTTCATATTGTATTTGCCTTGTGATATTTGTCTAGATCCCTTGTACATTTAGGAAAATTATATAGTCAAGACTGTTTTTGCACACTATAGTGTAATCCAATATCAACACCACAGCTATTATTTTGTAATAATTATATACTGTATTTTCGGTGTGTAAATCAGTTACTAACATAATTTGTCCAACCTCCAGGACAGTGGAAAATTAGCAGTGCTGTCATGCATGCTGTGGGCACTTCATGAGTCTGAGACACGGGAAAAAATTGTTGTTGTGTCAAACTACACATCAACATTGGATGTGGTGGCAGCTTTATGCAAGCGGTACAGTTACACACATCTGAGGTTGGATGGCAGTACCCCAACACACCGCCGCCAGCAACTGGTTGACCGCTTCAACTGTGCAACATCCAATGATTGTAAGGATATGGGCTTAGTTGGTAATACTATACTGTACTGTACAGCCGGCAGTAAATGTCCTGTCGTCAAATCAGCTATGTCGTAAATTAAGCATAGAATATAAGCACAGACTCGTGAACTAAAATCTCCCAGAGGTTTTTTGATTTACCCCCTGGATATTGTTGTTGAAGTTCCTCAAGCTGTCTGGCTGAGCAGCCCCGCCTGGATATTGTAATTCTGTATGGTTAATGTGTTTGTTCGATGATTAGCTATTATGTGTAGCTTCCAAAGAGTGCTGAGTTTGGCAACAACTTTTGCAGCTGACTGTACCCTACATAATACAGCATAGTACAGCTGTTTATTTCTCTCCTTTATTATAAACAAGGAGGCATTTAACTTGCTGCATACCATTAGAAATGTGTTCATGTATCTTTATATTTTCTATTGGGTATAAAACTCACATTGCTTGTCTTTACCAGCCCACTCACAGGCTTGTAAAGACATATTCATGCTGTATATAGATTTCTTTAAGGTACATAATGGTCAGTGCTTTAGTAATTGGTATATAAGCAGAGGCCAGCAAAGTGGATGTGCTGTATCTATCTATAATTCTGACGCCTTGTTCCCTCCGAGAATTTTCCCCAAAGGGGTGGCCAATACGGATGAGTCTCCAGTTTTCCCTTTTCCAACACTCCTTCCTTACTTGTTGAAGCCCTCCTCAGTCCCTTACGTTTTTCTCCCTTACATACTTTTCCACTCTGTTCTCCCATCTGACCGGTGGTCTGCTTCTCATGCCAGGTCCCACAAATTCACTTCCATACCCCTTCTTGCCAACTTCACATCTTGCATTCTCTCAACATGTCCAAGCCACCTCAATATATTATGCTTTATCCTCTCAACCATGCCACACTTAATACCAATTCCCTTCTCATTCATACCACATCTCACATACACCCTCTCATTACTTTCTCCATCTCACCTGGTAAGGACACATACTACTTTCAAGTACAGTAACTCATTGCCACTGTACCCTAAATATACTTATTAGCTCACATTGTTTGTTCTCTACATATATATACTGTATACTGTACTGTATATATACATATATATTGTATTAATCATTTGTTTTGTAGTTGTGTTCCTGCTGAGTGCTAGGGCTGGAGGGGTAGGGCTGAACTTGGTTGGAGCCTCACGTATCTTGCTGTATGACTTGGACTGGAACCCGGCCACTGACCTGCAGGCCATGGCCAGAGTCTGGAGGGATGGACAGCGCAAGAAGGTTCACATCTATAGGTACGGTATCGTACTGCTCTCCCAATAAAATTTTAATCTGAACCTTTGCCTTTGATATAGTAAGGGTCATAAAATGTCTAATTTTATTTAAAGTGTTAATTGATAATTGTGGGTGCTTCTTACTTGTTGGTGACTTGAGTTTAATACTGGAATCAGGGACATACATGTCCAACATTTTTAAATCTACAGTTTTATAAGAGAAGCATAAGTCAGGTATAGAGGGAAACATGGAAAAATTCTGCTAAGCCTGTAAAGTAATCTCAAATTAATATTCAGTGTATAGAGATGAATTATGACAGTTATTTTATATTTCTCCTTCAACACCTTGTACTACTAGAAGCAAGAGAAATGGCTTTGCATCATCAATTCCAGACTGCTTTTGACTGGGACAGTGGATGAGAAGATGTACCAGCGACAGATCAAGAAGCAGGGGCTGAGTGGGACGGTAGTGGATGCTAGAGAGTCTCAGCGTGTACATTTCTCCGTCCAAGAACTCAAGGTGGATTGGCTAATATAATTTTTACTGGAAAGAAAACACCAATATTGATTGATTATTGGGTAGAATAATTTTTTTCAATAGAATTGCTAAGTTAAATGTTTAGAAAAGAAAGTCTCAACTGGTTAATTAGTATGTGGCAACATAGTACCTAGAGTTACTCTACATACTACCAGAGAAGGAAACAGAGAATTGAAAGCAAGCTCTGAAGGCACAGTAATGAAAGGAGGGATAGTTGAAAGAGCTGAAAGTGATGGTCCCCCTCGTCTGTGTTTATAGATCAATAAGTTTTCGGCAGGTGGAATTTGTAGTTTCTTATATTACTCTATACTCTATTTTCTCCCTTTGAATAAATCCTCCATCGGGATCCAATTTCTCTTTTTAATGAATGGAGAGCTTGATGTTTAGGGCAAGGGAAAAATGAGAAAAAAGGAGAGATTGAGAGACAAAATGCACAGTGAAGTTAACCACACATATTCCCTTATTTCAGAGCAGCACAAAGAAATACAACAGGATAATAATGTATTTTCCCTTTTCGTTCTCCCTTCCAGGACCTCTTTACCCTACACAGTGACACAGCCTGCTTGACTCATGATCTGCTGCAGTGCGAGTGTGATCAACAGGGTGGACAGGCCCCTGCTGCTTCATATACCCAGAAGGATGATACTACACACAGAGGTGACTACTTATACTAGTAATACTACTTATGGCATCTCTCTTGCTTCTCTACCATGGGTTATATGGTATCAGTACAGTAAACTATATACAGTAATTATACACAAGGGTAGCCTACATTAACTTAGCTTATCTGTCAGAGATGAGCATCCCTTAGTTGTTGTGAGTTAGTTATCCCATGTAATAAGGTATATATATAACCCCACAGCCTGTCAGCTGGGCTCCACTTCTACCACTAAGTCTACATCATCCACCACCACAATGGATCAGCTGTACAAATGGCACCACTTGGCTCCACCTTTCTCATCAGCTGTGGTCAAGGTCAGCTTTAAAGATGTCAACACTATTATTGTTTTTATTTACATGCAATCTAGGGTAAGGGAATGAGCTTTCTAACTAAAACAGAGAATTCTTTCTTTGTCTTCCATGGCCACCCACTAAGTTGAAATTCCCATGAGGGAGAAGTGTTTTGGCTTCAAATAAATTGCATGCAAAAAATGGAGGACAACCAAAGGGTTAACAGGTGTTCAATACATATGGAAGAAATTGGAAAAGGGAAGAGGAATAACTGAAAAGGCAAAGTTTGGTGGTAGAGAAAAAGTAGCCTAGAGGTTCTTTTGTCATGTTCAGCCACTGTCAAAGTTCTCCCTGGAGGGAGGGAAACATGAATACTTGTCTTTGCATCATAACATCATACAAAGAGCAATATAAATCTCCATTTAGTACTTCATGGGGTGACCCATTTGATGTGAAATACAGTAGTGAATCCCCACAGTAAATGTTCTCTCTCATTTTGTTTTGGAGAGAATTAGCTATTAACACTAAATGGATAGATCAGTGAAAATGAATTGATATCTAACAATTCAAGCATTTGTGTACCTTTCCTTCCTTTCCATGTTCTTCACCCAAAGCTTGTTAATCCTCCTCTCTATCTCTCAGGTGGCATGTGACACATGCTGTTGTGTTATCATTAGTCACTCTGTATGCATTCAATAACAGCTGACCTCTGCTTTCTCTCTAACTACTATTTTACTATATTATTTTTCCTGTATGAGGGAACCACCAATAGTGCTCAAAGGCTAAGCATGCTTCATTGGAGCAACAAACACCTGTGTTTGTGTTAGTATACTTGAACTAACACCAGATACTGTAATTCAAAATGTCATATGAAACTTGTCATTGAAAAAGAAAACATCAGATGTATTATTACAGTACTGTATTATAATTTTTATCGTACCTGTATTTGAGTGTAACTTCTCTTAAAGGACTGGTGTCTGGAGGCAGCATCCGACTTCATCACCTTCATCTTCAGCAACGAGGCCCGGACTGAAGTGGCACCAGTTCCCTCACCAAGTCTCTGATCATCCTTTTAACTATATGCCATTGAAACCCAAGTTACTGTGAGTCCAGGCAGTACCTATCGAGGGTTTATAGTCTTTCAGATGTGCTTAACCCATTATAATCAGGGACAATCTGGTAAGACATGGGGCTGTAAGCAAGAACATTTTTGGTGTTGTCAGTGGTGTGGTACCAGTACAACAACTCCATGGATACACTAAAGAGCCATCGTAATTGGTACCAGGCCATCGTCAACATGATGGATAATCATGCATATGATGGATAGCTACAAATTGTGTGCTGTAGAGAGGTATCATATTTCTTTGAAACATATTTATTTACCTGTTGTCTTTAAAAAGAACTAAAGGAAATTGATAAAGAAAAAATGCAACTGAAATTATAATATAGTCATCATTATTCCCATTGTGAGAGAAAATATGATTTTGCACACCTCTTTAAATATTTGTAGGTATAAAGTACTTACTTGATAGTAAAGCTGAAGATTAGAAAATCATCTTCACCATTTACATCACACACTTTAGCAAACTATTTGGTGCCTATTACTCCTTATAGTCTGTTTTTGTGTAGATTACTTTCACTTGTCCCACCGCCATATCAGCTTTACATCTGATTATCTGATGTACAAATTTTGCTAGACATTGGAAAAGTGGAGAAATTACAATGGTGATGCTTGCTTTTTCCTTGGAATGCCTGCCTCATAATATTCAGTACCACTGCATCTTTACTCATAAATGCAAACTTGTGAATGTAAGAGGATTTGTTTGTATTCCCAAATGTTGTGCATTGTTGGGGTTGTGATATTGTAGGAAGAGCTGAAAATGTGGGTATGAAAGAGGGAGTGAATGTGAGTGTGACCTGCTTCACTGGGAATTCTCTATTTTTCTCTTATTCTATTTGTTCATTTTTTTCCTTTTTTTCTTGGGTCTAGATCATTTCACCTTGTGTAGAAATGACACATGCTAGATAAATTTTCTATATTTCAGAATAAACAATGATGAACTTTATGAGACTAACTCTTTGTAATCTCTTACTATTATAGGAAGAGGAGATCGAATAGAAATAGTTAGTAGGTATCAGTAACCCTCTCAAGATATAGGAGAGTGTTGCAATGTATAGGCAACTCTCAAATATTTTTACACCCACTGAAACAGGTAAAGGGAATTGTTGATAATAACATCATTATATTTTACTAAGACTGCAGTCAGTTTTACCCACACACAAAACCCATAGACTTTGATATGTTTTGATATGGTTGTATTCCTTGTCTTAAGAGGTCTGGTTAGGTTAATGGGTAAATTAAGTATATGATATATCTGTGTACTATCAAAGACAAAAGTCATGTCATTAAATTTGGTGGTAACATATGGTAGAGAGCTAACCCATTCTGGGCATGGACGTTATTGTGGGTGGGGTTATCATTATGTTTCACGAGTTATATAAAATCATCGTCAAGACAATGACACGACTTTTGTCTTTGATAGTATAGGTCAGGACAGTTAGTGGCAGTCAATGGGACAGAGTGAAGTACACACTGTATGAAACACAACTATAGCACATATCACAGATGATGAGTGGCCCAGAGACCTCTCCACCCACATGAGACCATGCCAGCTTCGGCTATGGCTGCGTAAGCAGGAAGGTCTCAGACAGCCGACTCAAACCCTTACCCCCTGCTCACAGGGGTGGTAACCTCTGGCATCATTGAAAGATTTTTACACTGTCCCAAGCAATAATTGAATGCTGGACAACAGAAACTGCAGCTGCGCACTCTACCACTGGCTAGCCAGAGTTCAAGTTAGATTTGTATTAAGCTATAGCAGAAGTCAGAAGAGATCAGGTCAGATAATGTCAGGTTAAAGTTGTAAGGAATTAGGTTAATTGACACATCTCAAAAGAGGTTGGAGGCCTTTATGAGTGAGTTGGTAGACATACCATCATATGATACAAAGGCAACAGGGTTTTGGTTGTACAGACACATAAAAATATATCATGACCAAAACAGAGTTCATATATTTGAAAAGAGGTCATTATATAGATATTGTCCTTAAAATAACAACAACAACAACAACAACACCCACTCACGGATGCACTCACACATATACACTTGCATGCGCAAACCGATTACATCACAAAATCTCGTATGTTTGCAAATGTCAGTGCTATTTTTTGACTGGCTGCAAATATATACATGTTCATTACAAAGCCGGGGTTCTTCGAGACTTTAATCTTAAGGCTTTGAATAAAAAAAATTATAATATTATAAACCATGAAGAAAGTTCCAGGTGCCTCGTTAATGGGCCAGAGATGATGATAGTTGTGAATTAGTGGCCAGCGATTCCTACACAAAATCTCCTATACTGAGGGAGTCTATAATAGTATGTAGTAAGTATCCCATAAATCTGAACCCTGTTAGTGTGAAATGTGCAAATCCCAGGTTGTAGGAGCTTTATCTGTCATTAGGAAATGGTATACATGCATGAGCTAGATTGGTAGGAATTGCCATATGTTACCCTTTTTAAATAATGGAGGCTACATACCTAGCAAAACTTTACTGAATAATGATGAAACTGTGTGTGTGATTAGTTTTTTAGCATAATTTAGTGGATTTAGAAGTCTTCACGATTGCCGTTGGTGTCTTTAGCACTTGGAAAGTTCTCCAATTGTACACTCAATGTTGAATGTCCTTGCTGGTGGGCAATGTGATAGAAGCCATGCAGTGAGGATCCAAGCTGAAAATAGTAGTTAGCAGTTTTCAGCAATTTCAAGTTTGAACTATCTAAGGTCAGATAATGCCCTCTCTGTAACCTATGTAGGGCTACATGAACTGTATGGATAAGTTCAGCAGTTTTCATCTCAATTTATATTTTGTCTTGATGTCAGTAGGGCTTGACTCCATGGCTTTTAGGGACCTGTATTGTTTGCAGAACGGAAGCTACTGATTCCCCTAAGCTGTGTAACTATAAAAGCAGCCTAGGGTATACTTTACCCAAGTGTTTCCCTACACAGCATGAAGGAAATCAGTTCTTGTAGTTCCATTATACCTTGAATATGATGGGCACCCTCAGGACTTTGAGCTATTAGTGTACAGAAACAGGAAGCTAAGTCTAGTTGTGCGGTGTCACAGTTAAGGGCAGACAAGGAAGCTCAAGTCTTAGATTTTAGTAGAGTATAAAGGCTACAAATAGGCATAAAACTGTGATTCACAATTAGAGATGAGTTGGAAATTGTCCTTTGCATGACGAGATGATAAACAACATACATAATCAACAGTTCGAGTACTCTAAAATGTGTACATGAGAACTGTGTGAGATGACCAGGTTAATGATGGTGAGGTCGCAGAGTTAATGAGTGGATAGTTCAAGAGATCACAGAGTTCATGAGTGATTATAAAAGTGAGATTATAAATCTATAATGATAGCACAGGGAAAGTGTTGCTACTAATCCAGAGATTACAAAGTTAGTGATAATTCATGAGTGAGGGCAGGTCATAGATAGATCTACAGTATAGATTTTGTTATGGTATGTAGGATGATAATATTAAATAAAGGACCCCATCCTGAAAAGCCATAGGTATGATGACAACGAATACCAGTACAGTATAGGGTTACATAGTCTACTGTTATATGGGATTGGATAGCTACTAATTCCTCCAAACAATGCTATGGAACATATCCTATAGTCATATACTGTACTGAGGTATTAATCTCTTTTCTGGGTTAGTGTGGAGGAATCAATAGTCTTTCATATTCCCGTCTGTAGAGTACCCCTTCAACATTGCCATGCACTATGGAGTTACCAAGACCTTGGCAACTGATGGTCATGGCCACAGTTATGATGGATAAGCTGAATTAAACTTTCGGATGATGGTTGAAGGTTTAACAGCACAGTAGGTTTTCAATGTTATCCAAAAATTTAGATTGAAAAAATAGGCTAGGTTACAGTGACACATTAAAAAGAGGTTATTCATAAGTATTGCATTATAGATACTGCCATGATAAGTTGTTGAAGAAAATGCAAGGTATACCATCTGTTGACAGATTGCTTGGGTTGAATCTCAACTTGGGAAAAGTTGTGAGAAAAAGTAAAGAGCATTAAAGAATTTGTCATTCTATTTTTTTTCCTGGTATTGTAAACCTTTACAATTATTTTGTCAACAAGTTATCAAGGTTGTACCAGCATATATAACAACCCATTAAGAGAGGTTCATCATTGTTGTTATGATTTTGCATGTCATAAGTAGTTCACAACTAAACAATAATATATACTGTACTGTACAGTGTTGACCACTGCAGTCTCGTTTTAAGGTCAGCACGGAATATTTAGGCATGGTATCTATACAACAGGAGTAAACAAATAACATGTTGTGGGTCCGTATTCATGCACTTGAAATCATAATTATGCTATTCTCTTTCCTATGACCAGGTAGGGACAGGTATGGCTAATGCTTGGCTAACAATAGAAAATAGTACATTTATATTACATAGTTGTACACAGTATCAGAAAGTACTAAAAATGAAGTACAGTACTGTATATTACAAAGATGGACACAATAATTACCAGAAAATACTGATAAGAAATATAATAAAGAACTGTACTCTGTTTCAAACATTAATAAAAATAAAGTACAGCTATACATTACCCTGGTGCACTGTATCCAAAAGTACTAAAGATAAATGCATTGCACAGTTGTACACAGTATTCAAAGGTAATAAATATGGGTATGATAGGAGGTCAGCCAGATGCACTCCAAATAATAAAATACAGTAATACAGTATTGAAAAGTGGTAGACTGATTGACTGACAGGTGGGGGGGAGAACATGGTTAGTATTGCAGAGCTCGGCGCATACACAATTTCTCTCATTTTACTGTACATATAAACTCTAAAATTAAAGCCAGACAGGATATCTAATGAAAATCTGAAGTTTAGATAGACCCATAGACTAATAAGTTAAACCTGCTTTGCACAACATTACTTTAACTAACTGGCGAACCACCTTTATAATGTCACCCACACTATAATAGATATAATGCTTGAAATGAATGCCATGAATTACAGATGAACAAAAAACATCAAAATGTAGCATAAGAAAGCAAGACAAACTTGTATGATGATATACTTCACATCTAAAAATAAATAGACACACTATGTAGACATAAGCAATAAGTACACACAAGTTGCTGTAATGAATTACTAAGAGATGGGAGTCCTATCATAATTATACTTTTATATTGTCACAAAGAAAAAAAACATTATCATATATCATATCATATATATTACTCATGATATGTATATATTTTTTTCTGGTGATATACAACCAACAAACAAATACGATGATCATTCCTCAGCAGCGTATAAAAATCGCAGACAAATACACTATACTGTACTAAAATCTGTAGCCTAAATATTTGCTGTGTTAGTTTTCTTTCTTGGTAGGTATTACATCAAGTGAAAAAGCAAGGAATAAGATGAGAGAGACTGTGCATTTTTCTGGGTAAAAAAAAAAAAATTGTGCACTACTGTACAATTATTCGCCCAGCAGTCTGTTCCTCCCATCCCACAATGTCGCCAGCAAAACTGAATAAAACGTCATTGCATCCGTATCACTAAATTATAAGGGGATCAACGTACTGGACTATTTAATTTTACAATAGCATCTATTGATTGACATATGAAAAAATTCAGTATTATAACAAATAAAAAACCTGTACTGTTACAGTACCATATTGTGTCACCCCTGTTTGTGCTGAATGACTAGCAATATGATGATCAGTTATTTTATACTTTGTTATCACTGATTTGAGATGCAAACCAATTGTGATACAATATCATATAAAAAATCTATCTAGCATTGCTGTAGGCTACGTAGGCTACCCTGTTTGCGTCACCTCT